>PVLA01001609.1:0-340626 GCA_004027455.1 Hydrochoerus hydrochaeris | reverse complement strand
GCCTCTCTGTGTGCCTGTGTGTGTGCCTGTGTGGCTTTTGAGACTGAGTCTTGCTCTCTAGTGCAGGGAGCTTTGCACCCACTATGTACCCAGGCTGGTCTTGAGTTTGGGGCAGCTCTCCTGACTCGGCACCCTGAGCTGGATGACAGGCGTGCACCGCCACACCTGGTTTGCCAAGTATATTTTTAAAGGACTCTACTGTGTGTCCACTTGTAAGTTATTAAGTTCCAGTGGACAAAATTCCTTCATTGACTAAACTCCTAATGTTCAAATTCTATCATATGCTGTCAATTACATTTTTTTGAAATGACCTAAATTGATGAAGAAACATTTTAGAACACTGCCAGAAAATGTATGAGAATACAAAAACACTGTGACAATTTACAAATATTCAAAGACATTAAATAGCTCAGAGACATGACTGTTGACAGAGCTTTGCATTTGGATGCTAGGACTTCACGGTGCCTCTTCCTCCTGTTCTAGACAGATTTTCACATCCCACAGCTCACTGACACCACCACTGTCACCTGAAATGACTTCCTGGCTGCTCTCATCACACCCGTTAATGTTTCAGTCAGGAAGGTTCTTGAGCACAAAAATGGCAAAGAGGTCTCAGTGTTGCTTTAATACACCTTCCTTGTGAAGACGGGGCGTTCATAAAGCGCATGAAAGAGTCACAGTCGTGGGAAGTCAGGGACGGGCCGCCCTGGCTCCTGGCCCCCCCTGCAGGGTTGGCTGGGCGTCTTTTTTTTTTTTTAAAGAGGAAAAAAAACCCAATAAAAACAAATAGGGAATTAACAATGGTTAATATGTTGTGTATTTTATCTTCAAAGTAGTTGCTCAGATTACAAGAAAGAGGCATGCAAAATTGATCAGACATTATAAGCATAAACCATTCTCTTCAATGAATTAAAAAATTCATAGCATAATTATCTTAGCCATTGTATATATTTTTTCTTTTCCTTTCCTTCTTTTCTCCTTTCCTCCATCCCAATTGCTACTTCCTTTTGAGCACTTTCCTTCCCTCTCACAATATTTATTTTGAAATTTGGGGTCCTATTTATTCTTTCAGGTTCTGACACTATGGAGACAGTATGATGTTTACACATGCAAGTCTGGTTTGTTTCACTTATTATTATGGTCTTAAATTGTATCCATTTATCTTAAAAGCCTTGAGTTTATCCTTTTTTGTAATAGAGTAGTACTACCTTGAATAGAAATACCATATCTTTTTTTTACCCATTCCTTGGTTGATGGACATGTGGCTTGTTGCCAAGATTTAGCTTTCACAAATTGTGCTGCTATCAATATGGGTGTGTATATATCACTGTGGTGTAATGCATTTAATTCTTCTACAAAAATACCCATAAAGGAATAGCTGGATTGAATGGGACCCCTGATCCTAGTTTTTTGAGGACTCTGCACACTGATTTCCACAGTGGTTGCACCAGTCTACACTCCCACCAACAGTGGAGGAGGGTTCCCCTGTGGCCCTGCCAGTATTTGTTACTGGTTGATTTCTTGATGACAGCCATTATTTCTGGGGTAAAATGGGATGTCAGTGTACTCTTAATTTGCATTTCTCAAATAAGTAATGATGTTGAACATTTTTTTCATATATTTATTTTTCATTTGTATTTCTTCATCTAAGAATTGTGTATTCATCTCAGATGTCCATTTTTGAATTGGGTCTTTGAATTTTGGGGGTCTGAGTTTTCGCAGTTCTTTGTATGTTCTAGATACAAGTCCTTTGTCTGAGGCACAGTTGGCTAAAATTTTTCCCAGTGTATGAGGTTTTTTCACTCTGTTGGTGATTTCTTTTGATGTGCAAAAACTCTTTAATAAGATGATATCCCAGTTGATTCTTCGAACTACTTCCCAGGCAGTTTGGGTTTTGTTCATGAACTCTCTGCCTACAGCTATGTCTTCAAGATTGCTGCCTAGTTCTCTACCAGTAGGCTTAGTGTTTCTGTTGAAATATTTCAATCTTTGATCCATTCTGACTTTAGTTTAGTGGACGGTGATAGGGATGGGTCTAACTTTAGTTTTTGGCATGTGGAAAGCCAGTCTTTCCACCACCATTTATTAAAGAGGCTATCCTTCTAGCGAACATGTTTGGCCCCTTTGTCAAAGATAAGATGGCTGAGTGTGTCTGTAATTGTGTTGACATCTTCCAGTACAGTCCACTGATCCTCAGATCTGCTTTTTGCCAATACCATACTGATTTTATCATAGCAACCTTGTAGTCAGGGATTATGGCCATGTTCACAACGTTGGTTCTTCCTATCCATGAGCAAGGAATACCTTTCCAATTTCTGGTATCCTTTTGAACTCTTTCTCAGCGTACTGTAGTTTTCAATGTATAGGTCTTTTACTTTCTTTGTTAGATTGATTCCTAAGTTTTTCTTTCTTTTTTTGGTGCTATTTGAAGGTGTTGTTTCCTTAACTTTGCTCTCAGTGAGTTTTTGTTTGTGTACAGGAAGGTGATTGGTTTTCAAGTATTGACTCTGTATCCAGTTATGCCACTGAATTTGGTTAATTCTTGAGGTCTTTTGGTGGAGTTTTTGGGGTCTTTTTTGTAGCACATCATATCACTTGCAAATAATGACAGTTCATTTCTTCCTTTCCTATCCTTATTCTTTTTAGTTCCCTCTCTCTTGCCTAATTGCTCTGGCTAATGTTTGGTTGGTTGTCTTGCTGTCAGCTTAGGGGCAGACATTTTAGTTGTCATATGTAGGTACCTGGTAGTTACTACTGCCAAGTTGGTAACATCACCTCATGTTGAAGCTTTATCAGAGAAGAAAAGGAATTTTCTCCGCTTGATGCACTGGGGAAGCTCTGAGTGCCGCAGGTTGGATTGTACTCGTGCCAGCAGAGATACGGAACATTGTTATTGTCTGGGTCTGAGCCACATGCTCAAACAAACCTTGGGGAAGGGATAAAGGAATGGACAGCAGGTAGAAACTCACGGTGAGTGAGAGAGGGGCAGTTCTCCCCAAAATGTGTTTCAAAATAAGAAAATAAAAAATGTTGAGTGTATAGAAACAATAATTAGACATCACTCATAGTAATGAGTTTTAGTATATTGCATGGCAGGTTTCAGGTAGCTATTATCACCAGTATATGCTCACCGATGAAGATACTGAGATTAAAACATTAAGTGGTGGAAATGGTGCCTTAACCAGGGAAAAAGGATGTAGTGTTACTACATTCTGAATGTCTTAGTTTGTTTAGGTCATTTCTTTAGATGAAGATAAAAGACAATAATAATAGAAATCAATAAACAGCACTTATGTATTACTTAGGCCTCAGAAAGGAAAGACAGAGACAAATGGGCTTGGAATTGTGACACAGAAAGAATATTTAGTGCCCAGAGGTTCTAGACCTATGCATGAAAGGGAAGCAGCCCTCGAAGAGTCATGCTGATGAAAATGTTAAAATTAAAGAAATTACACAATTTCAACAGACAAGTCATGAAATGGAATCCTAATTTCAATAGTTTCTTTAGTTCTATGGCATATGAACCCTTAGCTATTATCTAGGGAAACCAACAAAATACTTATGAAAGAGATGGAAAAGGTATTTTGGGTAGAAAGATGATAAAACATTTAGAAAAAAACAGTGTACTATTCCAAAGGAAATAGTTATTATGTTATTGAATATATTTTAATATATTAATGTGTGATCAATATTTCATGTCACAAAGTAAAAAATGTGTAACGAACTGGTGAATATTTTGAAACTTGATCAAAAATTATTTGAAAATCTCTGTAGAACAAAAGTAAACAGATCATAATAAAATCAAGTTTATAAATACAGTATTCTAAGGGATATTTTTGTGGCCTGGATCATAATAGGTATATGCAGTGTTACCTCTGTTCACAAACTTAATCTTTTTCCCTGATTCTGACCAGAAGCCAAATTAAAAGAGAACTGAGTCAGATTTTCCCCCTAAGGTCAGCACTGACCCTTAACCACTGAATTTAATTTAGCTCTTGCCAAATTCACTCTGTGACCAGAACCATAAAAAGAATTAACTTCATGAACAGAAGCACCACTGTATTACTAACATTTCAGACAGAAATATTTGATTTGAAATAATCCAGTCTAATTATACACACTGAGAAGAAGATAAATCATATATAAACAATAGAACTGATGCTAAAAGAAATTCGGTACTCTCTGAGTTAACACATGACTGTGCTTTATTAAAAGTGGTTAGAAATGTGTGAACTTGTCCCTCAGGAAACAAATTAGCAGAGTCATTATTTATGTAGTGACACTTCTAACCTATGGAAGTTGAAGGGGAGCTGGTGTAAATAAGAATACCAGTCCACAGAGGTGAGGATAATACAAGCAATGATCATGAAAACACAAATTCCAGTCACTGATTTGGAAACTAGAAGAGTGATTTGCACACCAATTTTACATCACTTAGTATAGAGTTTTATGATATGTAGTATAATTTGCTTTAAGGATAAAAAATTCTTAATATTTTGGCTTTGTATATTGATTTGTTTTGTACCATTAGTAGGAAAGTAGCTCACCATTTGTGGACAAGAAGATGGAGAGGACATTCTCAAGTCAGAGGTGGCAGAGATTGTCGCCTGTAGGAGGGATCATTGAGAAGAGAGAGAGATGGATAATTGCAGCATACAGAATCAGAAGAGGGAATATTCCAGATGGACACAACTGCAGCATTTGGAACCACAAACCCTGTCCCGATACGTTAGCAGCCGAGGGCCTCTGAGGTACAGAGGGAAGGGGATAAGCCCTGGGCTGTGGGTGTGCTGGGCACCTCTCGAAATCAACTTGTCTTCTGAATTTTGCTTATCACTGGCAGAACAGCGCACTAAAGCCTGAATTTCCTTATCTGTGAAACACATCAACAGTCGGCCTCCTGCATATATATGAATGAGAAGGGAATTCTGCCTTATAAAGAACTCTGACTGTGTAGGATGAATAGATACTCAAATTCTACAACTCACTGAAGACATTAGGTTAAGAGCTCAGTAAAAACAATACAATTTCTCCAAAAAGGATGTACTCTGTTTTAAATTTGTTTATTGAACTGTCCTTTAGCATTTAAAAATAGTAGCTCCAAAGACGTTTCCCCAAGTGTATTACATTGGATTTTATTAATAGGGGTGCAGATGACTAAATTCACCTCATTTTGCATGACATGGCACACATGGTTTGCTTCCACGTCTAGTCAGGAAAACTGTGGAGGTTCAGAGCACTTAGTTCCTTGTATATTTTTTGGCTCATATGAAATCCAAGGTAATGAGCTTTAACACTACAAAGACTCTGGAATGCTTTCAAAAACATTTGCTCCCCACAAGACAAATTAGCTGAACTGAGCAATAAAATGTGACATTAAGCATTCAATACTCCCATTTTTATGTAGTCTCAGGTCAACAAGAAATGACCCATGGGGGGCATTTCTCTAATGCCCTCATTCAGAGTTCTGCTAAAATCCTGTCCTTAAGAAGCTAATCAATAGTTATTTATGCCCCATAGATGCCCAAAGAAAGCCTGCCTCATAAATTGGACTCAAGGCATTTTGGAAGCTTGGGGACCGAGTGTGGTTTATAAGGACCTTCCGTCAATGGACCACCCTGTGTGCACGCACATTTGCCATTGTCACTTGTACTTATTAGTGATGGGGTCCTAAAGTCTTGAAGAAAATTCCAAGTTGTCTAATGATCGCCGGAACCCGACTGCTTTGAATCAGAGAACGTGCGCGTTCAGACTGTCCACTTGTGTGTCTCATTTTTACAATACAGGCTCTGCCCATCTCGGCAGGACTGTTAGGTTCTTTTGTAGGCTAAACATTTCTTTTGGCAAAATGCCATGGGGACCTAAAGAACTGCGGTCAGGAGAGCAAAGAAAGGTTAAAACACCGTCTTTGTCTTTTTCCTGCTGCTACCAGAGGGCACCACAAGGTAATTTGTGAATGGCGAAGGTTGACTTGGCCTGTGGGAGTGGAGGCTGGGGCGTCCGTCCGTCCGTCCGTCCGTCCGTCCCAGCGAAGCTCTGTCATGACAAGGATGGCTGCTGCCCCGGGTGAGAGAACGCACGAGGAGGAAGAGCTGGAGTTGGTGCCCTGGTCCGCGGCACCCCGTGGTGACCCGATCTGTTAATTCAGGCGGAGCTGTCACGGTCTAGTCACACCCTGAAGCTCCCACCTCATTCCCTCCTGACCCAGCCGGATGTTAAACAGGACCTGCGCAGGCAGAAAGAATTGATCGGCTGTCACTTCCCTGAGCCCGTGAGGGGGACAGTGAGGGTCTCCCCGGCAGAGGCAGACAGCGTGGGCGCCAGGAGGCGGAGGGAGGCACCGGCAGGCTGCAGGTTCCCTCAAAGACGGTCAGGCAGCTGTGACCCTGGCACTCCCAGGAGGAGCAGAGGCGAGGTGGCGGGGGGCAGCGCCAGGGCAGTGCGGGGAGGGACAGTGCAAACCATGGAGTAAGGAACGGGGAGCGCTGCTCTGGACTCGGACACTCGGGGCTGCTCACAGCAGGCCTCCCCCTGCCCACTGCCTCTCAGGTGTCTGCATGAGGCCGCGTGTCCACTCAAGGCCCCACGCCTCAGGCCGGATGTACTCTGAACTGTCATTTTTTGGTTTTGTTTTTTGTCTGTACCAAGGCCCTGTTTAAAAATTGTTCTAAAAGATCAAGTTGAAAAGAAAGGACATTTATTTTTGCAAATTCAAATTAATTTTAAGAAATTTTACCTTAGCTTTTTTTTTTTTTGCAAATTAAAAAAAAAAAATTATTCGAGGAAAACTAAGAGACACGCTCCACGAGTTTGGTTTACTGCTTCTTGCTTCATGGTCTGGCCGCAAGCTGGGTCTCGTCCCCTGCGTGCGACTCTATACTGTGATCCAACAGCAGGGATAGGAAACCGAAAGACACAGAAGAGACTGACCATCAGCTGTGTGTCATCCTTTGAAACGTAAGCGTCTAACGATTTACAGATGGTCTCTGATACTTCCAGCCTCAGTAGGAAGAGGTCCAAACAGTCCCCAGCTTCAGGGGCACCTGGCACCTGGGGCCTGGCAGCACCAGCACCCGGAGGTGGTCAGGTTCTGCTGAGAATGTAAGGCTGCCCTGGGCCAAAGACTGTCCGGAGAGCTGCAGTGCTGTTATTCTCCTGCAGAAATTCGGCAATGACTTCCTTCCATCTGGTAGCCCTGTTGCACTCCGCTTTTCTTTGGAATGCTTCAAAGACACATATTTCCTTTATAGACCTGGGGTACCTCTGAGGGTTCTGCATATATTGATCACTTTCCCCAAGCATGGTCCATACAGTGTCTTAAGCACAGCATTCGTACCTTCCTCGTTCTGACGGATGAGGGTAATGCTGTGGAGTGTGGCATCCCGTTCACACAGTGCTCTAGAGCTTTTTTTGAAGGAATGTAATGGTCATGACAGAATCAGGCTGAAGATAAAAGAACAAGAGGGAATTGCAAAAGGCCAGTAGAATGCAGGGTAACATCTGTGTAGAGGCGGCCCACGGGGACAGGGGTGTCGACAGTGTCCTGCCAGTTTCTCCACAGAGGCTGTGGAGTCCTAGCTGTAGAGTCCACGGGCTCCTCCTAAGTGAGGGGGTATCTGAAAGTTTATCCCCAGGCCAAGATTCTTCTCTCTCCAATGCTGCAGGTTCTGAGCCATCCTGCTGCAGTTCTAATTCCACAAACCCCAGCACCTACCAACCACGAGCACTCAGGCTCCCCCGGTCCTCACTCAGAACCTCTGTCGCGAAGCCCCTCCCCTCTGGGTCAGCCTGGAAGTTAAACAAGACCTGGGCATGCAGCAGGAATCGGGCTGACGCTGGCCCTCGCCGGATGAAGGAGGTCACCAGTGCAGACAGTGAACAGGTCCACTTCACCTATGGTTTTGGCTAGGGTGGGCAGACAAAGCAGAGTGATTTGGAGGGATGATGTTGTGAACTGAATTTTAATTAGTCCAGTGCTTCTCTGGTTTGTTTAGTTAGTAGAGTAGCAGACAACCCTGATGATACCATTGTAAACCATTAGAGAATGCTGTTGTACGTGTATGTATGTATGAAATAACGGATTTTGTAATGTGTATCACTCTATATGTGATTAGGCTAGGTTAAAGGGTAGTGGCTACTCCCAAAAGTGTAAGAAAAAATATGTACTGAAAAACAGACTTAAAACTATGACCATCCTATCAGTGGCAGTTACAGGCTCTCATAGTGAAGGCCACTGTTGGTTTCCTGCAACCACACAATTGAAGAATCAATGATTGTTTGTTTGTTTTGAGACAATGTCTCACTAGGCAGTGCAGGCTAGCCTTGACCTCACTTGTGTAGCCCAGGCTGTCCTCAAACTCACTGGTGACCCTCCTGCTTCAGCCTCCCAAGTGCTGGGATTACAGGTATGTGCTACCACGCCAGGTTTAAGAATCAATGATTAAGCCAAATGCTGAAAGTTAAGGGAAAACAGCCCACAAAATCATACTCTGATTCTGCCAAAAGAAGTCACTTTTGAGAAACTTACCAACGTACCAAACTCCAGCCCTCCCTGCTGCCGTGAGAGTGAGTTTCCAGAGCTCACAGGGCGCACGCTGTGTGGCTGTAAGTGTGCTGCTGGTCACTCACTTTCTCCTGGGAGCACTAGTCAGGTCCCTACCGTGTGGAGCAGACCCTCCCTCCACCAGGCCCACCTGGTGCTAATGTGAGGAGGGGTGACCACCCGGCCCTCATCCTGGTGGCCTTTGCAAATGAACGGCGGCCTTGGGGTGAGGCGCAGCTGAGCTCGGGAGGGGCTGGGGTCTGTGTGGGCGCCCCCTTAGGCCCTGGAGGTGGCCACGGCTCCACACTCTGCGGTCAGGTCGGCCTTACATTCGCTCCTGTGCCCTGGAGTGGCCAGTGACACTGTACCCACCAACTCTAAGCTTCACCGGGCTCACAAATGTGTGGGTTGATTTGGTCCAATGAATATGAACCAACTGCAAGGGGTGTTCTCGCTGTAAAGCATAACAGCTTCCAAAACGTTTTCTCCTGAGAAAATTCCGGGTGTGTTAGAGGCTGAAAACGTGTGTCCTCCAAATTCTGGTGTTGAAATCCTACCTTTAAGGCGATGGGGTTAGAAGGTGGGGTTCTTTGGAAGTGATTGGATTCTGGAGGTACAGTTCACATGAGTGTAATTGGTGCTCCAGCGAAAGAGACCACAGAGCGCCTCGCTCACCCCACCTGAGGCGGGGGGCGCAGCTGAAGGTGCTATCCGAGATGACAACAGAGCACTCCCCGGGACCGGGCTCCTGCACCCAGTCTGCAGAACCCTGAGAAATGTCTCCTCTTCACAGGCAGCTCGGCTTATAACTTGTTTCACAGTCCAAATGGCGTAAGTCGTTAGGCAGCTCTCGTTTCCAATTCCTTTAATACATATTAGTGTTTCCATTCAAAGAAAGTAAACTCACACAGTGTATAAAACTAGTAATTATGCTTAAAATTTGCATTATGTAATTTCTTTCATTATAGTAATAGTACATGTTAAATGTATTTAAAAAGATTTTGTCTTTTATTGTCTCATGATACTTTTGTTAAGATAACACTGCAAGTGTTTATAAGAATATTTTTTTCATTGACAATTACATAGCTTAAATTCTATGGAATATGGTCATATCCCTACTTTGGGAAATGTAGGTGCTGGGTAAATTTCTTTTAAGAATAAACAAAATAATGCATATACTTCTACATTATTTATTATTTCAAGCCAGATTTAACTGTCCTATTACAATGCCAATAATTTCATGAAATGTACATCTCATCTTGTTTTTCGTCCTTTGACCTTTTACTAGTCTATTGCATAACAATGATGACTCTGTTTCTAAGGAACAAAATACACTTGACAAATAAACTAATATACTTCAAGGATAACCTGACTGGAATGTATTGGTGCCCTATGTCCGTGCTGGAGATAGCCGCTTGCTTATTGCCACTGGGTCCTGTCGCTGCCTGGGAAAGCCACAGTGACATGTGCTGGCTCCTCTGTCAGAGGCTCCTGATAAATGGGAGGCTTCTAGCTTTACCGGGCAGCACAAGGTGAGCACTCAGGCTTTGGCGTGCTGCCGCACTGTGTAGCTCCCTTCGTAGGCCTTCCCATCAGTGCCCAGCTCTGCACCCAGGGCGAGCCATCAGCCATTCCGGGAGGCCAGGCCCTGCGGGCATCAGCAGCCAGAGAAGCCAGAGATGTGGCCTCAGGCATCCCGAGGCTCAGGCTCGGTGGGTGGAAGCCGGAGATCCGGACGCTTCCTGCTTGTGCCCAGCAAAGCTGCCCCGCAAGGCCTGCTCCGCAGCCCGGAGACAGGGCTTTTTTCAGAGAAACTTCACTCTCCTTGTCCCTTTCCTTCTGGTTTGCATTAACTTCATCTCGCAAGGTGGGTTTTTGCCTTCACCTTGTGTTTCCACGGATCTCCAGAAATTTCCACTCCACTCCACAGCAAGGTAAGTCTCCGGGCATCCCATACCTGTTCAGGGCAGAGGGAGGTCAGTGCGCTAAGCAGAGCCCAGGTCTAGTCCACGGCAGGATGGCACACCTGGAATACGCGGAAGGACAGACTGCAATTCCCGGTCGCTGGTGCTGGGACATAGCACACAGCCATTCCCACATCTACGGAGCACACGGCGGACTTACAGGAACCACCTGCTTGGCTCCGTCTTGCTCCGCGGCCTCCACCACTCGGAGCACAGCTTTGCTGGTCTGCGTCCCACATGTGCCCTGTACCAGACGCAAAGCTCATAACATTCAGCAATGTCTTAAAAGGCTGTTTCCACAGACCTTCCTCATCCCGGAAATTAGCCCAGGCAAATCTGCTTCTCATTATTCTGACCGTCAATGATTTATACACTCGTGCTTGGGGGAGGGAGCATGCGAGGAAGGTGGACCATTTGGCAAGGTATTAACCCTTCCGGGAGAATGTGCTCCTGGCTCTTCTCTGGAGCCCGCTGTGCTCCCAGCCCCAGCCAATTGCTGCCTTCCCTGGGTAACGCACTTGCATCATTTTCTTGGACTCTTGACATTTTAACTATCGGTGAACATAAAAACAAACCTCTCAACCCACATTTATACAAACAGGGTCACCTTCCACCGTGGAAAACATGTATGAGTTTTGCTTTCTTCCAATTACCTTAAATATCTGGGTCAAGTTAAACATGTAGGGTGAGGATTGTTTGATGATGACTTCCTATAAAAAAATCTGCCATTTAAAAGTTTCACTTTTCTACATATTAAAAACTTTCCTATCTTTCAATGGCTTTACACTATGTCGACACAAAGTGGAGGATGAATTTGTGTGTGAGGTGTGTGTGTGTGTGTGTGTGTGTGTGTGGAAGAGAGGAGAGAAGGAGCCCGAAGCTAGTGGAATAAGACAGTTTTGCCAAGATTGCTTCCTCCTTTGTGCATTAATTGGAACAGAGTCTAAACAGGATTTCTGTATTAGGAACTCAAAGTCTGGAAGAACCCAGGAAGATCTTAGCTTCTTTCCAAGAGATGCAGTGGGGTGGATTGTGAACAATTAGATCCTTGGGAAAGAAAGTTTCTCTGAATAGGTCCTGCGGCTGGCCCCTGCTCTGACATTGGGAAAGGCAAGTGGAGCATTTTCCTGCAATGCTGGATCTAGGTCTGGAGGCCTGAGCCTGTGCTGGAGCGGCCTTTCTCTACTGGCTGGTGTCTGGGAGAAACAGCAATGCAAGTGGACCCCAGGAGATTGCTGGGGTAGGGGTCAGTGGTCCAGCCTGACCCAGCTAACCTAGGGCTGGGAGTGAGCCTTCCGCAGACACTTTGGAGAACGGTGTAGTGGGGAAGAGGTCTGGAGGAGCATCGCCAGCCGCAGGGCTTCAGGTACGCCCCGTGCCGATGCTGCTGTTTCTGCACGGAGGGCCTCATGGTTATGGGGAGTGAAGCAGAACGCATCTGGGAGTCCCAGGCTTTGGTTAAGTGTGATCCTGGAAAGGAGAGCTGACTGCTCTTAAGGAATCACAGGGGCCGGAAAGTTGCCCGTTCTGACATGCTTGATGGTGCCAAGAGCAAGTGCTAGCCTGGCCACACCACTTCAGACCCAGAAGACTGAGTGGAGTCTGCACCTGAATCAGAAAGTACGCAGCTCCTTGGGGGCACTGTGGCACAAACTGTCTCCCTACCATTTCTGGCTTCCAGCTCCTAGATAAGGCTGTACTTCATGGCCTATGGCTCCTTTCCTTTGAGTGCAGAGCCAGCAGGGTCCACCCCTTACCCCACTGCATCATTTTCTGCTTCTTTGCCTACTTTCAGGACTCTCGTGATTGCACCCAGACCGTCCAGGATATTCAGGCTGATTTAAGCTCAGAGGATTGGCAACCTTAATTCCATCTGCTACCTTAAATCCCCTTTTCCATGAAACTCAATATACTAACAGGATTAAGACCTGGACATCATGGATATTATTCTTTCTGGAGCAGTTAAACCTTTACTTTGTGCCAGCCATTCACCTAGGTACTGGGTTTACTGAGAGGAATAGATTTCAGGGGCTTTCCAGTCTAGAAGACAGGCAAAAACAGTAAAACGATGTAGGCAGGGGGAGTAGTAGCAAAATCCTAGGACAGAATCAGAGTTCCCATCCCAGCTTTTCTCAGGAGCAGGTGGCATACGGGAGAAGGTCTTCTGGAAAAACAGGCGCCATCAGTTTGTTCCTAGTTGATTAAAAGGGACCTGCTAGATAAAGTAGAAAGCAGTCAGGTCCACAAATTTCCTAACTTGCCTAAATATAGCAACTTTCCTTCCTCTATAATTTAGCAAATAAAATTTACTGGTAACCTTAAGACTGATGGCAGCTACATGGCGGAACTTATTCACTTACCAAATACATGCTGAGGAGCTATGATACATCAAGATATATGCTGGGATTCGATCTGCAGTGGCGAACAAGGCACACAAAATCCCTGCCTTTCTGGAGCTTCCAGGTCTGCAGAGGAATTATGAAGTACGCATGTGAAAAATTACTCATGAACTAGGCTTGTGAATCTGTCCAGAGAGGTGATGCTTTTCAGATCCCAAGCACTACAGGAAGAGAACAAATCTTCCGTCTCCCCAAATTCCTGATGAACAACAGATGCTACCCCTGAAGTTTGTCATCACAAACTGAGCAGTGGAAAATCTGCAGCTCCGTGGCGTGGGTGCAGCTCTGGCAGAAGAACCCTCCTGCCGCGGAGGGGCGGCTGGGTCTACCACCACTGCTCCCCAGCGCCCTACATCCTCCCGCGGCGCCACCTTGTGAAGGGGTGTGCGGCTGCTCCAGAAGCCAGTCTTACTGCTGTTCCTCGTCCCAGAGTTACGGAGTGCGCCAAGTTCCTGTGGGTTATCATCCAAGTTTGGGCATCATTCGTATGCTATTTTCCTTGAGAAATCCTTCACAAACAACTCCTAAATAAATTATAATGGTATTCTAGAACATGATAATCCACAAGTTAGAGAAGCCCCACAGGTCATAAAGTGTATTTTCTTTTAATAAAGTAAGTTCCAAAGAAAAAAATGTAATGACAAAAATATAAAAAATAATCATTAAAATGTAAAGAAAGCTTTATTCTTCATGAGGATATTTGTATCTCTTAGATCATCTGGTCCTTACAGCAATCTTGCAAGGACGACATTAGTTTTGTCTTTGTTTAAAAGGTGACAGTGATGAGGCCCAGACAGACGAGGTGACTGGGCCCATATGGCATTCATTGCTGGGAAGCAGGCACTGTCCCCCAAAACCCACCTTCACTCTCTGCTTAGGGAGGCCCAGCAGCTTTCCTTCCAGCCGTGTGATCACTGTTAGAGAAGTGAGGCCAGAGGCAACTCCTGCCCCAAAACACCTGCTTAATTCTAGAATTTGGGCTCCTCAAGGCCAACTTCATTTCCACCCACTTGCAAGACTTATTCACCTCCTTCTAAGCCTGGAGAGTTTGCTGGGCCCTCTCCAGCTGGCTCATTTGTGCCCCAGCCTTTGTGTCATGTTCCCATCCATTGTCTCCATATTTCTGCAAGAACCTTGCATTTCCAACTGGATTCTCTGCATGAAGATGGAGGTCACAGCTATCTTGTCATCTTCTGGAACATCATGGGGTCTTGTCTTAGTTATTTTTCTTGCTGCTGAGACAAAATACCTGACACCAAAAGGAAGAAAAGTTTATTTATCTCACACTTTGTGGTAGTTTCAGTGCACAATCAGCTGGCTCCAAGACAGAGTGGCTTGGCAGAGGGGCAATCATCTGTGGTAGTGGGAGACACAAAAAGCAACTAGAGAAGTAAGGGGGAGGGGAGCTCTTTCTCTTTTATAGTGTAAACAGCCTACCTGCCCTAGGCAGGGCGTAGCACTCACACACTGAATCCCAGCATTGGATCCTGAATCAATCACACACTCTAGATTCAGCCACTCTAAAAAGCAACCCCCCATGACTGCATGAGGCTTTGGGGGGACATCTAGATACAAGCTGTAACAGCACTTAATGTGCATGATTCTTCTAAAAATAGCAGCTGTTCCTTCCATGTAACTGTAGTTCCTTGGGACCTAGGATAGTTTCATGTTCTTCACATGGGGGTGCTGATACAGACCATTTTGAATGAGCAAATTAATCGGTGAGTGTGTGAGGAAGTGAGTGAATCCACAAACAGGAGTAGAAGACAGAGCCAGGCATGCAACTTCTGTTGGAATTTCCAGCTTAGCCACAAACATTTTCCATGAGCAAAGAATCTGGTATAGCCAAAGCAAGGAGGCTTAGAGTGCTGAGTTCACTAAAATGTGATCCTAATCATGCCACTGAATTTGTCCTATGAGATCTTTAATCATCTGCTATTCTGGAATTTCAAGATTCACATCTGTATTATTGTAAAAATTCTGGAGACAAATGGAAGATCTATCTAACTATCAAAAAAAGCCTTCAAGCCCTTCACTTGAAAACTGTGTAATTAAGATCCCTTTAATCATGCCTGAACATTATTCAAGTGTCTGCATCACTCTTATTAATTTATAACCAATACCAAATACTTTTGCTGCAAGCAAAATGGCAAGTGGAAATATGCACACTTTGAAGTCAACAGAACTTGGCCTGCTTCTCTGCTCCTCCCATTTACTAGCTGGGTGCTTTCGACAAGTGTTTGACTCACCTCCCCAGTATCAGCATCTTTGCTATCAACTAAGCTCCACACCATCAGCCTCAAAGAACCATCGAGGCCGGAGCACTGAGCGCTGGCAGGGAGGGTTCCTCATGGCAGCGGCGCAGTTGTGCTGACTATAGCAGAACTCGTTAGAAAAATGTGTTGCTCTGTCCCCTTAGTTACAAAGGTGCCATGTTCAGTAGTCTGTGCTAAGCACAAGTCTCCACCACGGCTTTTCTCTGCTTTTCCCCACCATGGGCTTTCAAGTCGTCCCAATGACAAAGAGAGCAGGGCCACTGGCAGACCTGGAACTGGTACTGTCTTTAAAGCTGATTGACAGCAGGACCTTCCAGCTGGAGGGTGAAGGGCGCTAGGGGTGCTAGAGCTGCTCTAGATCTCGTGTCCAGGCCACAGGCCCCCCCAGGTCTCTACTCTGTTTTCTGTTCTTTGCCCTTCAGAGCCTCCTAGAGTAAAATCTCTAAGTTGGCACAGGAGTCCTTCTTTGGCATCAAATGGCTCTTAGGAAACAGCATGCTGATGAGTTAAATGAAACGATTCAGAAAAATACCGATTAAATTTCCCTCTAAATACTCAGGGGTTTAGAAATTAAGCAAAACTGCTTGGCATGACTCAGCCTGGATTGTAACAAACCCAGAATGTTTGAAAAATTGTTCAAGATGTTTTGACAAACAGAGAATGCCACTCCATCCTGCACTGTTTCCTGACATCTCTCCCTCCTGGCAAAGAGGAAGCAGAGCTTAAGTGACCAGCTAGGGTACAGGCGAAGGCATATCCCCCAAAAGGGAGTGACCCATAGTTCTTGTTTTAATGCCCACTAGCTGTTTGTTCACATGACCTAGTTATATGCATTGGGTCTGTCCTGGTTCCTGGCTTGAATGCAAGTGTGGTAAACGTGAATCACCTGTGACACTTTCTGCTCTGCTTTCCCCTAGCAGAGCTCACTTCTGTCACCACCAAGCACAGCCAGAACCCTGCCCCTCACTTCCTGCTTCAGGAGGCTGTGCTGTTTGGTAATGTGATTACGAGGTGGGGCAGAGGAGCCCTGGACCAAGACTCAAAGGCCTCGCTTCCGTGCTGAGCCCTGTTGTTGTGTGGATTACAACCAGGAACAGTCAGCTTTTACACAGAAAGCGGCTTCCCTCAGTGACCTCCTTCAAATCTGCATGAGAATTCAGGGTCACTGGGGAAATGCCAGTTCTGAGTGTCCTAAAATGTAATCAGGCGCTGGTCTTCATCAGCTCAAATAAAGATTATAGTTTTAGAACTTGTGTTGATGGACAAACTCGAGTCATTGATTTTCCAGTTCAATTTTCCAACAAATGTTATCAATTTCCAAGTGAGGAACATGTGTGTTATGATGTGTGAGTAGATATACACAAGTGTACGTGTGTGCAAAAATCTATGTTTATATTTTTAAAATAATCTCTGTTTCTTGGGACGACTATTAGTATTAATCCACCCATTCATCCATCTGCCTGATTTTCTTAATTTACAAATGTATATTTATGATGTCATCTTCCTTTCACATCTCTGAAATGGATGCACTAATTGCAACCTCAGATCGGGCTCCAGGAAAGAGATCCCTCTAGAGGTGAACTCTGTTGATAAACCGCAAAGCTGGGGCTGGGTCGAGGGCTCTGAGTTCTGTTCCCAAAATGTTTCCTTTGTAGCATGGACTGGGCTCATCCAGGCATCGCTCCATTCTCCAGAACTACAAAGGGTTTTTAGAAAGGTCATCACTTTTCAGCCACAGAGGAAGAGCGAGCTAGTAGGCTCTTTCCTGTGGGCCCAGGGCCATCTGGATGGTTACCACGCTGAGACTGGTAAGACTTAGCCACTCTTTGGCAACTCAGTAAAACAACCCGGGAGAAAGTTTCCATTGTCTACTCCCAATTCCCCAAGCCTGGCAGCAGCACTCTGGACTGGTCCGGATTTTCTCATGGCCGTGAGCGTAGATTTCAAGATTGAAAGGCTCAGTTCATGTCCGAGAACGAGGAGCTGCACCTTTTCCCTTGTCACTTTAAACACCCTGTAAATTCTCTTCAGCTGTGAAAGCAGGAATCTGGAATCCACCCAGGACATCGAGGAGCAAAGTGGGTGTATCTCAGCATAGAGAGACTAGTAGCAAAGCTATACAGATGACCATTTCACAATGGTAACTGTGATGGACACCTTTACAGGACATACATTATCATGCTTTATAGGCTGTCACAAACATTTTTCATAGTCCATGTACCACTTGGGCCTCAAAATCACACTCTAAAGTAAGAAGGGTGGAAAACTTGTTCCCACCTTACAGATGAGCAGAATGAGTGATCCGAATCTTAGAAGCAGTTCCAAGCAGCAGCTTGGCTTGGAAAGGTGATGGACCCTTGACCTCCACCCTCTCCTCTGCCATTGCCTATGCATCATGGACTTCGGCCTCCTTTCCGCTCTAGAACGCATTAAATTCATTCTCCTGTCTGCCTAGTCTCTGCCCCAGCTGCAGTCCAAATGCCACCTGCCCATGTCAGGACATATTTAGCAATGTCCTAACTGGTCTTGTTCTCAGCTTTTTGAAACAGGAGTTGGACCTGAGTCCTCGGGCAGTGCAGCCCTGAGCTCAGTGAGAATCCAGCCCTGAGCTCAGTGAGAACCCAGCCCTGAGCTTGGTGAGAATCCAGCCCTGAGCTCAGTGAGAATCCAGCCCTGAGCTCAGTGAGAACCCAGCCCTGAGCTCGGTGAGAATCCAGCCCTGAGCTCAGTGAGAATCCAGCCCTGAGCTCGGTGAGAACCCAGCCCTGAGCTCGGTGAGAATCCAGCCCTGAGCTCGGTGAGAATCCAGCCCTGAGCTCAGTGAGAACACAGCCCTGAGCTCAGTGAGAACCAGCCCTGAGCTCAGTGAGAATTCAGCCCTGAGCTCGGTGAGAACACAGCCCTGAGCTCAGTGAGAACCCAGCCCTGAGCTCGGTGAGAATCCAGCCCTGAGCTCGGTGAGAACCAGCCCTGAGCTCAGTGAGAACACAGCTCTGAGCTCAGTGAGAACACAGCCCAGAGCTCAGTGAGAACCAGCCCTGAGCTCAGTGAGAACACAGCCCTGAGCTCGGTGAGAACACAGCCCTGAGCTCGCTGAGAATCCAGCTCTGAGCTCAGTGAGAACCCAGCCCTGAGCTCAGTGAGAACCCAGCCCTGAGCTCAGTGAGAATCCAGCCCTGAGCTCAGTGAGAATCCAGCCCTGAGCTCAGTGAGAATCCAGCCCTGAGCTCAGTGAGAACCAGCCCTGAGCTAAGTGAGAATCCAGCTCTGCGGAGCAAGCCCGCCTTCCGCAGAGCACCCCTCTCCCCTCCCCTAGCCCAGTCTGTTCTCTTTGCTCCTTGTGTCAGACCATGGAGTTCTCTTTCCAGGTTCAGTCCCCAGCCAAGCTGCCTCACCTGTGCTGGGCTGTCCCACACTGTCATTCCTTCTGTTGGCATGTCCTTCCTGGTGCTGTCTCCTATCACATCCATCTTTCTTTTCCATAACTATTTATCTCCCTGCCCCATTTTATTGTCCCTTTCTCTCTGATTTCCCTGTGGGTTGTTACCTGCATAGCTCTGACCTTACTAAGTCGCTTATACAAATGCAATTAGTATTCAGAAACATTTTTTGAGTGAATAAATAAGCTAAATGAATTTCACCAAAGGCTGCAAAGCCAGGTGTTTACATCACCAGCTTAAGGTTTACCATAGCGAATATCTATTGATTTAAAGGAGCTGGCAAGTCACCCAGTGGGGGCACAGCAGTGAATCTTTCCACCTTGGCCTCCCTGCAGAGGAGCTGCCCCACGGAAAGCAAGTGTCCTACTTCCCGAGAAAGAGCTGAGTGGCTCCCAGTCCTCCCTTCAGCGAGTCCAGAGCCAAGAAGCCATCTAAGGGCACAGCTTTGTAGCCACTCCTCAGTCAGGGTTCCCTTCAGCAGAGCGTGCGGAGCTCCTCAGGGCTCCTGAGAGGTGCTCTCTGACGCGAGATCTGCAGAGTTGCATGGGCAGCGGCGGCCGGCAGCACTGCTCTAGGCCTAGGGCATCCCGAATACCTGGCCAGCTGGGCAGGGAGGAGTCTGACACTTAACTGCCAACTCCCAGGGCAGCTCTGGCTCAAAGCTGACGTATCTAAGTGCACCTACAGCCTCAGCCACAGAGACCACCCGGTCCGAAGCCTCGCTGATTAATCCAGGGCATCTCATACTCAGCACTTCTGACACTTCGGGCTGTTAACTCGTCCTGGTGGGAGGCTGGCCTGTGTATGGTAGGATTTTCAGCACTATCTTTGGCCTCTGCCTACTAGATGCCAGTAGAAACCCTGTCCCTCGCTCCTCCTGACCCAATCACTGAAAGTGTCTCCAACGATTGCCTAATTCCCTAGGGAAAAGGGGCGTTAAACTCTCTCCTCATTGAAAATCACTAGTCCAATGTAGCACACAGCTTGCGCAATTTGCTGAATTCTTACAATCTAATTTCCTTCATCAGTTGAAAGTTTTAAAAAACGTAATATATTTGAGAATTAGTGAAGAGGTTACGTATGTTTTATCCACCCCAGCACTGGTGTACTGTAGGTGATCAGAAAGGAGTGGCTGAGGAAACAGACCCTTGCCTAAGAAGGAGGGGAGCTGAGGCTGTGGAGAAGGAGTGGGGCCGGTGGAGAGCGCCTCTGAGCTCGCTTTGGTGGCTCGGGGTCCTGCCTGCAGGGGCAGGGACCTTGACTGAAGGCCTGGGCTCTGGCAATTTATGTCGCACCACAGCAACACAGTGAGGCCTCTTAAGAGCGACTTTCTCTGTCTGGGCTCCCAAGAGGCAATTTTTCTGTGCATCTGTCTGTTGCGGAGTGAGCTGCTATGCACCATGTTTTAGGGGAAGCTGACCCAAAGGAAGGTCCCGGGGACTCACACAAGGAGACAGACTGGACACAGGAAAGGTGAAGGGCAGGGGACTCCCATGGCAGGGAAGGGGGTGGATCTGAGCCCAGATGCTGTGGTGCCTGAGTGACCACTCACTGGCATGTCACCAACACCTGCTCACTCCTTCTGGAGAGGAGGGGCAATGAGGTCATGCAGCCAAGGCCCTTGTCACGATGCTGGTGCATGGTCACGATCCATGCAAATGACACTGACTGGGACCCTGCTTATGTTACATCAGCACTGCCTGCATGAGCCAGAGGAGTTTAAAGATCGTTCGCTACTCTTACTAACTTTAAGTCTGTCACCTCCTGGAGCCAGCAGGGCTCCTCATCTAGATGCTGTCAGAAGGCTGTGAGGCAGACAGGCTGTTCATCCAGTTCTCTCTGTAAAGAAATGACTTTAAGCCCATTTGGAGTAAAAATCTGTGCAGTCTTTGGTCTCTGGACTTCAAAGTGACTTTATCTGTCTTGGCAGGTTAGGCTACCAGGAATGTGGAACATTCTTCTGTCATACCCATTGCCAAAGATGCAATTTGGGAAAACAAACAGGGATTCACAGATAGCGACTTTCCTCTTCTTCTTCTATTGATAGTCTGAGATAATTTGTGGCTAGGATTGGACAAACGCAAAAATGTACATTTAGTCTGAATTTGGATCCATTCCACATGAATATTACTCATCTTGGTCTAAAATGCCAGCACTTGTGTGTTTAGCAGCAGGGAGGGTGTACTGTGAAATCACACCACAGCACCGTGAGAGAACAAGAAGACTGCAGTGAAATTTAAGGAGAAGCCTTGGCATGGTGGGGTGAAGTGTGCACCCCCATGTATCTTCCTACAAAATAAGGAATGTGCTTTTAAGTGTAGCTTGCATTCTTGCAAAAATAATGTGGTAGGAATATTTAAAAACCCCACTTACTTGATTTAAATCACTGTAGGAGTGATGTTTTTCAGTTACTCTTCACGTAAAGTTGTCTTTTACAGAACACCCACATGGGACACCGGCTCAGAGTAGGACTTGTCCCACCACGACAATGGAAGTAGGGTTCCGGGTGCTGCCACTTTCACATCTTCTTCCGGCTGCTGACATCCACAGCTTTCGCAGGCCACTGCTGGTTTCTGTTCTCCTGACAGAGAATCGCCAATCCTGGGCCAGCCCAGGGTGCCAGGTGGGAGGGAGAAACAGGACAGAAACAGGAAGAAGAGGAAAATAATAGGAATAAAAGAGTTAGATGAAGAGAGTATGGCCCCTCAATTAATGTAACTCAATAAAAAATACTTGTTAATTGTTCCGATACATTTCTGCTGTGCCCACTGGTTAAAAGATACTGTGACAGTTACTGAAGCAAAAGCATACATTTATGATAATGAACCCAGAACCCACCTAATACTGAATGAATTATAAATTCTAGTTCTTCCATTCATAATGTCACAAGACACCATTAGGAAATTAATTCTACTCCTAGAAGAATAACCAAAAGATTATACAAGATCTTGAAATTCCTTGTACATCAAATAAAGATTAGCTTTCACCATAGTTAAACTCAGTGTATTTCTAGCAACATTAGAATTCACTGAATGAGCACAAATCCTGTGGAATAAAGCTAATACATCTCTTAAGATAATATTATTGTTGAGGAATTCCCATTGACTTTTCACTGACAAATACAGCTTCAGAGAAGTCATCCTGCTTAACTAGAGATCACACAGAAACCTAAAAACTAATAAAAACACAGAGACTCAATTCTTTCAGAGATTCTAGAGATGATTTTGACTGAACATGTATCCAACTGTGGATTAGGGAATGAGGAACTGAAAGAATAACTGAAGAACAATTTCACTGCAAATATTCCTAGAACTAGACCAGTGTAGCCAGATTTCAGTGAGCACATTTTCATGCGCCTGAGTCAGTCCCAGAAAGAGTCATCACATCTTCCCAGGACCCCAAAGAGCAGATACCCTGCTCCCCATTTGACAGGTGAAGACCCAGAAGAAATTATGCCACCCAAATTCTTCAAGTTTCTTATAAATCTCATAAAATAACTTGGTAAAACTAGCTTGCTACTTGCCTTTTTTATGCTGGAAAGAACTGAAAGATTTTGTCATAAGTGATGTTTTAAGAGAGAAACCAAAACATCAAATTGTATTTACTTATCAACTCTCCTGTATCTATAACAAATAATTGGCCAGGACTATTCTGCAGCATTTCTCAGTTCTTAAAAGACTTCTTTAATTGTCAAAATTAAATATTAGAGAGTAAGTCTAAAAAAACATTGTCAGGAAGCACAGGAGTGCAAACACAGGTATTTTAACAGCCTACTAAAAGCAAAGCTCAAAGTTTTTGTAACCTCAGCTTAACTCTAACTGGTTGAGTAATTAGGCTTGACAACAGGGTCTCACTAGCCAGAGGCATTTGTGGAGGAGCAATGTTGTACCCAGATGATTTCTCTACTCTGAGGCTCATGCCTCACCCCGACTCCAGGCAATATATTAAATACAAATTCTTACTCCTACTCACAGGGATTTTTAATTCAGCAAATTTAGAGTGGCTCAAAATCTCTTTGTTTTGTTTATAACTTCCTCAGAGATCCTCTTGTTCAAGTATGTAGGATCACTGATTGTGTTAAGCACATTCTATTTGTACCAGAGCCTCATTCTTTCCAGCTCTGAACCTGATTGTATTAGTTATGGAAGTTTGGGCAAATTAAGTCAAATTTCTGAGCTTCACATTATGTGCTATAGGTTGAGGGAGAATTAAAACTTGATTACATCTTGGCCACCGAATGGAGTCATGGTTCGCATGAGACCGTGTGGCAGCAGCGCCTCACACCCCAAAGGTGTTCACAACTGCCTGTGATTTCATCGGGCCCCTGCAGCAGCTCTGAGGTGGGAGACAGGTTCTGAGCACCTGTGCTCTGCGGGGCACCATGTCCTTGACACTGTGTCTCCTCAGCTGTCACCTGTCATGGCTGGCGGGGCCAGTGATGTACAGAACTTCCTCTCAGTTGCACCTGTCAGCCTCACAAGTCTCTCATTCAAAACTCATCACCTCTGTTTCGCCTTTCCTCGCCTGCAGACCTCAGGATTCAGTTCCTGTGATCTGTGTGCCTCCTTGGCCTGGTATTTTCCTTGGACATTTGGGTGCAACCTCACTCCTTCTCTCTTTTCAATGCCTGCATTTTTCTAGGCACATGCGTTTCCTGGGGTTCCATTTTGGACATTGGTCCTAGCATTCTGCTTTCTTAGAATGGGCCATCAGAGCACAACCATTCTGCGAGTTGAGTATTATTGTCATGTGTACAATAGTAATAAAGGAAATAAGTCTTGGTGATCAAGTAGTCAGTAACTTGTCACACTCCCTGGTCAGTAGACAGCACATGTGGCGTTTGCACCAGAGGCCATGAAGTCCCAGGTCCTGGGGTTATTCAGCTTGACCACTACGCTCCCCGGCCACCCCAGCAGATAGGAGCACAGAGGGAAGGACAAGGCAGAGACCCGTAGTTTTAGTTTATTATTTTTTTTAATTTTTCCAGACATCCGGTCATCAGAAGTAGGTTGATGGCAGTGTGTTTTTGAGACGGGTCCTCACTCAGAAAAGACCTTTCCATGGCTCAGATGACTGCACCTCTCCTCGTCTACGCAGCCTCCAGCCTTGAAAGGGTGGCACGTTTTTCTGGTTACCGATGTACCACAAATCCAGCGCTTACTCAGAATGATTTGTCCATGCTTCCTCTAGGCCTTTCCCCAACTCAACCTTTGGGATATCTTCTAAGAGTAAACCATGCTCAGGCCAAGGAAGCTGAAGAGAAAGCCCAAGGATAAAATAAATCATTTTCTTTCCTAATCTTTATACCAGTTTTTATGGTTACTGGAGATTCCTGGATTATGTCTGTTGCTCACATTTGTCTACTCATTTGTCCCCAAAACTTAGGACAGACACTAAGATGACAAAATACTTATCTAGGGAATACCTGAAGGGATTCTTTGAGATTTTTATACCAATGGTACATTGCATTTACACGAATAAACAACTTGGAAATTACACTGGAAACCTGCTTGTCACGTGCCTTACGCTTGAATGCATCATTTTTACCTGCAGCGCAGTGACACAGAGAACGAAGCGTTTGGGAGCTTCCAGCGTTTACTAGGATCACTGTCCCACGCTACATGGAGGCGGGGTGACTGAGTGCAGTGTTTGCGGGGCAAACCCAGCATTGGTAGTGAAGCTAGAAGGTTCCTAAGACCACAGACTCCAGTAGCTGTGTGACCTGAGTCCTAGATGACAGGAGGAAGAAGAGGCTGTGGGGTGGAGGACTTGGGAGTCCAGACTTTATTGTTCTCCTCCCCACAGAGAATGAGTCCTCCTGGCTCTCTGTATGGGGCAAAGATGACCTGGCCACACGCAGCCAGCCTGGGTTAGTGGCCACCATGTCTCCTTCCACCCCTAAGTTTCCCAAGGGTGGGGAAAATGCGTGTTTAACTGCTTAATATTTCTGTGTATCTTAAAGGCCGCCTCATATTTATCATCAGAGACACACCAAAGCACATTACAAGTAATGCAAGCCAGCTGGTGCCTAGCAGGCCAAAATCAGTTGATGGTTTAATAGTAAAAAACATCTTTTTGTTAACATTTTTCTGAAGCATATCGCCAAAGAATGCACTGCCCCTGTCTGCATTTTTCAGAAAAGAACTGTCTTGCTAGCTCTGTGCTCAGGGTTCTGAATGCTAGGCGGATGCACTTGCAGAGCTGTCTAAAGCATCTTCTGTGCGTCGTTGAGACTCTTTTTAATGTGGGTTTGTGGAGTCTTCAGATCTTCCCACTCAGCTCACCTCTAGTGAACTTACTTAGCATTAGAATACATTCTGTTTTGGGGACAGAAACTAACCTGTGGCCTCTGCTCTGGGGCAAGCACTGGCAAAGGATGACATAATTTGGAATGACTAACAAGAGATTTGGTATTTTTGCTGTTTCCTCTTGTATCAATTCTAACTGAGTCACAATTAATCGGTTAGTTCATCATGAGTGGCTGTAGAATTCCAAGGAGCAGGCCAAAGAGGAAAATTCCCTGTGTATCCCACACTTACTGATTTCCCAAAAACTCATAATCTTCTCTGTGCTTGCATCTTCACCCAGGCTGTCCCAAACCCGAGGCTTGTGTCAAAACATCTTCCTCCAGGGAGCCTGTTCTGTGCGTCTTGACTTCTCCCCACCACTACTACCAACCAGTTCGTAGGGATATTCACAGCATGTCATTGTTGCGGTATTATCAGACAGCGAGATGCTTAAAGTTCAAGGGCCCAGAGACATCGTGGAAGTGGACGTAATTCTATAACATGAGCGTGTCTGCGCTTGTGACATCTTCAGAAGTTACTATATGCTGGAATATGTGGACTATTCATTGCTTTGGAGCAAGATATTATAAAAAATAATTTTACTGTCATGCATACAGCAGCTGGGTTTAGTATATTGTGAAACTTTCCCAGCAGTGTCTTTCTGGAGGTGACTCTTGGTTGAAAGTTTTGGAGCTGAAAGGGCTTGCCTCCAGAAGCACTTTGGTGGGAAAATTTTATATGCACTTAGCTCAATTATCTAATTTCATCTTCTCAACAATCCCGAGGAAGTGGTTACTATTCACATATTACGAATGCATAAACTGAAACTCAAAACAGTCCAAATGCTGACTTGGAACTTTATCAACACGCCTGAATTTAACAGCTATGTTTTTCTCTCTGCTATAAGAAAAAATTGGAGAGAAAGAGGGTGAACAGCGTGAGTGACTGCTCCAGAGAAGGATCTCCACGCCAGGACCTGGCCCCAAACTGTTTCACTGCTGGAGGGAAGAAGTGTGATCCTGCCTGACCTCTAACGACTCAGCCTGTAGAGATTTTCTCTGAGCTTGGCTCATCCCTCGTAAACTCCAAGGATCCCTCTTGCTTTTGGTCCCCAGGCATGTCTTTGAGGAGGAAAGATGGTGCACAAAGTCCCAGAGGCAAAGGAAAAAGATGATTCACTGTAACAAGATGATCATCACTGGTGCAGCTGGGGAGAGACACGGCTCCTGCCAACGTCCGCTGATGTCTCTTCATGCCAACCCCCCAAAATAGAAACCCCTGAGAAAAAACAGGAGCACCCTCAGAAACACAAGAAGTCTGTCTGGGATTCAGTTACACATAAAGATTGGCTTCTGCTGCCTTCGCCCAGCGCTGGATTCCCACCCAGTCCCCTCCTTCTGCCTCTGAGTCACAGGGCAGCCAGCTCTGCTCATGGGGTGAGCTTTTCCTTAGAAGTGCTTCCTGCTTTCTTCCCTTTTTATTTATTACTTTCAGTTTTCTTAGTCTTCAATTTTTAATTGACACACAGTAATTGTAATGTGTGTGCCCTCCCTTGTGGTAATTCAGCGCATGTATGTACCATAGAATGATGAAACCAGATAATTAACATCCCCAGTTCCTCAAACACCATTACTTTGGGGTGGGAACATTCAAATTCCTCTCCCCTATTGTATTTTGAAAAATACGATTAATTGTTCTTCTATTGCAAATAAGTAGAGCACCATGTATATAAGATTCAGCTTTGCAAAATTAGTATCATTTTCTACCTTTCATTTCCCACACACCCTTAATTTTATTTAAATAAATTCTTTTATTTAAATAAATTCATTTCCCGGGATACTCACCCTCAGAGTGAACTCACCAGCTGAAGGCAAAACTAGGACACTGCGAGCTTGTTTGCTATTCCAAGCGACATTCCCTCAGATGTTTGCTGCCTTGCTGTGCAAACACAGTTATGCAGGAAAGAAAGTCAAAACAAAAAAATTAAACAGCAGTTAGTGGTTGGATGCTATTTCCAGTTTGGAACCACTGACCAGGCAGATATAGAAAACTCTTTCCTCTGTTATTACAAAATAGCAGTTTGTGGATGGTGTAAAGAAAACACAAGTGAATTTTCTTTTAACTTAAAACACAGAAGCTGTGTATCTATCATTACGTCCACAGTACAATACATTGCGGGAGAAGGTCGTCGTAACTTTAGAGGGGTTATTTCCATCCACATCTCTCATCCTCTCAAAATTATTATACCAGGCTGATGTCAAAGGCCCTGCTAAAGAAAACACTCCAAATTGAAGTAAGCTAATTAAAGAGAATGAGGCAGAATCCAAAGGTCAGCGCACGGGCCCCAGCCCAGCACCAAAGCAGGTTGAGTTACACTGAGCAGAGGCGATAGTCGCTCGTCTTCCGCCCGCTCTGCTTTGCCTCTGTGCGCAGTTCTGCTTCGCCTGATGGTTGTCCCTTATTCAGAGAGCACATACGTGCCCTTGTTAACATCTACAGAATCAGTCTCACAACCTTTACCCATTGTAGAACGCTGTCGGTTACCGCTTTGTGCGGACAGTGATGGTATAAACAATAGTATCTGTATTTGCTGGGCTTACTGCCTCCCAGGCAATGTTCTTCTTGAAGCCACACCAATCCTGTGGGATGGTGCACGGTGCACAGCTTCGGATGTTTGCGCTGTGTCTAGCTGCACCGTCTTTAGATGGACTTGTGTGAGGAAGGACTGGCATTCGCATAGTCACCGGGTGGCCAGCCCAGCCCCTGGCTCACCTGAGGGCGTGGGGGATGGAGCAGCTGCCTGTGAAAGATCCACGCGTCTCGGAAGGCTCAGCGGCACAGCGGTGGTGTCTGCTCTAAACGCCGATCCAGAGTGCAACAGCGCGGTGAGCATGTCGAAGCGAAAGACAAGGGCGGTGCGCAAGGCCTCCTCCGACTTGGCCTGTCATCTTCAAGGGAAGACAAATAGACCAGCGCTCTCGAATGGGTTTATCTTCAACAGTGGCACTAACTTTGTGAATGTATCTCCTAGACTCATGAATAACAACTGCATTCAGTGAGGGGTACAGTTCCAAGGGCTCGTCACCAGAGGATTTGTCACCGTGCAGGACACCTTGGAAGCTGAAGGACATGACCTTGGTTCAGCCTCAAGGTTGGCATCGCATCGTACTATTACCAAATGAGCCCTGCCTCCCACAGTGACACTCCGCGATCTGCAGCACCGTTCAGACCTCTGGATTCCTCTGGGTTTGGGCTGGGAAAGCGAACAACTCTTTTTCTTCTTTTGTCCCCCAAAATTGACTAAAGGCAAGGAGAAAATGGGATGGAAAGAAGTCGCACTTCTGTCCCGAGTTGATGGCACACCTCTAACTCCAAGTCTCCATGAAAAAAGAAGGCTACCGGGGGAAATGAAACGAAACACAACTTGCATCACTAAATCTTAGAAACAACCCAAATGCCCATCAACTTACGAATGGATAAAGAAAGAGGTGGCTTTTGTAATACAAGGGAGTACTGCTCCAGCACAGAGGAGGGTAAAGCTGAGACATTCCCAGGTGGACGAAGGCACACTGAGACCTTATTCATACATGAAATAAATAAGGCCGACATGTAAATATCACGTCGTTTCTTTGGCATGAGAAACCGAACAGGTGAATAAGGACCCAAGTGTGTGAGAGGTATAGTGAAACAGGAAAAAACTGGTTCAAAAGAAAGAAGCCCTAGGGAGGGGGAGGGAAAGGAAGAGGAGAATGTTAATGAACGAAGGATAAAATAGAAGCAAAGCCTCGGAAAGGAGCAGAGGAAGAGTGGTTGAAGGGAAGGGCGAGACTGGAAAGAAACAGAAAGAGGACACGGGATGGATCACGGGTGAGCAGATTCCCTCCCACGCACGGGACCGTCCTGTGTGTCTGAACTGTACCCTTCGACTTAACAAAATTAAAACAAGAAATGGCAGGGGCAGGGAAGAGAATACCGGGCAGTTGCACCTGCTCTCAAATGTCTTGGATCAGAGAAAGATGGGCCTAACTGTCCCTGTCCGGGAAGCCGCAGGCGTACCTGTGGACACAGACGAGCCTGTTGACGCCCACGTTCCCTCCGGGCGTGCCCGGCCGATGGGCCGAGCAGCAAGGGAGCCCTTCTCTGAAGAAGCGATGCCACGCAGGGCCGGGGCCAAACTAGGATGCGTCATCCGGGGCTGCCTGTCTCTCCTCCACCCACCAGGCTCGCACACTGGCACCGCGCAGGCTGGGCGGTTCTGCCGCAGGTAGAGGGGGTTGGTTGACTGCCCTAAGGACAAAGCACTGAAGCTTCTCAGTCTCTAGCGCTAAGCTTGCTGCACAATTCTTCCCCCTCAGCTCCTTTGCGCACAGCCCACTCTTAAATGTCTTGTTTAGGAAGACTTCCTCCACTCAGAGGTGATGCTGAGAAAGAATATCTGTTCCACCATTCATAATATTACTAGCAAGAAAAATAAAATAATAAAGCCAACCATTAAAAATTTTCAAAATATAAGAACTATAAGAGTAATAAAGCCCCAAATGTGTAATTGCTATTGTAAAAAAGAGAGAAAAAGAAAGTGCTCTGAGGGATATAACTGCATGTATGTTTGAGCGTGTAAAATAGATGAGCATATTGCTGAATCTTTGCTGGATCTTTGAGCAGAACTGTTGGCTGTCTCACTGTTTAAATGTCTACTCTGTATCCATTAATTTTGTAACTTGAACAACTACATCCAAGATGACAGTATGTAATTTATCAACTAGTGATTTCTTAGTGTTTTTTTCTCTTTATCTCTTTTTTCTTTTAGAATTCTGTATTGTTGCTACCCTTTTTCTTTTGCTTTTTTTTCTCTTTAAATAAAATTTTTTTTAAAAAATGCATAATGGCTATTGTAAAAAAAGAGAGGAAATAGGAAGTGCTATAAAGGATATAACTGCATGAATATTTAAGTGTATATTATTGATAACCATACATCTAAGATCTTGTTGGATTGTTGAACAGATCTGTTTGCAGTCTCACTGCTTGAAGGTCTACTTTGTATGCTCTAATTTTGTAACTTGAACAACTATTTCTAAAAGGACAATATGTAATTTATCAACCAGTGATCTCTTACTGTTTATCCATTTTTTAAAATTCTGTAATATTTCTACTTTTTTCTGTTTTTTTCTCTTTAATTAAAAAATTTTTAAAATAATTTTCAAAATATGTATATATTTTTAATTTTTTTAAAAAATAAGATATTGACTTGTAAATCAAAATAGCGCACCATAATGTCAGAAATTGTGCCAAGCACTTTCCACAAAATTAAAAAATTTTAAACGAGGGCCAGGGATTTGGCTCAGCATCATAAATGTTTGCCTTGCAAGTGTGAGATCATGAGTTCAATCCCAGTACCAAAACAAATACACAAAACAATTAAATGAAATGTGGTCTCCAGGCCCATGTAAAGCTAGAGAGAATCAATAAAAATGTGATATACTGAACTTAAAGAGCTGCTTAAAAAATATAAACCTTAGAGAGGATCAGAGAGAAGCTGATAAAGAGATAAAAGACAAATATTTCAGAAAAAAATTAGAAATTAGGACAGACTAGAGCAGCTTGAACCAAATGAGGAGTTTTAAATGAGTTCAAAAAATTAATGGGAGGGTGTTAGATGAGAAGGCTTGCAAATTAGCACTAGCACATGCATATATGGTGTCCCTGAAGAAAAAACATAGACCAAATGGAGCAGAAAGAAAATATTCAAAGATATATTTCAAGAAAACTTTTCTCAAATTTAGACATACTAAAATCATTAGGAGAGAAATAACACAGATCGATTAACATCAGTAAGTATCCCAGTATGTTAATGGTATAGAATATCTAAAAAAAGCATCCTGCACCCACGCCCAGCAAAATAAATAAAAGAATCTACAAATTGGTGGAAGTATTTACCCCTAATTTTGGCCATTTCACCTCCAAATACCTAATGTATCTGAACATACTTCGGTGACTCTTCCCCTTGTTGTTATCCTCAAGGAGGGGCAATGCTGGGCCATGACCACTTCCTTTCCCAGCTGACCTTGGTCTTAGCAAAAGGGTCATGATGGGGGCCAACGCCATTATTTCACAGTTTCACCCCAGACTTGTAAAGCAGGGGAAAAGTGGAGAGAAAAGAGAAACCCATCTCTGGCCCTGGCTACAAGTGTGGGTTACAGGTCAAGTTTCTGACACTGGGAGCTGAGAGAAAGTCAAGAAGCAGTGGTGGTGAAAACTGTAGCATCTGCTGCTTTGCAGCAATAAGCATGGGTCCTATTTTGGTTTGTTTAATTTCTTTTATTTTTGGTCTTCATGTGCAGGTAGTTGAGTTAATATTACCCTCAAGATCATAGCAGTTGATTCAAATGTAGTCACTCTTATTTAAATTATGCATGTATTCCCTTTAATCTCCCCAATTTTCTGCTTTCACTATGGTCTGTGAGTAACATTATGTGCATAAGCAGGTGTCTGTGCCTGGGTGGTGTGTTTACGTGTGTTTTGGAGGTGTGTGATTTTAATGCACCAAGTGGTTTGGAGTTACAGGCATGTTCTGCTTCTTAATATTACACGTCTGTATCAATCCCTGCATTTCTCTCTATGGTGCTGTTCACACGAGCAGCTCTACTTTTGCTTTTACCTCCCTTTTCTCTTTTCGCTTCTAACTGCTTCACAGTACTCTGGACTGTGCATGCCTTTGCCCCAGAAGTGGGAAAGCCCACCCCCACTCCTCCATCCACAGTGCTTCAGCACCCTGGCTGTGCACCCTCTCAGGCCTCCCGGACTTTCCTGGGTGCCTGCCTGGCACAGAGCTGCTGGAACTGAGACCCGAGGAGCACTGGTCAGAATGCTCAGAACGGCAGCCACGGCGGGCTTCGAACGCACAGTGCGTAACCTTTCTCTGCGCTTTGGGACGAAACCGGCAATCGTAAGCTTTCTAGCTGTTTGTTTGGTACCAGGGATTGAACTCATGACCCTGCTCTTGCCAGGCAGGTGGTGGTACTTGTGCCTCTGAGCTGCATCCCCAGCCCAAGTTTTCTAATTTTTGATGATAGAATATTAATTTCTTGTTTTAATTTGCATTTATTAAAAAAATAACAATATTGGCCCTCTATAAAGGAGCATTTTCTATTGGATTTTCTCTTGCTGTCAGTAGGTTGAGAACTTCTTCATATACCCTAGATATTCATTTCTTGTGTTGGTGATGGGCAGTATATCTCTTCCCATTGTCTACAAGTCTTGTCTGTAGGGTTTCTCTTCAAACCAAAAAATCTTTAGTCAGATCCATCTCTTACTTACTGTTTGTACTACTGGGTTTACTAAACACCACTTCCTAAGGTCTGTAAATATTATACTTATATTCTTTTATTAACTTTATTGTTTTGCTTCTAACAAAGATTTTAAACTTATCTTTATATACCTTAGTGAATAAAGAACAACTTACAATTTTGTTCATAAAGTAGGTCATTTTCTTTCTGCAGTTTTTCTCATTAGTTTTTAAAATATTTATTATACATTAACTTACCATATTTACATAAGTCTAATTATGAATTCTGTCATATGATCAGTTTGTCTAGTATGTTAGTATTCATTTTTGTTCATTTTACACATTTTACTGTGTTTTACTATGCCTGAGTATAATTTCCCTACTTTATTTTTTATAAAAATTAATTCAGATATTTATTGATCTTGATTTTTCTTTAGATATTTTATCTATACAACTCATGCAAAAAGAATAGTTTATTTTAAAGTACTATTTTTAATTAGTATCACATTGTTTTGCATGTTAGTTTAGAGAATATTAAATTTGATGAGCTCTCATTTTACATGAAAGCATTGAATATTTTTCCATTATATATTTCTATATGCTCTGAGTTAAACATTTTCTCCATAGTGTAGTGAATTTTTAAATTTAGATCATAGACAGTTTCCTGCATTCTTATTACAAAGTATGTTGTTTCTAATTATATTTTCTAGAAGTTATTTAAGGTATAGAGAAATTTAATGTATTAAATATATTAAATGATGATATTAACAGTGATCAACACTAACTTTTCTAAATATTAATAATGTACATAAAGTATTTTTCATTAATATAGCATTAGGCATTGGGCTAAGGTTTTTAAAGCTTTCACAATTTATCCTTAACAAGTTTATTTGTATTGTATTGCATGAATATGGTGAATTATATTAATAGACTATTATGATATTAAAATACTGTCACATTCCTAGAATAGACAATGACTAACCCTGATCTGTTATTTTTAAGTATACTGTTAGATCTGATTAGTTATATTTTAATGATCACATTGAGATGTGATTGTCACACGGTGAACTTCACATATTTAAAATATGCGCTAAGCTGCTGTCTGGTGCTTGTGAACAAACCCATCAGCACACTCGCGCTGGCAAACATGGTCACCCGGACACTCCTGAGTCTGCTCTGTGAGCCTCGCACCCTGGCCCATCTATGCCCACCCTGGGCACCCACTGGCTCGTTTTCACAGAATTGAGTTACTATTATCTTACTAGCCTGGGGAGTTCAAAAAATATATTCTGTATAAGATTATTATTGGACGTATGACTGAGAAATATTTTTTTCTCAGATGGGACTGTGGTCTGATTTTTAGAACTTAGTCACATCTTTCAAAGAGCAGAAGATTTTAATTTGGATGAGGTTCAATTTACCATCTTTATTTTTGCTTATAGACTTCAGTAAGAATGTGTGTCTTATGTAAGGTAATTAAATTTTTCAAGTTTTTCTTTAGAACTGTTACAGTTTTAAATTTTACAGACAGATTTGACATCCATTTTTAGGTAATTTTATATATAAAGTATTAGTTGAAGTTTATTTAATGTTTTGAACATGGATATCCCATAAATTCTGCACCATTAATTAAAGAAAAAAATTGACCTTTGTACTTTTATGAAAAAGTTGTTGGTAACACAAGTATGATTTTACTCTTGGGCCCTTTATTCTGTGTTAAGTTGTTCTATTGTCTATCACTGTACAATACTATAGTCTATGATTAAAAAGTTTTATAGTAAGTCCTGAAATAAGGTAGCATTAATTCTCCAGTTAGGTTATTCTTTATAAAAATTTTACTACTTCAGGCCTTTTGAATCTACATATGTGCATCAGAATCACTTGGTCAGTTTTAGAAAAATGTCTGCTAGGATTTTGACTTAATTTGTCTTGGAACTAGTTCAATGTACAGAAGACTAACATTCTAATGAATTTATATCTTCTGACCAATCATATAGCCTATTGGATAATCCACTTAGGTTTTAATTTCAATTAATAAAGTTTGGCAGTTTTCTAGAAATATGATTTGCATATTTTATAAGATTTATTTCTTGAGATTTTCTATGAAGGTAATCACAGAGTCAATACATAATAAGACTGTAATTCTTATTTCTCATCTGGATGTCTTCTTATTTCTTATTCATTGTGCTGGCTAGAGCCTCCAGCAAGCAGCTGGCATGAGCACAGACGCCCTCCCTGGCCACTGGCTTCCACTTTGAGCTGCTGACCATAGGGAATGAAGAGGTGTTAAGTACCTGTACCAGCTCTCCATAACAAATGCGGTCTACATGGACTGCAAATATTTACAATAAAATTTTTAAAAAGCAGAATTTGATACAAGCAAAAGAGTAATGGTGCTGAAGGTTTTTCTCAGGGCTCTTTAAAAAGTTAAAGAAGTCCTGTTCCATTACTTGTTTGGTTGAGGGATTTTTGTTTGCATATTTGTTTTTAATTAGGGATGGTTTTTGGATTTTGTCAAAAGCATTTTCCACATTCTTTAAAATTACAGATCTTTCTTCCGTAAACAATAAAATTTTCAGTTCAACATGTCAACATGTCAGAAACATGAGTGTATTGTGACACAATGTGAGCCTATGTGTGAGTATATCAGTTCAGGCTTAATGGCCCTGTCTCTAATTTTTTGAAACAGTATTTCACATTCCCAAATTTCTGCATTTCCTTTTTACTTTTTCTCCTTTTCTAAACTCCTGTGAATACTGAAACTATATTCTCTGAATTTAAATTTTTCACACATTCTGTTTTCCTTCTAATGGTTTCACATACATATGTTTTATGGTATCTTTTCAATGTTTTAACTTATGAAAACCTTTTTTCTCCAATGAAAAAGAAAAGTCTTACCTTTTTTTGCTTATCCTTGGCCTATATATCTAATCAATTTCCTAATATACTGCAATAAAATAATAAAACTACTATTGCAAACCAATAAACAATGATACATTTAATAAATAGCATTGGCATATTTACCCATCAGAAGAAATATGAATTTAAATAATTATACTTCCTTTAAAATTATATTTCCTATGGTTTAGAAATCTAAATTTAAGGGAGATAAGAATACAAGAGTTGAACTAAAAACATTTAGAGGAGTATGATTTTATTGAGTGTAGAGATTGCCTTTCAGCTGAATAAGAAACCAGAAACAATACATGAAATTATGGCAGATTTCTTGCATTCCATGAAATTTCCTGAAAAAAAATCACAATTTGTTTGCTGTGTATTTATCATAGTAAATAAGACATTGCTAATTGCTTTTCTTTCATTCTTCCTGACACATAACTAAAATCTTATTTACTTCACCTGTGAATTTTAAATTTCCTATTTTTGTCTTTAATTTTTTTCATTCACGAACAAGGTCAACTGGCCATGGTAGAATTTGCGGTACTGCTCAGCCTGTTCAGAGTACCCTGCTCCTCCTATTTTCTTTTCCTTGCTCTTTTTTATTATTCATTTTCTTGAGTACATCATCTAGATGCTTGAGAAGATTTCTGTAGAAGGTTTTGTGTTGTTTTTACATGTTCTGATAACTGTAGTTGTATGTGGAATTTTAGACTCAGACTAATTTAGTCCTAGGTCGGCACCTTCAGGCCTGAAGCAATCACCTTTGGTGATAAGTTTAATTTTCATCTTCCAGAATTAATATGCTTTTGACTTTTAAGGGTTTTGTCTTTACTGTTAGGTTTTTGGCGCAATAAGAGAGAAAATATAAGTAAAAAGTAGCCTTTACTTGGAGGACGTGGAGACAAGCCCATGACCACAGGCAGCCTGGCCTTCTCTGACCCGAGCAGGGGACGCGGGGTAAACATATAACTTCTGACGGGGTGGCGCGTGGGGTGGGCCTAGATGATGCGCGGGAGCTGATGGGGACTTTTTCATGCCACTGGGAAAGGAAAAAGGAAGTTGTCATAGGGCCAGGAGGGATCCTTGATCCCACCTCCCACGCGGTAACATCATGTAATTCATTCTAGGGCAAAATCCTGTCATTTACTAGGCTCACTTTCATGGTACACGTACAAAAGCACAAGGGTGACATATAAGTTAATGAATCACCCCACACTTCGGCTATTTATCTTTTGTGTCCTAAAATACTGACAACTGTGATGGGGAAGGGACAAGGAAGGAAGGAAGGAAGGAAGGAAGGAAGGAAGGAAGGAAGGAAGGGAAATACGCACCTGCGAGAGGGCTGAGGCATTGAGAAGACTGGCTTGTGCTAACGTTGTCCGGACAGTACTAAATCCTGTGCTCTAAGTACTATTGTGAGGATAAAAATACACAATGTATTGACTATTGGTAGTCACCTATTAGCCTATTGTGAAACTGTTTTATTTTTATTCTTATTTTTATTTTTTCCTCTCTTTAAAATAAAAAAATAAAGTACTAAAAAAGAAGGAAAGAATTCAAGAGTGTGTGTGTGTGTGTGTGTGTGTGTGTGTGTGTTACTGATGATTCTTTTGGATGAAAAATTTGATCTTTCTATAATTCTGCTCAGTTATTTTTTATTATATAGCGTTTAAATTTCCTTGTAATTTTTTGTGCATTTTACAGAATTTTGTTAAATAGCAATTCAATTATTTCTCTAAGTAGCTTTTCTGCATTATTTCGTTTATAATTTGTACTCCTATCTGGAATACTTTCCTCAATTTTTGCTTTTAGCCGTTCCACTGAATTTTAAATTCTAGCAAATTATTTTTAATTTCCCAGATTTCTGGGGTTTTTTTTTTTCAATTTTTCCTTTTGTTACCACATTCTTACTTTATACACTCACCAATGCCCCCACACCCATCTAGCATTTGTGGCTACTTAGAAGCTCACTGTGCTCCATGAATTATCATTTTCCTGGGATTAACAGGTCTGCAGTTCTAATGTTCACCTTCCTTGTTCCTCCATATCTTCTGTTTGTGTTTCTGGTGAAATGCTGTTTGTCTGTGTTGCTTAGGAACAAGGGTATTGCTGATGTTTTACGGCAGTCAGAGTGTGGCTTTCCTCGGGTGCCTTGTTCCTGGGCTCCCTGGGAGCTCAGCTCTAAGGAAACACCTGTCAGCCAGATGGCTCCCACCGAAGGAGCAGGTAGCACCTGAGGCAGAAAGCCGCTTTGGGCAGACACACGTTCCCTCAGCAGTCCTGAAGGCCAGTGCTCTTGTCTGCACTGACACTGGTTTTGTTGGCCAGGCAGCCCCTCGCTCCAGGTGGGCATTGAATGCCCAAGAGCCAGCAGCGTCACTGACTGGAGACCACTTTTCAGTAGACCCTTCCCCCCTGGGCCTCTAGTTTGTACCTGCTGATTCTGAGCTGGTCTTCCCTTCTGTTCTCTCATACAGATTAGATCCTACTGTTTTCTGCGAATTTAGAAGCTAGTACAGCGAATCTATAAATAAAACATGTAAGTAAACACGCCGATTGGCATTGTAATTTCAAATAATGGTTATTCCTATGACAAGTAAAATAAGGTGGTGACTGAGAACGGAGACTCTGTGGAATGAAGCTCAGGTTTGCAGTGATTCCCCAGGAGGAGGCTGGAGACCCGAGGGCTTGGCTCTTGCCTCTTGCCTCAGGGTACAATGTTAGTTCTTGCAGCTGCAGGGTGGAAACGAAGGGCCAGGAGCCTCATCCTCTGAGGTCACTGATTTGAGTGGCTGCTCTTTAAGCAGAGTTTAGAATAAAGTACACTTTTGCCCAAAAGAAAATGTTTTTAAACAAATTGAAGTGGTTCTATAATCTCTGTAAATGGGAGGAAAGGGAGGAACGTTTAAACTTAATATAAAACCTTAAGTTCAATTATTACAAATCACTCGTGTCTGCCTATAAAACAGAAACTCTATAGATGTCCAAAACCATAGTTTCTGGCACTACAGGCTTTTGAAAATATAAAACTAAAGCTGCACTGCTTTTAAAATACCCTTTAAAGCCGACTTCTCATTCGATTAGATTGACCTAAAAGTCCTTGTTAGGCCAAGGGGTTGAGGCTGGACCAAATACCTGGAAATACACAGAAAGAACCAGATGTCGAAAGTCAGGAAGCTAGAAAGGCTCCAAATTTCACATAATTTCTGGCTCAGTTGAGAAGACTCACGGGGAGCAGCAATCTTATGAGGAAAGACCCTGCTAAGAGGATGGTTAGAAAACGCAGAGGGAGGATGGGAGAGGAGAGGGCGCGCTCAGCGCCGCAGCCAGAGAGCAGTTCCCAGGGCATCGTCATGGTCTGCGGGCTGCAGTCTCCAAGTGCGAGCTCTTCGTGGCTCTCAGCAGTCCCACTGCTACCGTATTCTCTTTCTCTTCAACTCTTCTTTATCTCTCTAGTTATGAGTAGACAAACATTTTCTCTTTTATGTTCCAAGGAGTATTAATTTCTTAGGTTAATCTGTGTTAGACATCCATGAGCTATAAAAAGGTCTGTGACCAAATCAGCTTGAAAACTGCTAATATTAAATGCACACGAAACGCTTATTTCAACCTTTTTTTAATCATCTTTAGTTTGCCAAGTACGCTTTGAATCTCTGAAGTGACTGTCTTCAACATGTTTGGCAGGAATGTTTTTGCATAACTACTTTTAGGGTCTACCGTCCTACTTTATGGCAAACTACTTACAGCATTCAGCGACCAGGGAAGCTGGGGATCTGGGATTAGACTGTGGAAAATAAACCCAAACATCAGCAGAACCATTAGTCAGTTTCAAAGATGGCGGCAGCGTATCAGTGGGGATTACACTTCTTACACCGTGACAGGGGAAAGGTTTGTTTTGTTTGTTTAAAGTACTAATTCACTTCAAAGTCAAATTTTCATAGAGTGCAGTGTAAATACACGATTTAGAAAATGAGAAACAAAGATGCTTAATACATGTTTAGAAATTTGATTCAACAAGTGTAAAAGTAGTCTATTAAGTTTCTATTGAAATTTCCAGATCTAGATTGTCAATTTATGTCTTTTATCATTGCAAACCAGCAAAACAGAATTTGCCAACTGTCTCCTGTCCACGGTGGCAACCCACACTGTGAGCAGCCTGGGGCTGCAGGATGTGCAAGCAAACTACAGAGGTGGGCCCCTCTCGGATGCACCTCACAATCCCTCTCACACACTGACACACAGCGCATGAGATTATGGCCAGGCCCAGCCGACAGGATGCATTTCCATCTGCAAATCACAACCAATAATGACCTCACAAGGCTATTGCAAAGCAAATGCCTCTTCTCCCACTGCTACCCACAGTCCACACCAACACCATGGAGATGGAGATGGAGATGGAGATGGAGATGAGATGGAGATGGAGATGGAGATGGAGATGGAGATGGAGATGGAGATGGAGATGGAGATGAGATGGAGATGGAGATGGAGATGGAGATGAGATGGAGATGGAGATGCAGCAGCCAGGGGCTGAGACCACATCTTGTGTTTCTGCTGTGCCAGGCCTAGGTTTCCTGTCTCTGGCTGCTGCAGTAGATGATGTTGTCACCATTGATTTCCAGATCTCCAAACATCCAAGTGAGAATCACTACTGCTTATGTGATTTAGCCACCCTGAAAACACCTCTTGCTGAATACAAGCACTTGGTGTTTAAATTTGCAGTCAGATTTTTTTCAGAAATAAATTATTTTTGGCATATTGGAGGAAAAGTGGGAGAAACACACATTCATTCCCTTTTGGGAAATTCTTCTTCACCTATACGCTCATTTCCTTAGACCTCACCACTGTCTCTTTCTCTTGCGTTTTGCTTTTCAGGAGTGTGTGTGCTCCTCTCCACCCCGAGTCACAGACCAGGACCACCTTCAGTCTTTGAAAGCGCTAGGGCCTAGGTGCATCCAGACGGCCCAACACCTCTCCCAAAACTTTATTCTGTTTTCTTGATTAGGTGACCAACAATCGGATATGACGCTTGATTTCTCTATACTTCTTTCATACTGTTTCCTCCTTCTATAGCTCTTTTTTTTTCTTTTACAAGTATTTTTTACATTTTTTCAGCTTCCCTGAGGTTAAGTTAATCTAAGTTAACTTAAGAAATGTGACATGATATTTGATTATATCTATTATGGAGTGAAATGGGTACAACAATCTAGCAGGTGAACACAGTTATATCGGCTAGCATGATTATTCTTGTCTTATTTTGTGGCGAGAACATTTAAGTAAATTTCAGATATACCATTCAGTATTGCCAAGTACACTGACCATGTTGTGTATTAGACCCACTGAACTGATTCACATTTTGAGAGATTTTACCCTTTTACCAAAATTTACTTTTCCCTCCACCCCCACGACCAACCTAACTCTGTTTCTGAGTTCAGCTTAATTTAGATTCTACATGTTAGCCATACTGCTTAGTACTCATATTTCTATATTCTTAATTCAAATTATCTTCAAGTGCAGATTTAATTTCTGTGCCATAGAAACAAGAGAAGGCAACTAGTCCATCCAGGGATGTCCCATTAATGGCTTTTGGTGGAGGAATCTATACGTTGCCAGATGAAATTTCAATCTAAGACCAAAGGGCTATTTCCTGTACTTTCGCTATGTTGGATTCCTATGATTCCTAAAGGTAAGGCAGAGTTGGTGGTTTTCCTCTTTACGTGGCTTTCCCGATCTGTTTTCAGTTCTCAGGATTTAAGGGAGTTTACACGTGCTTGGGGGATGTCCACTGGCTGTTTCCTTCATATCTTGAGTGGGCATCGTGTCCGGATTTTCAAAATAATACGATGTGTGTTACTTCAAGTCATTGTTCCTACCTTGACTGCTTATTTGTGGAGAGAAAGAAAAAATAAAATAACTACATGTCAAATGCGAGGCCGAATCGCTTTTGTCTGAAAATCTTAAATGTGCCAGAAAAGGTCGCACAGCGGTGTGCAGGAAGAAGGAATGCTCAGCTCTTCCTGGTTTGTGTCTCGCTCCTCTCGCATTAGGCTGGCGTGGCACACACCAGTTACTCCACTGCAATCCCCCTGGTAAGCAGGGGGCACTGCATAAAGAAGAGGAGGGGAGATAAAAATACAGGTAAGACATTTTTTGGTTTTAAAAACAAAGCCCTGTGGTGTATTTTTGTGGAAACACAGCCGCCTGTTCTGCTGAGTGGAGACCCTGAGAAAAGCTCTTTTCTCTTACGTTCACCAGAGGTCTTGAGAAGTTACACAAAGTGACTCCATTAAAGTCTCCCAAAGCACTGGGAGGCCAACTGCCATCTGCCCGAGGACACAAGGTTTCAGACTCTGCCTGCCTAATGCTTGAAGCACAATCCCTGAGTAGCAGACCAGAAGGCCACCACTCACCATGGTGGCCCGGCTTGGCTTCTCTCAGTCAGAGTAATGTTGATAGTCACTGCTTTTGCTTAGCAAACACAGAAAACAAAGAGACGTGACAAATTATTCAGTGGTGCCTGCATAGAACTGTTCTCCCTGCTCTGCCGGAGCATCCCAGCAGCAGGGGAAAAGTGATGCTCAGACCTAGTCAAGTCATGGATTTTGAGCAGAGGATGTGCTGGTCTTTGTAGCTGTTCTACTCAGCCCAAAGAATGGGTGAGGGTTGTCTACTGCTTCAGTGGAGAAGAGAGTGTCCAGCGGCCAGCGGCTGGGCTCTCGCTCGGCCCATGTGTTCGCTGGGTGAGACGGACCTCTTCCTCTACGATGGCAGTAAACACAGTGCTTGGCAATTGAGGATGAGGTCCAAGGAGCCAATTACCGCCGGAGCATTTGCACAATAGTAGCTCAGTGTGTGTGCGTGCGTGTCCATGGGCACACACATGCACACGTGGGGTAGGGGTAGGGTTAGATAATGGGGTCACCAGGTTGATTTATACATCTTAGTGAGTCTGGGCCAGCTATCCAGCCTTCTGACCAAGCAGTGTGCATCTCATTTAATGTAATAACATACATGAAGACCCATCAGGCTCCACTGTGGAATGTAGAACTATACCTTGTACTACTTCATGTGGAAATCTACATATGGAACCCTTTAAGGCTTCCTAGAGACCGCTGGGCTTTCTAATTATTGTGAAACATCTCCTGGAGCCCGGGGAGAGACGGCTCTGGGCCCAATTGCTTCTGCCATTTCAAACGTTCACTATGAAAATAATTAGATGATGAGATTTAGACAGAAACCACTAACGAATATTTTTTTAAGTCTCTTTTTCGCTTTTTAATGTACAGAAAATGAAAATCTGAAATCGGCAGCACGAAAGGAAAACAGCGGGGCGAGGCTCCCTCTGCGGGGCTGGGGTTCTCTCCTCTGACTTTAGTGCTTGGCTTCCTGTGGTTACAAGTGGGGGGATTTTTTTCATTTTTTGAACATTATACAATCCTGTTGAAAATTGGACCAAGGGTTGTTTTTTTAAACTTCTGTTCTAACTTTGCAAGCTTGAGCGCGCCTCCGTGCTCCCCCAGGATTGTGTGTGTCCTCAGAGGCAACCCCAACATTAGAGAAACTCGCTTTAATCAACCTTTAAGGTCCCCTCCCCCAACACATGCCACCAGGCCCCGTAAACCCGTCCTGTCCTCTGGGACCTGAGCAGAGCCAGTGTGGATCCAATTAAGAAGCATCCCCAGGGCCCACATTGGTTCAATTCCAACAAGCAAATGCAATTAGGAGTTCATGACACTGCACTCTGGGAGGAAGGGACATTTTGAAAGGAAGGCCTGGCTGAGAGGGACCAACAGCAACAGAAGTGGCGGCTGAAGCTAAAAGAGGTGACTGACCAGAGCAGGAGATGGACCCGGGCCTGCCCAGGCCAGCGCAGGCTCAGCAGAGCACACAGCCCAGCCTTGGCTCCCTGGGTGCCACCCCTGAGGACCTCGGCCCCCTTCTCTGCTCCCAGCGTGCAGGTCACCTGTGTCTCTACTTTGAACTCCACAAACCTAAAGGTCCTGCGTTTCTTCAGTGGCACCTGAGACCGAGGTGTCCTCCCTCCTTATCCTGAGGTCTGGTGACACCAGACCACTGGCTGGAGCAGAGGCTGCCCATGTGTGCCACATGGCTCTGTCTTGTGTGAAACTGCTCCAAGCCCCAGCTGGCACCCCCCTGGGACAGAGGCACAGCCAGGCTCCAGTCCTTCCACCATCCGCTTTCCTGACCAACGTGTATCCTACCCTTTGCCTTTTGGTACTAATGCAGTTCAGTCTCAATTTTCAAGGCCATTTGTGGATTTGTACCAAATCCATAACCACCGTCTGATAAGATCTTTACCAGACGTCCAATAGGTAGTGTTTTGGGTGAGGTATTTCAGTAAAAACAAAGAATAGAGCATATTTCTGAGCACATAGAATGGACTGCCACTCCAGGGAGGCACTTAAGACTTATATAAAAATTAACAAACTTTTATTAAAAACTTAGAAGCTGCACATTGATCACACAATGCTTGAAAAACAAATGTTCTATCAGTCACACATGTAATCTCTGCACTACTGAGATGTCATTTCATGCTTTGTCTGTAAACATATGGAATGTGTAAAAACCATAAGCTCCATCACGGCTGCCACTGGTCCTTCCTGTCACTGTCCAAAGATGCCACACATCATGGTTTTAATCGCCCCATGTTTCCTGGTCAGATGTCTTCAGTGACACGCTGCCTCAGAAGGGCTGCTGAGCTCAACAAGACATCAGCAAACATTCAAGCACTTCCTAGTCCGGCATTGTGACAGGCGCTGGGAAAAGGTAGTGAACGAAGTAGGAGATGTCTTTGGGTTCCCGGCGACTGTACTCTGCTAGGAAGAGTCACACAAGAAGCCACGTAGTTCCGTATGGCTGTAAGCACTAGGAGAGGAAAATCTTCAGGAGAGAGGCAGGGGGCGCCTGGGAAAGTGCATTACGGGGGTGCTGGAGACTGAAGTCCAGGCCTTTGCACTAAGCTCATCCCTTGCACTTTAAAAACAACTTTTAAAATTTGAAATAAGGCCTTACTAAATTGAAACTTTGAGTCTGGCCTGGATAATTTACAAGCTTTCGGTGCCCCTTGCCGCCTTGGTCTCCCAGAATGCTGGCACAGGCGCTCTGCCACCACACCAAATGAAAAAGTCCAATGCGATCTATTTACTGAGCACCTACTCTGTGCTGTGTGGACACTGTGCATACAGTACTGAATAAAACTTGCTTTTACCAAAGAGCTTCAGCTCTAACAAAGGAAGCAGAAATAAAATACACGGCATGCTACGTAAGAATGAGGACTCGGGTGAGAAAGGAGATGAGGCAGCGTTATTAGATGAGAGAGTGGAGACACTGGATTCATCACAAAGAAGGTAATGTTCGTAAAATGACTAAACTGGACCTACGATTTACCCATGGCTGATACGGATGGTGGGTGGCGTTACTGTGAAAATCTTTGCGCCCTTCTCTGCATACTCATTCTCCCTCGCCTGATCGCACCTACTTTTTTCTTTTTTTAACACCTTCAATGCCTTAGTTATTTTATTACCAAAAATAGAACAGCAGTTGTTACACACAGAAACAGGACTTGCCATTAGATTTTGATGGCTTTTATGTAATACTGAAAACAGTCCCATGAGATTTTCCCCATAAGTTCCTAATTAGAAAAACTAAGAAGCAGAACTGTTAAAAGCACCATTCCAGATCAATCAAATGATTGAGGCATCAATTTATTAAATGCTGGCACCCTCACAAAGCACATGCTTGGATTTCCTTCTACTCTTCCAGGGGAGGCGGAGACTCCTAACTATGCACCAGCATCATTCTTCCCATTCTTGCTTAGTAGCAACCGTCCACATTATATGAACAACAATGTGACAGCTATGAAGCGTTTCCAGGGTGACATGCAGGTAGGAAGCGTTTCCGGGGTGACATGCGGGTAGGAAGCGTTTCCGGGGTGACATGCGGGTAGGAAGCGTTTCCGGGGTGACATGCAAGTAGGAAGCGTTTCCGGGGTCACATGCAGGTAGGAAGCGGGGTGACACGCGGGTAGGAAGCGTTTCCAGGGTGACATGCGGGTAGGAAGCATTTCCGGGGTGACATGCAGGTAGAAGTCGTCCATGAGACACAGACGGCTTCCTGGGTGAAGCTTCCAGGAGAGCTCAAGGGGCCGCTCAGTGTATGCCTGTATATACTTGCTTCCCCCCCTTTTTTGTTTCGTCTTCCTGTAACACAGAGGCAAAAGCAGGACTTCCTGCTACTGCAGCCGTCTTGTCATCTTGAGGATGGAGGCCAGGTGCTAAGAAGAGTGAAGCAGGAAGGTGAAAGGGGTCCGGAGCCCGATGAGAGAGGGATCCGCCACACTCTGCCCGCACTGCCTCCTCTGTCTTCTCCTCCCCAAGGGGAAAGCCGTAGCCTGACTGGTCTAAAACACGTATTTCACAGCGTTCTTATCAACACTCGGATGCGCGTAGTAACTCAGACCGAGCTCTCCATGGTGCACTATCCTGTGATGAGAAGCAACAGACTTCTTTTTCTGGGCTCATTTGTGTAATGATTATTAAAAGCATCAAAAGCCGAGAAACGTTTGCATGGATCCATACTGGGCACACGGAGCATATTCTTAGAAACCGTATTGAATAGAAGCGGATTTCCACCTGATGAATTTCGGTACTGAAGTGGCCCCATCTACAAGTGAGTTCTGAAGAACAATACAGTGGAGACACCTCGCTTGGCCACAGCCGACGCTCTGGGGAAAGGGACAGGGTTGGCGCGCCCTCCCCGTCAGCCTTGCTGCACCGATGGCTTTCTCCAGGCCTCCACCGCTGTGGCTCCCACCCCGGGAAACAGTATCTATGACCTGAATGTGTCAGCAATCTCAGTAGTGCTGAAAAACATTGGAAGCAGATCAATTTCAAGAGGTCATTTTGTTTACTTTTTGCTTTTCAGGAATCATAAAACTTTAATGGCTAAGGACCAATTTTCACACAAAGCCAAGTAACCCAGGAAGACTTTCTTGCCGTTTGGTTCTAAGTCAATGGTTAACCATTGCTAATACCTCTGCCCATGTGGCCTACAGCTCCCACTCAGCTCTTCAATGTCCCCATAAATCCAACTCTGCTGACATGACCTCTCCAAGATGAAACAGAGGCCCGCATGGCACCACAAGCTGGGAGCAAAGCATCTTCCCAAAGACTCACAAGCCAGGCGTCGCTCCGTCCTCGGGATGGATATCAGACCTTCTCAACAAAGGGCCGTAGCGCCGCTTTTTGTCCAAAAGTAACTGCTCTTATATTTGCCAAATCTGTCATCTGTGTGCTTCAGATTATTATCAGATGAACACCAGATCTCTGAGTGTGTGCAGGTGGAAAACAGCCCTGTTTTAGCCTAAAAAGTCAATAACGTGTCCCCTCAGCCCCAAAGCTTGGGACTACCTGGACATCGAACATCGACAGAACTGGGGTCCTCAGTGGCAGTTGAGGAGGGGAAAAACGGGTCTGTCTGCACTTCCTGCCTGTAAAGGGTCGTAAAGGTCCTCGCTGGGGGCACCGTCCACTCAAGCTGTCAGTCTGACACACATCATCACAAGGTCACTAATGAAAAATGCTGTTCTAGTGCTGTGAGGCTCACGAGGCTAAGTCCTCTCCACCCCTCGCAGAGGCTGTGAACCTGCACTGTCTGCGAATAAACCTGCGCCATCTGGGAATAAACCTGCGCCGTCTGTGAAGTCTTCTACACCCAGTTCTCTCTACTCCACACTGCAAGTGGCCACTCACCCGCTAGAGCTAGTGCATGCCAGCTCCTCGATCCTAGATTTCTAGAATTCAACATGTTCTATTTAAGACACTTAACACACAATAAAAAAGAGAGAGAGAGAAACATTAAGCAATGCTATTTCCAGGCCCTCTAGTGAATCCTCCAAAACAATGGAAAATAAGACAAAGTTATTATAATCCTGTGGGCTGTCTCCTAAAATCAAATGACTCACGAGGACAGACGAAGGCACTGGGCGCCCCCGCCACCCTCTCCACATTTGCTCAGATGCCACGCGAGCAGCTAAGAGGGATGAGGAATGGTTGTCTGGTCCATCACAACAGCCCTGTTTCCTGCTTCCGGCTCTTCCTTGCAAGGCTTCCTGTGTGACCCAGGTTGAGTCCATGAGCACAAAGAGACAGTCTGCGTTTCCCTCCGGTTTGGTTGTCACAGGCTCTTTTCCTTTCATCCCTTTCCAACTCTGAACACAAGCATGACCTGGGAGGTGCGGCAGGCATGACGTGTGTATGAAGGCTGGAGCGCTTTGTCAAATGGTCATCAGCAGATGGAACATGCGGTCACCCCAAGAGTGATGAGTTTCACCTTTCTGCAGTAAGCTGTCGTCCCACCCTCATGCTAGGGAAGTACCTTCTCAAAGGCATTCCGGCCCCTACTTGACCTCTATCAAAATGAGACCCTAACTCTTTGTTTCTGTGGAGAAGAGATTTATAAAGAAGTTAGCCCTTACAACACACTGACCCGAAGCCAGTGGGTGCCTATCTGAGGCTTCTAGTTTTCTTAAGAAAAATGAAAACCTTATGCAACCCCTTTGCTGTAAGCCGCAGCTGCCCTCGCCCTCTCTTATGTGCAGAAGACTCCTTTCCTGATCATCCAATGGACGAGAATAGCTCAGCAGGGAGTAAATTGGGAGGAGGACACTCGGTCAGCTCCATGTTCAACAGTTGTTTACCACCTGGGCTGTCAAACATGTTCATCTGTATATGTCTCAGCAGTCTACAGACACTGAAGGAGAAACAAGATTTCTTTATGTCTGCCCATACTGCCTAGGTTGGTTCCCTGTTCCCCGTAGATTTGTAACCTGTACACATTTTGGATTAGAAAAAGAAAAGGAAGTGACTCACATTGCTAATGATTTCCTGTCCACACTGCAAAAGAATGAATGTTGTGCTTCATGCGACTTGTGGGCCAGACCAGGTGGGAAGACGCTGTCACTGGACACTACACCCTCAGTGCTCCGATGACCTCAGGTTCCAGGGCACTCAAGGGTCATGACAGGGAGAACCCAGGGCCCTCAGTGTCTCACAGCAAGGTCATCAAGGGTGACCACAGTGTCCGTAAAAGAATGCCGGAAGTGTGAAATTCTTTGCTGAAGAATCACGCATTTCCATCTCTCTCTAGTCATATAGATTTGTCCTATGAGTGCCCGAGATTATGGGGTCAACCATGCTCGGAGGAAACAGCACGGTGAGCTGAGCCTCGCTAGAGCTGGCACCAGCCCTCTGGTAGTTGGCGGTAGGGCTGGGAGAAAAAGGGGAAGCAGTGCCGAAGAGAAGTCCTCGGTCAGCAGAGTACTCATGACAGTCCCTATTACAGCTCAGTGACCTGCTGAGCCATGGATTCCAGGGAGCAAACCTGGCTTCCTCACCAAATCCCACTGCGTTTCACCCATAGATGGAGACATTCTTCATTACTCACTGAACCACTCTTCTACATTTCTACTTTCCATTTATTTCTTGCTATTATGTGCATTTTGTTATTTACCTTTGAGTAGGAATCTGGGACCTTTGTTTATTTGAGACCAATTTTAGCTACTGATTAGCCCCATACCTTCGAGTTTAAAATCTTTTTAAGCTTTAAAATTGAATAACTCTGCCCTGTACATATCTGTTATTTCATTTGGTTAAAGAAATTTAGATAACTTGGACATGTTTAGTCTGAGGAAATGAAGACTAGAAATGACGCTACAGCCTTTTCATTTTGTGTCAAGTCCTCAGACCAAGACATTAGTCAGTAAAGACAGAGGTAAGAATAAAAGTTTTGAATTTCTAAGCAAGGTAACAGCTAAATTTGCAAAAATGACTTAAGACCCTTCTAAAAAAAAGTCAATTATGAAAAACAGTTATGTGGTCAATTCCATCATAGGTACAATACCAACATCCTTACAGAAATGAGTGGTGACAGTAGTGTCTTATTAATAACGTCAGTGGCAACCCTAAGCATATTACCTACCATTTATGCCCCATGTGTTATGTGCCAGGTAATGGGCTTTGTGTTTCATGTGCATTAGATCTCTTTGCTTTTATTCTAGTTTTAAGGTGTTATGGCTTGTGTCTAGATGTCCCCCCAGAGTCTCATGCAGTCATAGGTCATGGAGTTTTTCAGAGGTGGTGGGATCTAGAGTGTGTGATGCTCAGATCAGTCCACTGGTCGGCTGACACAGCTCTGGGTGTGGAGAATGCCCACCATTGTGTGAGTGCTATCCCCAGGGCATGTAGTCTGGTTAGAATATAAGGGGAAGGAAGAGGGCTGCTGTGGTCTCTTATCACTCGCTTGCTGCCTTTTGTAGGCCCTGCTTTGCCATGAACTGTTTGTCTTCTGCAGTTGCCTTCTGCCATGCTATCCTGCCTTGGAGCCAACCCAGGACTGAAACTTCTATGAACTGTGAACCAAATAAACCTTTTCTCCTTTAACTGTGATTGTCCAATAATTTGTCTCAGCAATGAGAAAAAATAACCAAGACACAAGGTGAGAAAATTGAGGCAATTTGCCTCAGGTCTTCTAAATAGATTTCATGTCTAAGAATATCAACTCCCAAATCAAACACTGTGAAATACTGACTTTCAAATAAAAAACTTAGAGGAACCTTGCCAGTTAAATCCTTTTTCAAAATTCGCTCAGACAACTTAGGAACAGAGGCCTTTGAACACCGGAAGTGACCTTTTTAAGAGCTGAGCTCTGCAATTCCCATATGGGGATGAAGGTGCCCTCAGAGGTCCCCTAGGGCTCTGGTAGCCATTCCTCATTCATCTGCCTCCCTCACCTGTGGACTTTATTGGTTCCTGGAGCACAGGGAATGATATTTGCAAAGAAGAATTGTATCAGCCCAAACCCTTTGTCATGTAAACTGCATGCTGACCGTCTCACGCAGCACCAGTGGCACCTCAGACGGTAACTATGGCCCCATGAGCAGGTGAGTGAGGGGCTGAGGGGCACTGCCGGGGCGTCGTGGTCACTACATCACAGTGGTCACACAGGCTCCTCTCGGGTGGGACTTTTGTACTTTATCCAGTGTCCTGTCTACTCCATGGCAGTGGACTTCTTAGGGTTTGCATGAAACTCCCTATGTCTCCACGACAGAATGACTGCAGGGTGAGACAGGAGCTACTCTGTGGAGGTGAATACAACAGAAAGTTTCCAACAGCCACTTGAAGACCCACGGCACGTCACTTTATCACACCTTCCATGCCCCACCTTGTTCTCATGTGGTCAAAGTGCTTTTCTAACACTATTTCACTACCCTTCCAACCTCTCCACGGGAAAACCCCTGTCTTTGGCTGAAGCAACTCTGCCTCCCCTTGGCACATTCTTACAGGCAGGAAGTGATGGTTTATACTCTTGGTGTCCAATAGTTTGGGGATTCTACGTTCACCATGACATAAAAGCCAGATATCTCCGAGACGGGACTCTCACACACAAGTGGGAGTCTGTGACCTGACCTGCATCCTAGGGCTGAAGCTCCTTACTGATATTGTTTTGAGGTACTCTGAATGTCTAGACCCCATAAACGGAGTACAAACTGTGTCTTAAGTCCTGAAAGATAATACAAAGAAGAGAAACAGATTTTTGACCTTAAGTTAATGACAGGGGACAGGCCACACACAGGTGATTTTGTTGTTCCAACAAGGAGTCTGAAATAGAAGTTAATTGATGTCCAGTCTTGCAGAACAGGCAGGATTGGCCCTGCAAGGAAGCTGAGGGGGACATTCCAGGATGGACATGCTGGTCATTGTCAGCCAGAAAGGACTGAGAGTCTGTAGTGTGAAGGGGAAGCAAGGGACAGACAGAGACAGCGCTGGATCCTGTTATTTAGCATGCTACCCCGAGGGCATTGAACACAACTGAATGCTTCACTAGAGGAGGGTCTAAGGCGGGTTTGGGTTCGAGGATTCCCACAGTGAAAGGGGTTCTGTGGCAGATCAGGTAACAAGATCAGTGTGAAGCCCAGAGAGCAGTCTAGATACTGCAGGTTCCCAGGGTCCTGCCTGGACCAGGGCAATGACACTGCAGAGTAAAAGAGTGTCTGGATCTGGGAGGCCGTCAGAGTGCCTCCTCTCAGTTCTTAGCTGCCCTTTGGAGGGTGGCCATCATGCGGGACCTCTGTCCCTGCCTGCTGCTCATAGTGCTGATTTGTCATCTGCACTTTTGTGCAGTCCTTGGTCCGTGCCTTCAGGCTTTCTCAACCCACTGGGACTCTGGCCTGTGCAGCCTGTCAGGGGCTATGCTGACCCTGAAATTATCTGGAATTATGTGTTAGATTGATTGTTATTATGTAATTAGACCTTAGATTGCCATTCATTATATCAGTCTGTAGTTGCTTATCTGAAATACAAAAAAATGAAAATAAAAAATGGTTTCAAAACCTGTGTTTTCATAAGTTGCAACAAGCTCATTTGTTCATGCAGTCAAACCTGACTCCATACAAAATGCTGACATAAATATTAAAATGTTCTGTTTGGAAATTCTACTGTCTCTGATTGCAAGTTGCCAGCCCAGACCCTTCCAGGCACACATTCTCTGTACTGCCGTTTGAAATAAAAAATCTCCCACTCTGCTAAGTGAGGCTGTTTCTCAGATCCACGTCTGTGTCTGCCCTCGTGCCTTCCGTGCAGAATGCACAGCTGAACCAGCGTTTTAAAATATTTTTATTTAAACAGAAAAAAGGTAGAAATAATACAGAATTTCAAAAAAAAGATAAACAGTAAGAAATCACTAGTTGATAAATTACATATTGTCCTCTTAGAAATAGTTGTTCAAGTTACAAAATTAAAGCATACAAAGTAGACATTCAAACAGTAATACTGCAAACAGCTCTGTTCAAGGATCCAATAAGAACTTAGTAATATGGTTACCAATCCTACACCCTTAAATATACATACAGTTATATCTTTTATAGCACTTCCTATTCCCTCTCTTTTTTACAATAGCAATTACACATATTTTAATTTTATTTAAAGAGGGGAAAAAAACAAAACAAAAAAAGTTAGCAACAATACAGAGTTCCAAAGGAAAAAAAGAAAAAAACACTAAGAAATCACTAATTGATAAGTTACATATTGTCATCTTGAATATAGTTGTTTAAGTTACAAAGTTAAAGGATATATAGTAGACATTCAAACAGTGAGACTGCAAACAGTTCTGCTCAAAGATCCAACAAAGATTCAGCAATATGGTCATCTATTTTACACACTCAAACATACATGCAGTTATATCCCTTAGAACACTTTTTCTCTCTTTTTTACAATAGAAATTATACATTTTGGGTTTTATTACTCCTACATTTCTTATTACTTTTTACACTAGAGATACAATATGATATTATAAACATGATTCTTATTTATTTCACTAATGAAGATAGTCTCAAGTTGTCTCCATTTACCTATGAAGGCCTCAAGATCATCCTTTTTATAGCTGAGTAATTTTCCATTGTATAAAAATACCACATCTTTTTCATCCATTCTGTGGTTTATGGGCATCTTGGTTATTTCCATGATTTAGCTATTACAAATTGTGCCGCTATGAACATGGGTGCACATATATCACTGTGATATGAACTTTTCAGTTCTTCTGGGAAAATACCTAGGAGAGGAATAGCTGGATTGAATGGAGCTTCTAATCCTAGTCTTCTGAGAATTCTCCATATGGATTTCCATAGTGGTTGCACCAGTATATACTCCCACCAAGAGTGGAGCAGTGTTCCTTTTTCCTCGAAGCCTCGCCAACATTTGTTATCAGTTGCTTTCTTTCTGGAGTGAGGTGAAATCTCAATGTTGTTTTAATTTACATTTCTCGAATGACCAGTGATGGTGAACATTTCTTCATGTATTTATTTGCCATTTGTATATCTTCATCTGAGAACTGTATGTTCATATCTGATGCCCATTTTTGGAGAGGGTCTTTGAATTTGGGGGGCTTGATATTTTTCAATTCTTTATATGTTCTGGACATAAGTCCTTTGTCTGAGGGGTTGCTGGCTAAAATTCTTTCCCACTCTGTGGGTTTTCTTTTCACTCTGTTGGTGATTGCCTTTGAAGTACAGCAACTTTTCAATCATATGAGATCCCAGTTGTTGATTCTTTGAAGTGTTTCCCGTGCTGTTTGTGTTTTGTTCATGAATTCTCTGCCTACCCTTCTGTCTCCAAGACTTCTACCTACCTTGTCTTCCAGCAGATTTAGTGTTTCTGTTTTAATATTTAGGTCTTTGATCCATTTAGACTTTAGTTTTGTGCATGGTGATAGGCATGGATCTAGTTTCAGTCTTCAGCATATGGAGAGCCAATTTTTCCAAAACCATTTATTTAAGAGACTATCCTTCTTTCAGTGGAAATATTTAGCCCCTTTGTCAAAGATCAGGTGACTGAGTGTCTTTGTAGTTGTGCTTGCGTCTTCTAATCTGTTCCATTGATCCTCAGGTCTATTTCTTTGCCAGTACCAGGCTGATTTTTATCACTGTGGCTTTATAGTACTGTTTCAAGTCAGGAATTGAGATGCCTCCTGCCTTGCCTTTGTTGCCCAGAATTGCCTTTGCTATTCTAGGTTTCTTCTGTTTCCAAAAGAATTTTAGGGGCATTTTCTTTAGATCTGTGAGTTGTGTCAATGGTATTTTGGTTGGGATTGCGTTACATCTGTATAATGGTTTTGGGAGTATGGCTGTTTTCACAGTGTTGTGAACCAGCATTTTTAAGATGTGGTGATTCCTTTCAGTTCCTGGGCTATTTGCATCAGCCCGGCGGGACTAGGAAAACTCACTGTCCGTGCTTTTAGAGGAAAGCTAACAAGACAGCAGCTGCTCCATTTAAAACACTCAGAAATATCTCTGCCAGTTAAAAAAATTATATATATGATTTCAAAGACCTATTTAACCTTTGCACTGATATTTCAAAGCAACAGTTTATTCAATTAAAAGGAAACATTTAAAAACAGATAATATTTTTTTCAGTATCTTAGCAACAGGTGATTGAACCCATGCCTAGAACTAAGACTTGAGATTTTGCCAAAGGGCCACATACTAGTGATATCTTCCTTTTAACAAATGGAATAAATCTAATATTGTTTTGGACAAGTAGTGCTGGATTACATCATCATGTGAAATCCTGACAATAGAGCCCGAAGCAGGGGAGAAGCAGCAGAGGAAGGGTCGCATTCCGCAGGAAGAGAAGGCGAAGGCTGTGTCTCCACACTCAGCTCCACCCCAGGAGGGGAAGGAGGGTGTGGTCAGGTGAGTCGCTGCTTTCCACCACCCTGGTCACTCAGAACTCAGCTTCCCAGCAGGCATTTCTGAGGCACGGAGCTCTGTCCCGTTCTTCACATTCTAGCCAGGCTGGATTTCATGTACAATTAGAATCTGCTTCGACTCTGAGAATTTTGAGTCATTCTCATTGCAGAAAATGACGTCTCTGAAACTCACAGGAAAACTATTTGATCTGATTTCAGAGAGTTAATGAAGTGGGTAAACCCAGTGTAGAATACTGTAGGCGTCCCCCGCGCCTGGTTAGATCTGCCCTGCTCTATTGCGCTACCTCAGTGGCATCTGGGGGAAGCAGCGGAGCATAGCATCTCTTCTCTGGTCCTGTGTCCGTGTCACCTTAGAGCCCATGCATTCTGAGGGCGGCAAGCCTGGCCAGTAGGTTGGGAGGGAAAACCATGTTTGTTTTCATTAAGACTGAAAAGAGTCTCTTTTAAAAATACCTTTCTACTGTTGGGCATTTTTACAATAAAGGGCTAAGCAAAGAAATAAATCCCCTCACTTAAAGGCTATAATTTAGACAGTTTTTCGTATAGTCACAAGAATGTCTTCAACCAAAGCCAGTTGTCCAAAAAACCACCACATGTGTCATACCAAGCTCAATATTTTCTGCAGCAGTGAGAGGAGATGTGTGGAATAGCTACTCCAGTGTGGCAGCAAAGGCAGCCCCACCACTTTGTTGTGATTATTCTCATAATTACTGGAGAGTAATTATAATCCTGCAGTATGATACAATTGCTTGCCTATCCCTGACTCAATTTAAGTGAAGCCAAAGAGACCACACATTACAGCAGCAAACAATTTAAAACATTTCCTTAAAACAGATCTGTTAGAAACTCTCTCCCTGATCAGAAATCTAGTCTTAGTGTTTTTATGGTCAGTCTTCTAGAAAATATTCACTATTTCCAGAGTCCTAATTTCTGCCAGGCACTGTGCCGGGCAGCAGACATACAAAAATAAGGAAGATAGAGACTTTGCTCACAAGAGCTATGTCATCGGGAAGTGGCTGCATAGACGGATAAGTGGGTGACACCAGAGCTTGAGGAGGTGAATGTAAACTGAGCTGTGCGCGAGCCCAGGTCCCGGAAAGCAGACTGCGGCACCTGCAGAGCGCGGCCCGAGGTACGGCTCGCTCTCCGCCAGTCTGGCCCATTTCAAGTCAGGCATGAATTCCTTTTGTTTTTCTTTTTCCCACATCATTTTTGAGAGAAAACATGAAAGACCTGTTTTTAGAACAATGCAGGGACCAGGGGAAGAGGAATACTTCTCCCGCTGGCTTTCTTCTGCACTCCTTCACCCTTGGGCAAGAGTCTGCTGACTTCTGGTTCCTCCAGAGAACCCCGGTGTCCAGGCAGCTTCTCTGTTCACCAGCACAGTGTATGTTGCTCCTGGAGGTGTCCTGCAGACCGAGGCTGCAGCAAGCTGTTGCTTCACTGTGGCAGCAGCTCAGGCCGGAGCTCAGGCTTTTTCCTGCAACCAGAAACAGCAAAACCCAGAAAGGGGCCAGGCCCAACAGTGCGAAATCTGGCCTGGGGTAAGAACTGCTCCTAGCCCAGAGAGGCAGGAGTGGCCGGTGACAGTTCATCGAGATGCCAGGCAAGATTGTCACTCACAGAGGAAACAGAGCACTTCCTAGAAAGGAGCACTGTGCCCTGAAAAGAAAGGGGGTGCCAGGGCTTTAGCCCAAATGCTCAGTGCAGGGTACGAGGATGTGGCAAGGTGGGGAGCTTCTGACTGGCAGGAAAAGATTTCCTCCTGTGGGAATGACAGATGTGAATGACGGACAGGAGCAACCAGACACACAGATGTTATCCTCCAGGAGCCCCAGGCACCCACAGTTGCTCCTCCCTCCGGAACACACAGGCCCTGCCCCTTCTCTCACCCGCCTGACAAGCCAGCTCCCATCCCTCTGCTGTCTGTTGGGGTTTGCCCAGCAGGTGCCCACAGGAAACGGTGTCTTTGAGGTGCTCACATCCTAACATGAAGGCTGCTGGTTAGCATCTCAGCAGCGCTGTTCCACAGTGGGGCACAGAGAAGAGGTGGATCATTTTCTAAGGGCACAAGAAAACTTGCCCCACCCATAAGAAGGTACTGCATGATTTGAGCCTTCAGAACAAAGATTCAGTTAGTCCTGAGAAGAAACGATGGCTCAGCGAGATGGTGAGTGACACGGAGTCAGGAGAGGCTATGCCCGGACACAAACCCACGGAGAGGTAGGCGGACTGGGGCCTGGTCTCACCCCACGTCTGCGAGCAGACAAGGGATGGTCTCCCAGAGCACCTCACTCCAGCACCTCATCTCTGGACGAATTGAAACGCTCCCTCCATCCGCTACTCAAACTCTGCATCCAAAGCGCTCCATTATTACACAGCTGGGATTAGTGGAGGTGTCAGAGAGAAGGCACGCAGACTCTGCTGCTGGAATGCCATCCTACGTGAGCCCACACCCACACGGCCATCTGCTGGAGGACTTGTTCTCACCCCAGCCCACCTTAGGGTCAGCAGCAGAAGTGTGTTCAGAGTCACGGCACAGCCAGCCCCAGATAACACCTCGCGCTGCCTTTGATCTGCAAGCATGGTGATTGTCAGACTGTACATTTCTGCAAGTGATGAAAACACTAACAGTACCCCAACCCCAAACCTTAACCCTGAGCCACAAGCTTGATAATATTCTCCAGAGCAAGCCGGGGCAGCTGGGGCCCGTGTGCCATTGTCTGCAGCAAACCTTCAAGGCGGTCTGTCTGGGTTTTGGCACGACCAACCACACCGGCGGTGCAAGGGTTTGCTCCCTGGCAGGCAGATGGCATCCTGAAATAAAAGTTGTGTTACACAGGGAATCTGAAAAAGCTTGTGAATGTTTGCGATTAAACCCAGGGTAACTGGCCCACCCCAAGTGCCAGACCATCTGCTTCTCAGGAGAGAAAGAAAGTTGGACGAATGTCACCAGGCACCACACAGGATTTCTGGGCCTTTGTGACATCTAGGTGCTTTGTAATATAGTACAGTTGTTATGCTGCCTAAATACATGTGCACTGGGCACGGAAAGCGAGTGTCTGGAACAGTAAGGTAACCCTATATGCCGTGCAACGGAAAACACGAGTGCAGGGCTGCTTGCTGCCAGAGTTCTGCCTTTCTTGCTTAACTCTGCCTTTCAGTTATGTGATATGTTTGAAGACATTCTTGGTTAAGACTGCACGGAGAAAACGAGCTGCAAACAATATCCACTCTGCCTTTGAGGACCAAGAGGGCAGTGAAGCATAGTCGCGGCTAGAACTCAGAGAATCAAGCAGGGGGGATTTTGTTCTCCCTCAGAAGCTCCTTTGCTTGTCAGCTGCCCGGTCCTCACAGCCACTTGCCTGCTGCATTGTCTCTAAAAGATGTCAGTGTGGGGAGGTCATAGACCCGGTCTGTTTCCCCAGCCGTGAGCTCCCTGTGACTCACCTTGCTTATTTACCTCTCCATCCCACCCCACCACTCACGCAGGGTGACTGGAGCAAGCATTTCACAGATGTCCAGCGAATGGACAGATGCATAAATAATCAACAGCGTTATATGAAAAACCTTATCTTCCTCCACCCAGCTAAAATATTCACAGTCAAGAAGAGGCTTCCTCAATCGTGTTGCTAACATGAAAATCCAGGAGAAAACCTCAGTAAACCACTTTCTTAGGAAAAAGCCTTAGAGAACTACTTCTCTGAGTGAATGTCTACCCTACAGGCCCCACAGTCATGGGCCCACTGGTGGCCTGGGACGGGATTCCCTACAATGCAAGTGGGCGAGTCGGGACTGTTCCTAGCCAGCACCTCCAGGAGGAGAAGTCTTCTCCCCTCCTCTACCTCTTCCATTAGTTGGGAGACAGCAAGAACACACACCCAGGTGACAAATGTGGCTAGTGTCTCTACTGGGGCATAAGAAATACTTTCCCTGGTCTCTGGAAAGCCTGAGCAGAGGAAACTGGCTTGTTCACTAGTTGATAGAACTTCAAAAGTCTCAGGCTGCCTAACATAAGGAAGGCAGAAGACGGAGGAGACCACAGCAGCTTGGAGCTGTGAAGGCGCTGATAGGAACCGTGGGCGTGGATGTCGCTGTCTCGGTCACAGAACTCACTGCTGCCTGTCGGACAAACAAGCACACAGACATGAGGACTCAGGAGCGGCTCCCTGCTTCTTTCTGATCTCTCATCTGTGGGGACTGCACCCAGACTGGTAACTGGCCATGCCTGGGTAGGGAGCCATTGCTTGGACCATGGACCAACAGGACCCCAGCATCCTCTGCTGGTGACAGGAGAGGCTGAATGAATGCACAGATGACCCCTGTGCCCTGGGTTCCCAAGGGGTACGGGGTTCAGTCTTCCAAGAGAGTGTGGCTTTAGTTTTGTCACCTAAGGGGGCTCGGAATATTTCAGTCCACTTCTGGACAAACTTACCTCCCAGAGTGATGGTGCCAGGCAGCTCCTAGGCTGGCCAAGGGGCATAGCTCTCAGCTCCAGGAGGCTCTCTCCCTGCACAGAGGTGGCTTCTACACAAGCAGGGGCTCAGCCTCTGCCCTTCCTTCCTCGGGGAGGAACTCGCTTCCTGAGTTGGGAAAACAAAGCCAACTCAGTGTCAGTCTTTCTTTTTCCTTATTTATTGATTAAATTTATTTATATTTATATTTCACTACTGGGTCCTGAACCCATGGCCTCTTGCACTGAGCCACACCCCCAGCCCCTACTTGTTTATTTGTTTGCTTTATTTTGAGACCAGCGCTCACCAGGCTGCTGAGTTGCCCATGGCAGCCCCGACCTCATCCCTCTGCTCAGCCTGGCAGAGTCCTGGGACTGCAGACCTGGCCCCAGCGCTCCTGGTTGCTCATCTGCTTGTTTGGAAGCCTCCGTCTGTGCAGTGAGAGACCTTCACCCCCTACCCCCAAAACAGACAGGCCCCCTTCTCTGATGACACCCAGGAACCTGAGCTGGTGGAAGAAGAGCAAGGGGCGGACATAATCCCTGCGGCACAGCTCCGCTGTGATAAACAAGGGCTGGAAAGTCACTGCTGAGGGGGCCAGGACAGCCAGCAGGGCAGAGCCAGCTGGGCAGCAAAATTCTTTCACAGGATGAACCCCAGCCCTGTCTTCGGGAGCAAACACCAGTGCAGCCAAGTTGATCCACATTTATTCAGAATCTGAACCTCTAGCCCAGTTCAACAAAAAGTCATCTAATTGCTAGAAATTGCGTAGTTAAACACATGAGCCATGAGAGTCTGGTGGAGAAATCATTGTATTATTCTGACAAGGGGCCTGTCAGAGACTTCATTGAGGATTTTTCTCAGTATCTGTTTTTTTAAGGCTAGGTAATCAATAAACAATTCCGATATATGTTCAGTGTTTGAGATGGAAGTGATGGAATTTATTATTTCTTGCAGTGCTAAGCTAAAAATTTAATTACTCAAAAATTTCTCATTTTGAAATGCATTGCCACTTAAAACAAATATAATTGACTCATGATTTCTGTCAGTTAAATAAATATGTACTGGAAAAGTTTAAATTATCATCCATCTTAGCAAAAGAGTAATCTATTATATTAGCAGTCAGTGAATGATTAGTTATTTATTCTCTTAGAGGGTAACCAGAGGAGATTGAAATGCTGATAAGCTTGCTGTGGATTCCCTGGCTGGTGGTCTCTCATCCTTTAACCTACAACGTGTCAGACAGAAATTCCATTACCGTTACAATTAGTACTAATGCCTTCCAAATTATATTTAATGAAAAGGTCATTACTTTAACTACAAATAATTTCTTTCTTAAAAGTTTTAGATGAGTTTCAATCTTTGAAAAATGCACAGTGCAATTGGCGTAAAGGAAAGAATACTAAGTAAATCACAAGGACACAAGGGAAAAAAGTAGTTTGCTTCTTTTTCCAGCTGGGTTCCATTTTTTCTCAAGTTCTGCGGTATTAGGTGATGGGGCAGAGTGAGGAGAGACACCGCAGTCCTCACATTAGTCAGGGCTTCAGCATGTCCCAGACAACTTGTGAGATCACTTTAAAAATTACTTCTCTTAATTCTCATAATAACCATAAGAAGTAGAAATGTTTCCTACTTACAGAGAAGCAAAGTGAATTTCCTGGAGGTTAAAGTCCTTAAGTAATGTTACTCCATGGGGAGCACAAGGGGGTGAAAAGCCTAGGCCCCCCAGTCCCACCCAGCCACTCTGTCCTCCGCATCTGTCAGTATCCAAGAAGAATAGCAGGGGGTGAAGACAGGGCACACAAACTGGCAGACCACGCTTCCAACATCCATGGAGAACTCTCTGAGTCACGGATGTCCTGGCCAAATACCTGGAATCAGGGGTCTTGGTTGCTGTCCTGGACTTGCCCTTAATCAACGCTCTCATGGCCTTACTGTTAAGAGCCTGCGTACTTAATCTTTTGGTCAGTTTTGTTTCTTCTTGTTTGACAGCCCTCCTCCTACTGCTGATGACCCTAACTGGAGAGCAGAACCTGCTGCTAGGTCCTCAGTTTGTCAAGAAATCTTCAGAAGAACAGCTCAGCTCCCCTGAATTCCTAGATCCAAGTTCTGCACAGGTAGGGTCCATGCCCTGATTCAGCATGAGACATTTGCAGAAGGTAGTACTTCACCCTCCATGCTGTGCCCCTCAAAGAGTCCTGGACCAAGGTTCCAGTGGGGAATAGAGAGGTCCAAACAAAGGCGCAGTGAGTTGAGTACTCCCTTCGCCCCACCTAACCCTAAATAGCACCCAAGGTTACTTCTATTTCCCTTGTCCTAAGAGAGATACAAAAGGAATGGAGAGTCCAAGAGATTGGCATGCTCTGGGCCTCGGCACCAAAGGAGACTCAGCGGGAGGCGTCTAAACCTGAGGTGCCTTCAGATGCCGAAAGCCTGAGTTCCCTGTCAGCCTCTCGTTTCTGTTTCCTCTTCCCTGATGCTGCTGCCGCCTTTCCCTGGTCTCCAGGAAAGGAGCAGCCACTGACTCCTTACTACGCAGGGCACACTTGGCAATGCTTTCCTCGTCACGCTCGAGCACCTGGGCTGTTACTGTCCATTCAACTGGAACAACCTCACCCAGGGTACAGAGGAGAGTCAGGAGAGACCGATCTACCCTGAGCCCTCAAGGCCTGTGCAGATCATCCTGCAATTTTCACTCCCTTGGGCGTTTCTTCTCTGCTATTTCCAAGAGCATCCAGAAGTACACAAGGAATAAGAGGAGCACAAAGGACTATAGAACTCAAACCACCATCTGGCACAAGTCCTCAGTGCTTTCTAGTGTGAGGAAAACGTGAGATTCATGGCCGAAAGATCTGGGGTTCTAAGCTGAAAGAATTTAGACATGAACTGAAAAAACAGAAAAAAAATGTTATTGCACACGCACGCACACACATGCACGCACACGCACGCACTCGCACGCGCGCACGCACACACATGCACCTCACGCACATGCGCACACACACACGCACACATGCACACGCACACACACGCACAAATGCAGCCTACCTTGTTAAACTAAGAACAGGAAGTTTGAGTTAGAACTGGGACTCTCCAAAGGGCAGGGAACTGAAGGGATAGGGAGGTGGGGAAGGAAATAAGACATATTTTAGACCTGTACCAGCCCCCACCAAGAGGAGTACACTCATTACCTACTGCAGACATGTACCAATAATTTTGTTTTAATTTTTTTAAATAGACAAAAAAGTGGAATTTGTTGAAAACGTAAGTTCTTGGGCCCCACCCAGAAATACTCTATTTTGTCATAGACAGGTCTGATACCCAACAAGCACAGTCCTCTGTGTTGTATAAATTGGGGTGTATAAACCATTTTTGTAGACAGAACTTTGTTCATTGTGGACAAAGAGCACCCACCGTGTGCCCACACAGCCTCATGGAAGCCTGAGAGGAGCAGAGAGTTGGGTGTAGTAAACGCGGAGCCAGTGGTAATTTTGGAGGCCAGGGGAATACTAAAAAAGGGGGTTCAGCTCTGAATGGGGGGATCCTAATGCAGGTTCCAGTGCAGGACAGAATAACTCAGGCTATATTAGGTTTCCTTGGGGAAGAGACCTTTGAAATCTTTCCAGTAAATCCCATGAGGGAAGCATTATCTTTCTTGTAGTTCATAGCAATGGCCAAGTTAACGCAGCTACTGAAATTTAAAGATACCATCTTGGGACTTTAAAACTCCTATTGCATTTTAGTGTGGGTGTCTGCAGTTCTCCAGAGCAAAGTGACCTCTAGGGGACAGCCAAGTGCCCCTCCCCCTACTGCACCTTCTGACCCCGAGGCATGAAGTCTAATCCCTGCAGATCTGGAGGGGGTGGGCCGGTGCGGCAGGTCCTTCAGGAGTCCGTTAGCAGCAGTGGCAGAAAGCTGGGCCCAGGCAGTCGCCAAGCCTATTAAATGTATCAGATGTCATCGGTACCTCCTTCATCCTTCCCACTTTGGACCTCACAGGTTGATAAGAAGGGGAATGCGTCCCAACCCAGAAGTAAAACTGTTGCATGATTATAACCCTGACAGCCTCCCTCTAATGAGCTTCCCTGCAGACAGGGAGGGAGAGTGCTTTGATCTCCAGGAGCAGGGGGCTGAAAGGACCACTGTTAGGAGCTCAGCCGGCTGAGGGGGTCCAGCCTTGCACTAATCAAAGTCTCACACTAGCTACCATCTGAGCCATTTGTGAACCGCAGATAAGATTAGCCGCTCACTTGAGAGATCAGCCACCACATCACGGAGGGGCCTGATGGTGACTGAAATAGGACCAGGAAGTGTCAGCTCCTGCAGACCAACGCTGCTGCATCCTGAGCTTAAAACCAAGGTGCGAGCAGAACAGAACATGGGCAGCAGTTTTCTCCTCTTCCTCCCAGACACAAGCAAAGAAGACAGGTGGGTGATCTGCATCAGACATCAGTCCTGTTTACTATTTTTACAAAGATCATGCATCATAGTGACAGACGATAGGTATCTTTGGGTGGGAGATTGCAGGGCAGGAATAATCCCGCCTCGCAATGACTTCACAGCCTCAGAGCGATAGAGGGAAAGTACCCAGGCTTCCTGATAATCGCGCTAATGTTTTGAAACTCTAGAATATTATGTGCTGCAGCAAAAGAAAGGATGATTGGTCACGTGGAATTTGGAGATGCATTTAAGGGTTACATTTAAAGGTGTATTAAGGACGTCAAGACCTGGTGCTGACTGACAGCTTTACTTTCTTGGAGTTTATTCCCAGGTTGGTAAAATTTGAGCCCAGTCAATCATGGCCAGGCACCTCGAACAGCTCCTGGCCTCAGGCACACAAAGCAAGTCCACTGTTCAACTGACTGCCTGAATGCCCAATCCAGAGGTCAGCTCTTTCCTAACTAAGCAAGGATGCATTCTTTTCCACTTTCCGGACAGGCAGCAGAGCAAGCGCTGGGAAACGCAGTTGCTTGTCCTGTGGAAGGTGCCGGTCTGAGTCCTTTCCTTCTGCAGGAGAGAATACACGTTACCCACGGCACTTAGCTCTGCAGCGGGCCCCTCTGTTTCCACCCTCGTCCACTATAGCTCTTAAATTGCTAGGTTGCCCCCATGTCCGAGCAGCCAGGAAAGCTGCCTGCAAATGGCAAGTTAGGATGAGAAGCACCTCATTACAGCTCCCAAAATACACAGACCCAGAATAGCCCTGTGCAGTTGGGATGAGAAAAGATACAAGAGACCAAGAACAGCAACACTTCAAGTCTCCTCCCCGGGAAGGTGAGAGAAAGTCCCATCTCTCCTCACAGCTCTCAAGCTCCAGAGAGCCAGTGAGCAGGAAGCTTTCGCTGACTTCCTGTGCTCCCTGCTGGGCTGACAGCCTGTCTCCTCTGGTCAGTGCCTGACTCGTCCACTGTGGAAGATGGTGACCTGCAGAGCTCCAGCTGAGAACCACAGAGCATTCCAGGGGGATGGATCTTAACAGATAATGGTGCTGGCAAGAAACATTTAATACACTCTTAACCTTGGATTTATAGTTACTGCTTCCGCTTCTAAGATAAGGCAAGGAAGCCTCAGACAAAATCATCAAATCTTCCAGGTAAACGGACAGCAGGTGTTTGCACTGTGCACGGGAGCACAGCTGTTCACTGGCAGATCTTCACCTTTAAATGCCACACAATATGTCACTTGGATCATTGTCCCAGCTGATCTTATGTCTTGCAGCAAAATGCTTGACTGATCCTCCTCAATATCCTGTCTTTACCAGGGTGACACTAATGTTCCCTCCTAGTATCCATCCAGCTTTAAAACCAGTAAGAGCACAGCTGGGCGAACTGAAACAGGGATCTTTTGTCACTTTCCCCAAATCCCGTAATCACTTGTGGAAACCCGGGTGTCTTAACCCCAAGTGCAGCCTCCTGATCGTTCTGTTTTCTCTGAAGCCCACACCTGCTGCACACTGGGGAGAGGGCAGACTGGGGTGCTAGGAGAAAGCCTTTCTACATCCAGGAAGACAAGCACCACGGGGAACTGAGTGCCAGTTTCCTGTCACAAATGAATCACGAGCTTGCTTTCTGGAACACTCCATGACTCAGACTTACACATTCCCCGAGGAATCTGGATGACTTAGAATTGCGCCATCTGACCTACTTATGCACCCCACACAGCAAAGCCTGGAGTCTGAGGACCATGGTGCTCTGCGAAGTCCCACCTGAGCCTTAGCAGCGGTCTGGGAAATCAGGACTGAATCTCCGCACACTCACCTCTGGGAGACGCATTCTGTCTTCAGAGCCAGAGACTAAGATGGGCAGAAAGCGCTGTGAGACCAGGCTCTGAGCCCTTCTCCCTGCAGGGCTGTCATGGGGAAAGGTTTCCTCCAGCCCAGCGGAGTGACAGGGCCAGTGGCCCGGGTAGCTGCTGCCCGCAGGCTGCGGCTCTACCATCGTCATCTAGGCTTCTCTCCGTAATCTTGTTGCTTCTGCTTCCCTCAGACTGAAGTCTTAGCTCTTCCGTCTCCTTGCACTTTTAGGTCGTTTCTAGGAGAAGCTTCTGTGGCCATCTCCAACAGCCTGATGTATAAAACCCAACTGGTTCAGCTTACCCAGGGCTTGCTGTGCAGGCTCCGTGCTCTGGGCTCAGGGAATTTGGAAAACAGGCTTGGTCGGTGTCTGGGTATCACAAGAGCTCCGAGCATCAGACTCAGCCAGGAGCTAAGTTTACTTGGCCGCAGTGGTGAACCTATGGCACATGTGCTATTAGTTTTTCTTTGAAGGCAAAAAATGTTAACATATGAGTTGTTCTTTTCTAAACTAAAACCTCAGAACTCAGGTTTAATTGCAATGTTGGCACTCTGCAGTAAGAGAGTGGGTCAGGGGTTGCAGTTTGGAAAGGCACCCCTAAAAGTTCCACCTCACTGACCGAATATACACAAAGGAGCCTAATTCCAGCACTGACCAGAATGTTAGGTAGCTGGCTCTAATCCCAGAGCCAGCCCTCTCTGGTAAGTCCTGTTTCTTATTCTCTGGGTCTCATTTCTCCCTTGTTAACTGAGGTGACCATTTCATTTTACTCCAAATCCACGAGACCCTAAGTCGTTCCATCACCCGTGGAGAGCTCTCTAGATGAGGCTGAGTCAGACATTGAAAGGGTGAGCACAGAGGGACGTTCTGTAACTCACCAACCACTTCTCTCCAAACATGGCTAGCAGAAGGTGAGAGAGGACCGAGAGTGACACAGACCGAAGGAGATGAAGGACATTCACATAAACGCAGTGTGGGAACCTGACTGGACTGTGAAACGCAAAGTCACATCAGTTGAGAAGCAGTGTTGCAGGTTAGGCTGCTACAAGAAAGTACCATAGACTTCACAATGTCTAGAAAACAGCCCTGTGCTTACACTTCTGATGCCGGGAAAGCCAAAGCACAGCCCTGGCAGATTCCGCCTCTCTTGAAGACACCGATCCTCATCGCTGACACTTCCTCTCACCCTTACGCAGAAGGAGGGCACAGAGGCTAAGCCGTTGGGCCTCTTTCATAAGAACTTTGGTCCAGTTCATGAAGAACCCACTCTTGATCACCTCCTAAAGATTTCGCCTTCTAACACTATTGCTTTGGGAGTTCAGTTTCAAGTTAAAAATTTTAGAGGAACGTATACACTCAGACCATAGCACCAACATCTGTGTGGCTGCCGTTTGAGAATTGTCACTGTTAACTCATTTGTTAAGATCATGGCTATACAAGATGTTTCTAGTAGAGAAACTGCGTGGTGTGCATGGGAATATTCTATAATGATGTGCAAGTCTTTCTTAAATAAAAATTATTTCCATATAAAAAACAACAAAACTATAACTGTATATTTTCTCAGAAAAAGTGGGCTACAGATTGCTCCAGAACAGGGACATTCTGTTCCCTTCTTTACAAAAAGGTGTGTGGGGGCAACATGCAGGAAATTCTCAAAGAATTTCTGCTAGAATGCAGTTGGTCAAAAATGACTCACAAACAGATTTTAACCTGGGACACAGCAACATGCAGTCGTAACTCTTTTGTAATAAGTTAAAAATGCAATTGTGGAATTTTTACCTGAAACACACACACACACGCAAAATCAAGAAACACAAAAAGCCCAGAAAAATGCCATTGTTTCCTGGCACCGAGGAATACTTCCAGCTTTAAATCAGATTGCTAGACTGATTTAAGAAGACAAAAAGTAAAGAAAGAAAAAGTGTCAAAACAAAAGATCAAGTGGAACCTTTAAACAAATCCTCATGGCTCTTCGATCTGAGTGAGAAGCTCCAGATAACAGTGACCACCAAAGCAAAAGAACAAAAAGCCTGGGTGCTTTCGATTTGCTTTCAAATAAGAAATGAATCATCCCCACCAAAATGCAGTCTTGCAGACTTAATTAAACAGCCACCAACTGACTCTGAGAGGGTAGAAGCCCGTGACAGGCTGGTAGACAAATGGACCGGTGACAGTGTGGCTGTCTGGCTTGATTGAAGAGCTGGAGTTTTCACCCCTCGGTCTCCAAACCATCTGGGTGAGAGTTTGTGCAGTGTGGGACGGCAGCTCTCTGCCTGCACCTACTGATAAGATTCTCAGCCTCAAATACACGTACTCCAAAGGCAGAGAGCAAATTGTCCAGACCTTAAACAACTTGTAAATTCTCTCTCTAAAGTTCTTGTCACACTATAGCTTGGGAGGAAGTAAACTATTGCTATATTTCTTCCCTTCTTCTGTGTCTGAACTTTTCACATCAAAATCAGCAAAACATTTACCTAAAGGAAAACTGCTGATCTCCAAGTCTCCAAAGACATCAGACAATTAAGCTGAGGCTCTCAAAGATGTCAGGTGTGCGACCGCCACGCATAGAATGTTTCCTTGAGCAAATAGTTTGAATAATGCTGGTTTTCCAACCGCAGATCAAGCTGAACCCAACATACCAACATTTCTAAGGATGACCCAGGTGAAGCTTCATTGACTGAGACTTCAGGTGTCTGTTGGAAAGACCTGGCTTCTACAGAAAAAGACACACAAGGATTGTTTTTGGTTTGGTTGGCTTTTTTAAATTTAAAGACTGAAAAATTCGAATATATGTGGTAAGTACAGTTGTGCTGGTGCATGGTGTGTATGAGTTACGAGATTTTGCATGAGCAGAGTTAAATGTGCACTAAACATGGTAAGGCAGACGCATGATTACAGGAGACTGACACCGACGGCACAGACAGGAGCTGGAAGAACACAGGAGCTCCAACTATGTTTTTAAAGTTCTGTCATTTACCTACCAATCCCTCCTCCTGTCTTGAGGTCTTTCTGGTTATGGGCGCAAGTAGACCTTCAGATTATCAAGCAGGTGACTCATTTCCATCTTGGTCTCAAGAGTGCACAAGCCAGGAGGGAAGACAGATGCCCACAGGACTGCAGCCCAGAGGGGGACAGGCCACCATAGGAGGACACTGGGCCATGGGACCAGCTATGGGGAACAGTAAACAGGAAGGAATCTAATGTGTTGCTTGTTTTCAAAGCCAGAAAGATTCCTCCTCTTTTTCAGCTCATCCTGCCTCACACTGACCTTTAAAATCAAAGAAACAGGATACCTTTAGTATTTGTGGGGTTGAAACCATATAATGGCAAACTTGATCAAAATTTTTCTTTTCTCTAGTTTCAAAAATCTCAAGTTTATGCTACTTGAGTGACTAAAAAGTGATTGTTTTACAACAGACAACCATGGTTTTATTTCATCTCCTCCCTTACATGCTTCTTAGAGCACTCTCTCTGTGGCTCCCCACCCCCAGGGAACTGAGAATGTGACCCCTTTGACCTTAACTCTTTTAAAGGGGTTCATTCTGCTTTTATCTTCTTATACAATTTAATTGGTTTCACGGAAGAAGATTTATGTTATTCCTACCTCTTGATAAAAAGCAAAGAGGTCATTTTACCTACATAATCCCAATAGGACTTGAAATGTTGTCTAAAGGTGTTTGACTAAATTTCAGGATGACACAAAGATAGTGAAAATCTGTCTGGCAAAGTAACCTCACAACGATTTTAGGTCTGGCCAAACCAAACCAAGGGAGTGACTTTATATATGAGCTGTGATAGTAATAAAAATTTCATGTGAAACTAAGACTAGGCAAATAAATAAGCAAACAGCAACCAGGAAAGACAGGCTTTGATCAAGTTACATGGAGATGAATGTTTTCCTTGAAAATATTACAGCTCTTTAAGGACCCATGTCAGTACGCCACACAACACCGGCCTGACCTTGTCTGACGTTCTGTAACTTTTATATTATATTCTTCAAATACCTTCAAAATGCCCCAAACAGACTTCCTTAGCTCCCTGTGCAGTTCTTCAAATCTGAGATCTGCTGATTTTACCAGTTGTCCTCCTGGGTTTACTTTCGCTGGCTGAGTGAAGAAAAGACATCTACTTGCAGAGGTCAAACATTATCTTGATTCAGCAGGTTGGGCCCCTGAATCACTCCTGTGCTCAGTAGCAAAGAATGTGGGCTGGGAAGGATTAATTACCACAGCCAGTAATCCTGACTCCAGCCTCCAAAAATATGGGGAAGTCCAAAAAAAATTCTGAAAGTGATTTGCAGCATTCTGTTCCAATCAGTCTCATGAGTAATGTCACTTTGACACCTCTGCCCGTGTAAACACAATTATCTCAGACACATCAGCTATTCTTCCTGAGCCTTCTCCTTTTCACCCCTGGCTCTCTGGGCTTCCCTGCTCTGAAAGGAGATGGCTTAGTTTTACTCACAGCTTCTGCCTCAGTCTTCCTCGTGAAATCGATACCCCCGGAGCACAGGAACGCCAGTAGCTTGCTTTATGACGGGTCGTGTGGACTCTCACAGGCCCGGGCAGAAATTGATTATGTATTTTGGTCTCAAGCCCGGGGGACATAGCAACTCTTGGCAAAAACTCCTAAGCCGGATCAAGCTCTGCAACTCCTGTCACTTCACATCTGTGAAATCTCAGTGTAGCAGGGATAACAGAGAGGAAATTCCTGGCTGACCGTTACAACCCTGAAACAGGTAACGCTTTCTGTAATTCACTTAGATCTGGACACGACCAACTCAGAGCCAGCCCCGGACCACGCCTGGGCCACAGACCGGCCACAGGTTCTGTGCAGTCCACGGCAGACTGAGGACAGTAACTGTGTCTGTGAGGGGTGCACAGACTCTTTCTCTTGCCCTGTTTCCTAAACAAAAACTCCTTTAGGCCGCACTGGCAGTGTCGGCTGGTGCAAGTAATTGAGAAAAGTCCAACGTACAAGACGGGCTGCGGACAGCCTTCTGGCCACTTCACGCGAGCCTGAGTGTCCATGAGCTCGGCCTCTGGGGCCTCTGCAAACTGGTCCTCTGAGCACAGAGCCCTAGGAATGACCCTAATCCATGAGTGAGAGGAGCCAGAACTGGGGCTCCTTGCCCACTAGGTGTAAGCAAAGAGCAGAGCTGACTGGACACATGCAGGTCCCGGGAGGGTGGCACGGTCCTCTGTGTGCCTGAAATGCTAGTATAATAATTCACATCGTTTGCTACAGTAAAGTACTATCCAAGCCAGGATCCTGCTCCAAAATGCTAAATAGATCTTAATGTGCCCTTCCATCAATAAAATTACAGAATTATAATGAGATGAAAAATTAGCACCTCACAATAAAAGTATGAACAAATTTTATTCAGAATATGGAATCTAGCCAGGCGTGGTGGCTCATGCCTGTCATCCCAGCACTCAGGAGGCTGAAGCAAGAGGATCTTTGCAAGTTCAAGACCAGCATGGGCTACAAAGTAAGCCCAAGGCCAGCCTGAAATGCATAGCAAGACCCTGTCTCAAAAAGACAAAAGAAAAAAAAAAAAGAATATGGAATCTAATACCATATGTTAAATGTCTGGATATAAATACAATTAAAATTCAAATAGTTGAGAAGAAAATGTATTAAAACAGCTGATATAGCAAGAAACATAATTCCCGAGGGCTGCGACAGCCCTGAAGTCTACCAGGCACACACTCAACATGTGTCGCATAGGGAAATTCTTCTCCGCTCACAACAAACAACTGGGGATTTTAAAGAATAATACTGTCTCAGAGGAAGGACTTAATAAGCTGCAGATCTGTGATTTGTGTCCCCGTCTAGCTTGCATTTGGAAGGTGGCACATGTTGAGAATGATGGCAGAGAGAGACACTGCGCCAGCCTCCCCTTCCTTCCCCGTAGCCCCTGCAGGTGTCTGGAGACCAGTGCTGCACGACGGTTACACACTTTCGCTCCTCCCCAGCCAGCATCATACACACCTCGGACTCTTTTCAGCCCCTGCTCCCAAGGGCAGGCGGGAAGGCAGAATTGGTCAAAAGTCACAGGGAATCTGGGAGCAGAACAGGCATGAGACAGGTATTTGGGACAGCCCCACCCTGAGCAGTGAGCTGCCCTTCTGGTCTGAGCTTGAGATCCCAGAGCCCTATTCTGAGCGATCAGTGGAAGCTGAAACTTTCTCAGAGAGCCTCACAGCCTTCACGACCTCCAGCCTCCAGGAAGCTTCCACCCTTAAGTTTGCACTCAGATGCTGCTCGCTCGTGCCGACCTTGCACTCCTGTTATGCTCGTGCCAACCTTGCACTCCTGTTACACACCACGTCCTTCCCTCTCACCACTCACTTCTAAAACTCTTCTGTCATACCAGCTGCTTTCCTTAATTTGCACAAAATATGCATCTGTGCACATGCTTAGTCAGCACGTCTGAGGCCGTGCATGGGTACCAGCCCTGACCCAGATGCTGGAGATGTATCACACGTCGTGAGGACCATGTCCAAGGCGTAAGGAAGGACAGCACACATGAAAACTGATGAGTGAGTGAGGGCCATTTGGCTGGAAATAGTGTTAGGAAGGTCCCTGAACAAAGAATCCCTGTGAGGAAGCAGAGGGAGTGGAACTTTCTAAACAGGATGCCAGAAAGACCGCGTTGGGAAGGTGATTTTAGTAAACATTTTATCCAAACAGAAAGCACAGCAAATGCAAAGTCCCTGAGGGTGGAGCAGTGCTGGCTTGTTTGGGGCACCAGAGAGGCTCACATTGGCTGAAGAGCGATGAATGAGTGACCAAGATGACTTCCGAAACCTGACATGGCAGATGGGATTCTAGGGTGGTTCCCGAGCCCCGCCCCATCCACGTGTACGCCTCTCTAATCTCAGGAAGGATGAAGAAGAAGGATATTATTTCTAGGATGTTGTGTTTTTTGCACAAGTGACCTTAAAAAGGAGACGATTTGGGTAGGCCTGGCCTAAGCACTTAAGCCTTCTGAGTGAAGAATTTCCTCCAGTTAGCACCAGAGCAAGAAGCCAGAAAACCTGAGCCCAAGAAGGATTCAGTGTACTTCTCTGGCTCAAAGGCAGAGGTGGCCATACAGAGAGGAACATGGGTGGCCTCGAGAACTGACGGTGACCGTGTGGCTGGCAGCCTGCAGGGAAACATATGCCCCAGTCCTGAAACCTCCAGGAACTGACTTTCGACAATGGTGACATGGGGTTTGGAAGTTGATTTTCTTCAGAAATTCTGGTCCTGCCAAGACCTGTGCATCAGCCTTGTAATAATACCCTATGGGGAATCCGACCATGCATGGAGGACTTCTGACCCCCAGAACTCTGGCTAGCAATAAATGGCCATCTGAAGCTTCCATGTCTGCGGGGAGAGAACAGAGTTAGGATATCGGTAGACTGAGCAAGAGGCGGCAACGGTAGGACTGGAGTGTGCTGCAGTGATGGTATCCGGGATGTATTTTCAAGTAGTTCTACATGGCTTGACCTCACACAGCGTGAGCAGGGATGGGATAGGGGTAAGGGAATGAGAGGGTTTTGGCTCTGAACATCTAAATGGACGGCTGTGTCATCCACTGAAATAAGCCATGGTATATGCGTGTGTGTGCGCGTGCATGCATGTGCGTGTGTGTGCGAACAAGCCTCAGCTCTGCCTACACCAAGAAGCTCTTCCCAGTCACCCAGCCTGTGACAGCAGTCTGTCCTCCAAGCTTCTACTCTGTGACTCTACTGTGCAGTGAGAGCCTAGCAATCCCAGGAAGTCAGGCCCTCGTTTTTACTGAAGTGTTTATATTGCAAGGTGAGCAGCTGCCCTGTTTTGCCTGCTGCTAACACAGCGAGCGAGAGCCACGTTCTGAGAAACCCTCCTGATCCAGGCACACAGGGGTGCCAGTCACCTGAAGGAGCCCAGGACTTCTCACACCCATGGCCACATCACCTGTCCTCTCCCTCATGGCTGGGCGCAGCACCTGCTCAGGACTGATTTATCCATATTGAAAACAATAATCTGTTATTCCCAAAACTAATAATTACTAGGCATGTGAGCATTCTATACAACGATATTTTTCACTGTCTTCTGTCATTTCCCCTTTTGTTTAGTGTTTGAGGTAGGCAGGAGAAAGTTTATCTGGAGTATTTGTACTTTTTTTTTTCACAACCAAATACAGGTTCCTTTCTTTTGATTGGTTTTGTTGCTGTTGCTTTCTTGTTGTTTTAAAAACTCATGCAGCTTTGCATGTTTTTGAATGAGAGTTAGTTCTTTCTGAACGTTTTGAACCTGTTAAGTGGCCAGTGGCTCACAGGCTGAGTCTGGGAAGGGTTAATCTCTGCAGCCTGGGCATAGCTGTTTCCGCTCCTAGTTCAAATGCTAAGTGAACCTACATAACCAGCTTCAGGTGCAGCTAATCTCCTGGCCACTGTTTATTTGTCAAAAGCCTTGCTGTGCACTCCCTTAGGTCAAAAGGCACAGAAAAGAGAGGTAGCAGAGAGGTCAGGTCTGACGGTGAAGAAGCTGGACCCCAGGAGGCTCGGCCATTAGCTCCCTGTGTGGCCAGGCCTGTCCCACCCTCCCTGAGCCGTAGCTCCCTGGAGGGCGCTAGCCTGGAGCACAGGGGCGTCCCCCGTGTGGGCTGCGGCTGGCTCCCCTGCCCTGGGCCAAGGCAGACAAGGAGTGCTGAGGAGAGAGGAAGAGGTGGAGGCCAGCTGGCGGCAGGGGTCCCCCCCAGCTGGCCCTTACTCAGCTGATTGAAGAGCAGCCTCTAATACTTGTGGAAAAGTTACCAGGAGGGGTTCAGTCTTAATCACCTCACACTTATGACAATGGGTTGTTACACAATCCCACAGAGTATTCCCTGTGTTTCTTCTAAGGTTTGAGCGAAACAAGTGACACAGATGAAGGGAATTTCTCAGACCACACTTAGAAAACAGTCAAGCTGATTGCCTCAGATCCCAAACACCGTGTCTCAGCATTTTCTCTTAGTGTAGTTTCTTTAAGATACAGCATGCACTTAAAAAAGCAATGCTTGAGTGCACAAGGGTCTGACGTAACATGGCATCTACGTCATTCCGCAGTGCCTCGGCTGCATTAGAGGATTCCAGACATCATCATGCTGCATTTACGAGACCCTTGCAGTGAATATTTCCATCCCATCTTTGTTATGGCAGACAGGGCTCCGGGAGCTTGTTTTCCCAAAGCCCCAATCTCACGTGTTTGGAAGCAGGGCCTTCACCTGCCTGCTCCTCGCGGACCAGGTGCTCTGTGCCCCGAGTCAGGCAGAGCCGAGGGACAGAGCAAAGTGCAAACCAACAGCCCTCAGCAGGAGCAGTCCCTTGTCAAGCTCAGCAGGCTGAACCCTCTGCTAAAAAGCTTGTCTCAGATGTCAGAGGTTTTCAGATTTTGCATCTTTCAGGAAAAAATTCAAACTCTGAAATGCTCCAAAATTAAAAACTTTTGAAAGTCATTGTCTTTGTCACTTTCTTATGGCTGGAACAAAATGTCCAGCAGCCATGGCAGAAAGGGAAGGGGCTGGTCTGCTCTGGGTAAGGTCCCCGGGCTGGCTGCTCCAAGGCCACCAGGCCCAGGCCACAAGCGCAGTCCTAGAGGGAAGCTGCCCCCAGCATGGCGGCCAGGAAGCAGATAAGGAGAGCCGAGGAGTGAGGTGCAGCCTGCCAGTTGTGCCCTCGTAATCCACTTTCACCCACACCCCACTTCCTTATGATAAATCAGCATAAGTGCCTCTAGGATCCCACTCACTGCCTGAAGCTCCTCTTTCAATATGAGAATCTTTCAGGGGACACCCCGAATCTAAACCCACCCGTGTGCAGTGCACACGGTGCCAGAGTTTGGCTTTCCAGGCAGAGAAGAACCCATCTGGGCTAAGATCAGCTCAGAATCCCAGATACTGGGTCCCTCTCAGCTTCCTTACAGTAGGCCCTGAAAAAGGAAAATGAAACAAAGGAAGTTGTGCCCTCTCGTGGCCCTTCTGACCATAAACCCTTTCTACTTCGGATCCAGCGTAAGCAGAAATGCATGTCGTGTCAGGAAACCGAGAAATAGTCTCAGACCCTGTCATGGCCCCAGGCCTCATGCGTCTGCACTGTGCATTTGTGATTGGTTCATTGTCTAGGGTTTGGATTGATGGTGTCAGTGCTACACCCGCCTAGGGGTGGAGCCAGCATACAATGTAATGGCGGAAAGAAGGCATCTCTCTCTCTCTTGCTGGTTTTGCCTTGCTGTTTGCAGCCACCGTGAACTGTAGCCCCACCATGCCACCCTGCCTTGGAGCCAACTGAGTATGGACTGAAGCCTCCAAAAACTGTAAGGAATAAACCTTTCCTTCCCCAACTTTGGGCATCAGGTATTTTGTCTCAGTGACCAGTAAAAAGTAACCAAGACAGACCCACTCTCAGAAAAGCCATGGTCCTTGCTCCATGCAAAGTCTGTACTCCCTGAAGAATATCCAGTGCACATGCCCAAGTTCTCTGTCATTATTTTCCTCCACTTAAAGGCCACTCCTTGGGTCCAGGACAGGATAAGAGCACATTTACTTAACTGCTAAGACGAGGCTAGTTAACTCACAGGGAAAGGCAAATGGATTGGCAAAACTCCTGCTGAACTGCTTCACGACTAACATCTCACTAACATGTGTTCCTATTCTGGGAGGTGCTGTCCTTTATTCTTCTCAACAGCTCTACTCACTGGGTGCAATTGTATTTACTGAGAAGAAAAATTAGTAAATAACTTTACTGTCAAACACCAACTCCTTCAGCTTTCCCTGAAAGCATTTTATTTAAGTCTGACTTTAATGCTGAAGTTTTTGTTTTGTTTTGTTTTGATTTCTTTTTTGTTTTTGAGGCAAGGTTTCACTATGCAGTGTAGGCTGGACTTGAACTTGTTTATGGTAGCCCAGGCTGCCCTCTGATTCACAGCAATTCTCCTGCCTCAGCCACCCGAGTGCCGGGATTATAGGCGTGCCCAGCACGCCCAGGTAAAATTCTTCATATTGACTTTGGAGGAAAAGGTAAAGCGGTCAAGTGCTTTTGACTATTACCTCCCACCTGATCTGTAGTGATTTAATACTCCTGGCTAAGTGTCCAAAGAGGCCTGGAAGAGTGTGCCGCCTCCTTAAGCGGGTTTGCTGCCTCTATGGGACGCGAGCTGGCGCTGACACAGGCAGCCTGAAGGCAGAGAAGCTGCTCCCAAAGGACAGCTCTGGGTCCCTTGGCCCCTGCATTCTGCCCGAGGCCCTTGGCGGGAGTGTGCTTCCCTATCCCTCCTCACCCCTCACCCCCGCACTCCGCCGCCTCCCCTCTCCCTTCCCTCTCTCCCTTCCACCTCCCTCCTGCACTGCTGACTCTGTCTCCTCTTTTGAGGTGCAGAACTGGGCGTCCAACCTTTTTGATGCTTATCTGCCCCAGAAGAAGATCTGAAACCAAGGCAGCACATATGGATCCTGGGGAAAGTGGTAAGATCAGCAGAATTTCTCCTTTTTCCTACCTGTATTATAAAGCATCCTTTATCTTTCTAAATAGAATAAGAGAAAACTGGAGATATGCACAGACATCACATTTCCTCATTTTGAAGTCAAATTCTTCCCAAAAGGAAGTTTTGATAAGGGCAGTTGAAGGAGTAGGAGTTTAAATCACATAGGCGCACATGCACACAGGTGCACAAACACGCACAAGTGCACACACATGCACATGCACACGCACACGTGCACACGCACACCCCTCTCCAAAAGGGAATGTTATAAAGAACTAGAAAAAAGGGAGGAAGCCAAGAACAGCCAAGAACAATTGCCAATTGATTCAATACAAGAAAACTGTATTCTATTTCAGTTTAAATTTTAATTATTTTATCTCAATAGGATTCAAATTTTCACTCTTAGGATATATTTATATTTTTCTTTTGCAAATTATTCATATTCTATGTACATTTCTCTATAGTTTTCATCATTTTTTCTCAATTTATAATAGCTTCTTTTACAATATTTTATAATTTCCTCCATGTAAGACTTTTATTTAAAATTTTGTTTGTGGTGTTTTCTAATCTTTAAACTTAAATTTTCACCTTTGTATGAAATAAACCTTTTTTATGAACTTGCATTTCTTTTCTTTGCCTCTTTATTAGAAATAAATTTTTCTTATAAATAAGCTTGCATTCCTTGTACTTCCTTCTCGTTTTCATTTTCATACTTGAGCATATATTCCTTTGATAATTTCATTTAGACACAGCAAGTAACCGGGGATCTTTTTCCTGCTGAGATGTCATAACTCACCAGACTTCCTGCCACGTCCACGTGGTACTGAGTTCGAAGTCAGTGCGCCCCTCTTTCCCCAAACGTGAGGCTGACAGGTGTAGCTCTCATCTTTTACATCAAACCAAATTTCTTACATTTCTAGCAAGATATGTAATGAAGATCTATTTGAAAACAAGCTAATGCTGAAGTGTCTGATTGTAAGTTAAAACATTGCTACTGGGAGAAACCGCTAAGAGATTTGTCATATGCCTTTAACTCCCAGGTCCCCAAATGGCCAAAGCCTCTGTTTCTCCCAGCCGCTGTGGTCAGTGTGGTCTCTGGCCTCTGCCCGGGGCTCCCCTGGAGCTCGTGAGAGCTGAGGGCCCTCAGCTCACCACAGACCTACTGGGCAGGAGCTCGCAGCTTCAGGAGACTCTGGGCGGTTCCTGTGCACAGTTCGAGACCCGCTGCTCCACGCTGGGCCTTGGCATTTTCAGCTCTCTGATGGGTCAGCACCCGGTGCCAGCACGAGCCTGCTTGTGGTACATTAGGTCCTCATGCTTAGCAGAAGTCCACTTTGATTTCATGTCGGAGGAAGAGGGCACTGAAAGGGGAAAGCGCAACGTAAACAGCAACCTCAGCTTCGGAGTTCAGCCTGTGAAGCTTCCCAGGTTGCAAGCAGAGCCATAACTCAGGAGGCTCCTGAACGGAACGCAGCACTGTGTGTGCCTGGGTCCACCCAGCAGCCACCCCAGCCGCGCAGAGCCACCCTCGGAGCCCCAGCCTCACGCCAGGGTTTGCAGTCTTTCAGCTAAGGTGCATTTTAGCAAGACATTGCCAAGTTACCAAAACTGGTTAAAAACACCATTCTCATCTTCAAATAAAATCCTCCAGTACCTTCCAGTGGGCTTCATGTTGCTTATGTCTGCTCTTTAGTCACTGGTGAGGCTCTTGCTATGAGTGGAGTTGAAAAATCAAGGGCAGCCCATGGTGCTGGGTGGCTTGGTCTTGTGCTGGGCTCCAGTGTGGTCTTCCCTTCCTCCATCCTCTCACCGGCCACTTCCCTGTCCGTGTCCATCAGTTCCCTCCTGCCTCAGCCTGCAGCAGTAGTGTTGTCCCTGAATGAATGAATGAATGAATATTTTGCAATAGTATGTGACACATTTCAGAACTTCGCTTTGAGAAGGTAAACTGTTTAGCTTCCCATTCTGAAATTAATCTTGACGATTGGCAAAGGCTAGAAAAACCTTAGAACTAAAGTCGGCCTCCAAGTCCAAGCCGTGGTGGTCATAAAGGCCCTGTGTACTTGCAACCACGTGTGCTGTGACAATGTTTTGAGCTATTGGAAGCCTGGAAACTGAGACACAGGAAGACAGAGGCAGGTAAGGCTCAGAGCCCTGGATGAGGTGGGGGTGCACCTCCAGCTGTGTGAAAGTGACCAGCACTCCTCTCCCCTGGGCTTTGGGAAAAAGAGAGCTAAAAGTAAAGGGCTTCTTCTGTTTGCAAAGCTATCCGCGCTAGTGAACATGTGAGCAGGTAAGGTTTTCCTGAGAAAATAGTAATGGGGAAAACCACAACAAGAATAAAAAATAAAGCAAATCCTCCACTGAAGAGTTAGGCCTCCCAGGGCCAAGAGAGAGGCAGCACTGGACAGTAACGGGGGGTCGGAGGGCTCAAATACCAGCACCTTGCCACTTGCTGCAGTGAACTGAGGAGCAGGGGTGCAGGCACCCGGGGAAAGGGGGCATGTAGGGGTGGGGTCAGAGTGAAGGCCTTCTAGTCCTGCCCTTGAGACTGGCTGTAGGAAAGTGGCAGACTTTAGGACCCGTGGGAAGAGGCAGGAGGGAGAACCGGGCCTGGGGTAAGGGAGTTGGAAGTAGAGACGGAGATATTTATTGAGAATCTGATGGGCTCTCATTCTGGGAAATATTTCATCCATTTTTCTTTAGGAAAAAAAAGGTGAGCAGTTGCCAAGGAGAAGGTGTCAAGCAGATTTCCTCCAAATAAAGAGCTTTCCTAATAAATTACGTACTCAGTAAAAGGAATTGTGCTTTGCACGCTACGGCCTGACTTCACAGTTTTACAGATTTCTTTAATCCTGACTATATTTTCCCAGGTTTTATACGAGCTGCTGACACCAGGTTCTAGTGGTGGCTGGTTCAGTTTTACCTTGTTCAGGATTTTAAATCTAGGAAAGGAAGGAATGGGCCTGCAAGGATGGCGGGAGCTATGTTTTCATGATTTCAGGTAAAAGTGAACACGTGTCAAAACACTCCAAGTCCCCCTTTGAGTCACAGTTCTTTAGAAAGATCTCATCAAGGAGCATGTTAGTTATCACTTTCAAGTTTTTTGGAGAAGTGGAAGCAAGCGGAGGCCACTTAGAAAGCAGGTACTGACACAGCGAGTCTTAAGTGCCTTCGAGGCACCTCCAGCCTCCTTGACTAAAGCCATGGCTGTCTCCTAACACGGGCTGGGCCCTCTCCAGGCTCCCTTGCAACAATGTTAGATGGGATTTTTAAATTCTAAACATGCCTAGCAACAGAACAGGAGATAAAGTATTTCCTCAGGTGGGGATACTGGATTCAATGCCTCAGGTAAAGAGCTTATACAGAAACCAGCAGCTTCAGACCTAAATTCACTGAGTCTTTCTGATGGCTCACGAGTATTTTTGCAGCACTATGTGGCCGTGAGAAACAAGCACAGAAACAGGAATGCGTCACCTCAGGTACAAGGTCAGGCCTTTAGTGGGTAGCAGACCAGAGTGAGCTGAGTGGTCTGTTTAATGGCTACGGATGTACATCGAAACCCCACATTCAGTGCGCATGAATGGGCCAGATTTTTATGGGAATTCTAAGCAGTTGTTTTCTGGAGGTCCCCCTCCAGCCTGCCTTCTTCCCAAGGCAATGAAGGCCAAAGGAATGGAAAGCAACAGCCCAAGTCTGAGTCCAAGTCCAGTCTGTTCATGTGATGAATGCTTTGGAGCAAGTCTTTTCTCCTTGGTTCCCCTTTTCCACATCTGTAATGTGGGAAGATAAGAATGGATAATTTATAAGTTCTTTATAATTCTAAGATTACATGGCTGAAGATAATGTGTTTATTTTGAAATTCAAATCAATATATTTCCATCTTCCTTAGGAATCAGAGTTCAACAGACTTTGAAAGGTAAAATGATAAAGAACCTTAGAAATAGGCTAACCCAAATCCTCTCATCCGACTTGTAAAGAAACTGGCCACTCGTGTTCATTGGCTTCATTCCCAGATGCCAGTGAAATATTTGGTTGTTTCAAGTAAGTGCAGAAATGGAACTCCTCCTGGACCTGAGAAAACCCAGTTTCATGCTCTCTCACTCCTCCTGGACCTGAGAAAACCCAGTTTCATGCTCTCTCACTTGGAGTCATGTCATTTCACTGCCAGAAGAAAAACACAAATTGAAATTGTTATAGAAATAAGATATTCATGTAAATCCAAGATGGGGTGTTCAGCATCATAAAGTTAAACGTCCCATCGCTGGATTTGGAGACAAGCTACAGTGCCTCAGCCTCGAGCCCAACGCACAGGGTCCTAAGCTCTGGATCGGGCTGGTGGAGCTGCATCCAAGGAGAACCCATGGGACAGACGGCAATCAACAACCGACTCGTCTGTTTCAGGAAGTCCTGTGGAGCCCCAAACCAGGAGGTATGGGGAATAGAAGGAAGTGCAGTGAGAAAGCCAGAGCAGACCAGAGAATTATACAATTACACGATTGGACTACAGAGGCAAAGTCCGTGTTCACTGAGGCCTCCCCACGAGCCACCAGCAGCTGTAAAATGCGATGTCAGGACAGGTGAGGGTGACGCTGGTACAGGGCTCCCTGCTGACCCCAGTGGCTTGTTCTCATTTCTCCTGCTTCTGAGAGTTACCGCCAAAACTGCACTAGTGCTACACTATTGTCTCTTAAATGTTTTAGTGTTAAATAACTTTGCCTGTGTCTTCCCATGTAAGTTGAACTACTAGTACTTTTAGGATATGATTTATTATAATATCACCCAAAATAAGAAGATACAGAGCTGGGACTTCCAGGAAGATGGCAGGCAAAGTAGTAAGCAGCAAAAAATTAGCCTCTCTCGAAACCGAAAGCGAAGCCCCGGCCCTAATGAGCTGCGCCCTGACTGCCACGCGGATTGTTCTCGCTGCATTTCCTGCCCTCTGCCTATCTCAGAGGTGGTCTCAGGCCTCCTGCCTGGCCCTGCTCACAGTCGCCCCGGCAGTCCCCTGTTTCCTACCTCTCTCACTGTCACTCATCCCCAAGTCTCTCCTTTCGTGGAGAATTAGTAAAACCTAGGCGGGCTCTGGTTGTGGTGTTTGTTCCAGCTCTGGACTTGGGGCCCGTTGGCTCCCCATAACTGTATAATGTCTCAGCGTTTTAATTCTCACACAGGCTGCCCTCGAAGTGGTAGATTGGAATTAACTGATTAGAATTCCAATAATTTCTCTTTAGGATTATAATTATAAAACTTCCTGGGCCGAGACAGGGATGGGAAAGGTTCTCTACAGACACTTTAAAAACAGTAAGAGAAAAAGAAAAAAGGAGCTAACAACTGCCAGATGATTCACAGAAGACTAACCTAAGAATAACCGAAGCAAGTGAAAAATCAGGATTTCCAAATGGTATAAAAAACCTGTTCACAGAAACAATGTCAGCAAATTTCCCAACTACAGCAGTTCCTCAATTCAGGAATTTAATTCACTCCATAAAGAGGCCATGGTGGTGTTCATCACCTGATGTGGAGATCACAATGGAAGCCAAATTTTGCCAAATGCTTCTGTTTGCAAATCAAATTGAACTGAAAGAAACAAACACTCATATAAGTGAAGCATACAGAACACCAAATAGCAAAAAGAGAACTTCCATAGGGTCAGATCACACTTGAAATTCCAGAAGCTCATCACAGGAACAAAATTTTAAAAGCTGTAAGAGGAAGGGAACAAATCACATACAACGTTAAACCTGTTAGAATCGCAGAAGACTTCTCTATATAATCCTTAGAGACCAAGAGAATTTGAAGTGTTTTCAGCCCTAAAAGATAAAACTTTCCAAGACTGAGTTATGTATCCTGCAAAACTTTCCTTTAAAATTGATGTAAAAATAGCAACAAGAAGCACCTCAAGAAATTCTGACCCCAAACCAGAATTACAAAAACTTCAAGGATATCCTAGAAAGAGACTACAAAACCAACAAAAGGCACCAGTAAGTCAAACAGAATGGACGCATCTGACGGAATGAGCAGCTAAGCAAAGAGGGAGATGAGAGAATCAGCAACAGAAAACTAACGCATGCTCGGGAAGGGTCGGGACTTCTCAGTGATAACTGTCACCATGAACGGCCTTGGTTCCCCCATCAAAAGACAGATTGGCCGAATGGACCAAGAAAGAAAACTCAACAACATGCACCATCTGAGAAGCACATTTAATTCAAAAAGATGCTCACGTATTAAAAATCAAAGGATGGAGAACTACATTTCATGCAATGGAAATCCATAAGAAAGTAGGAATTGCTATTCTAATTTCAGAGAAAATGGATTTCAAGATACAACTGGTCAGAAGAAACAAATTACGTGTTAATTAAGGAAACAATTCTACAAGAAGAGATAGCAATTACAATTGTAAATACACCATACATCAGAGCACCCAACTTCATAAAATAAATATGAAAAATTAGAGAAATATCAATACCATTGTCATGGGAACTTCAATATCCCACTGTCACAAATGGTCAGATCAACTAGACAAAAAGTCAACAAATAAATCTCAAAATTGAAACAAACCTTCAAACAAACGGACTTAATAGATACCTACAGAATTTTCTATCCAACAGTAGAATACACATTCTTCTCAGAAGCATATGGGACTTTCTCCAAGGTAGACCACACATTAGTCAATAAAGTATGCTTAAGTAAATGCAAAACCATCAAAATTATCCTATGCATATCATCAGTTAATAGTGCAAATACACTTAGGAATCAATTGCAAAAGATCACAGAAATTATGCAAACACATGGAAAGTAAACAATGTTCTTTTGAATAGTCAATAAGTGATAGATGAAATAAAAGAAGAAATCAGACAGTTTCTACAGTCAAAGGATAATAGCAGCGCTTCACACTGGAACCTGTGGAACACGATGAAAACAGTCCTGCAAAGGAAGTTTATAGCCATGAGTTACCACATCAGAAAGACAGAACAAACTCAAAAATAAAACTTAGCAATGCACCTCAAGGTCCTAGAAAAACAAGAACCATCCAAACCCAAAGTTAAGATGAGGGAGATAATTATAAATATCAGGGTGGAAATTTCAAAAGTTAAGACAAAAAGTTACAAAGAAGCAATAAATCTTGAAAGATTAAACAAAACAGACACACTCATCCAAATGTAAATCAAACTAAAGAAAGGAAAATCCATTTATCCAATTAGAATGAAAAAAGTGAAACCACGATGTATTCTGTTGACACTCAGGAGATTACAGGTAACTGCTTTCAGAACCTGTCCTGTAACAGAATGGAAAATTCAGAAGAAATGAATAAATTCCTAGAAACATATGAACTACCAAAGCTGAATCAAAAAGATATAAAATTCCTAAATAAGGCAGTATCAGTCAGTAAAATTGAAGAATTACTTATAAAAACTTTTAATGACTAAGATGAGCTTAGATCCTGATGCACTGGCTGCCCGATTCTGTAAGAACCTTAGAGAAGATCTAACACCGGCCCTCCTCAGACTTTTCAGTGAACTGCCTGCATGCAAGCATTACTCTGATTCTAAACCAGAGAAGCACCCAACCTAAAATGATAAGATGTCTTTATGTAGCAATATGTCTTCCAAGCCCTGGCACCGTCTGGCTGCGTTTTGCTTCCTTGGCACCATCTTGAACCACGCTGCCCCTGTTCCCTCTGAAACTGTGCTTGTGAGTGCACAGTTCACGTCGCACCCATTCACCCGCTGCTGAGCGAGGGCAGCTGTGCCCCACCAGCACTGCAGGCAGAGGTGGACTGGCCTCCACTGCCCAACTGAAATCCCACAAGCTGACACTGCACGTGAAGTCCTGACACTTGTGCAACTTTTTAGATACAGTCACGTTGCTGATACGCGGTATACTGTACTGGAAAGCATACATATTCACATTAGGATTTTCATATTTTTCTTCCAAAAGTCAGTGTGCCACTTAAGTATTTTTAATAAGAATTAAGCATTTATGCTTATCTTCTGTGTCATCGAACTGATAAATGACAGGTTCACAATGTAAGTATGTCTCAGCGTGAGTTCCTACATCTCATGTGGCTTCGAGATCTTGCAAACACAGAGCTATGAGGTGATAGCTAAACACTGTTTACACCCCAAAAGTCTTCCTCCTCCCCTTTTTCCTCTTCTTCTTCCCATGAAGGCAGTAATCCTCCTTGGATGCTTATTCCTTGGCTCCACACCGCCAAGGCTTCCTGTCTCTCATCCGAAAGTCAGTCAACATGCAGAGCCGCTTCTCTCCCTTGCCAGAGCCCTGTTCAACCGGGCCACCTGCTCACAGAGCCTGGGCCCACGTCCCTTTTGGGGTTTCCTATGAGCAGTTCTTGCCTTCAGCCTCCTCTGTGTCTCAGTACCTCTCCTCTGCCTGGTCCTCCCTGTGGGGACCAGCCAGCCCTCTTCCCCTTTGCAGTATACCTTGGTCCTCACCTGTCTGAAGTCAGTCCTCCACTACCCTCTTGGTGTCACCGAACTCAAACCCAAATGCCTCACCTTCCTCCGCCAGACTGCTGGGCCCCAGTGCTAGTTAGACAATACATCAGTTTGGCCCCCCAAAAAGTACACTTGACTCTAATACCCTCAGGGATTTACATAACTTTGTCAACGCAATGGAAAATGGCTAAGGTGCCCTATCCCCAAGGTTTCTTTGCTCTTGGCAACCAGCCCAGGCTCTGCCCTTCCTGCAGCCCCCACAAAGCCTGATTGTCACATCACCCAAGCCCTCCACTCTGGACCCCCCTCCATCTCAGAGCCCCATGAAGACCCTCTGTGCCACTGCTCTATACCCCAAACTGCTCCTGCAGACACCGCCCCAGACCCATCCGACCCTGCACCACTCTAAGGCCCAAACCACCTGAGGCCTCCCTTCCACTCCTGTCTCTGCCCGTCTCTCCCCACCGCCGCACCCACAAAACTGCCCTTGCTCCCCAGGCTGCCGTTTCCTCACCGCCTGCCTCCCTGACTACTCCCTCACAGCCGCCTTGTCTGCTCCTCCCCTCCCGGCTCCACCTGCTCTCCGTGGCCACCAAGGTGAAGGCGCTGAACTTCGCTAATCGCTTAGGGACAGTGCCAGTGGGCACAGTCCTATACCTCACAACCGTCTCCCCTTCAGTTCTTCTTCTGAGCCCCTTTCCTGGCTCTCACCACCCCGGGGGCCCCCGCAGGCCTCTCCGTCATCCTCATGCTTGTGCGGTGTCTCATCTCCCCAGTGCACAACACAGTCACGAAAGTCACCACCCAAAACTCTAGCCTGATGCTCCTCTGGGACTTCTCCTATCAAACGGTGCCCACGGCTGAGCCCGACATCCCCAGCCTGGCCTTCCCACTTCGCCCCAAGCCAGCCTGAAGCAGCCAAAAGACCTCATCCCCCAAATGCTGAAAATGAAAGGCTGGGATGAAGGGTCGGCCTGCTCAGGCTTGAGCTGGAGGCAAAGAACTTGTCAGACCTGTCCCAAATGCACAAGTCAGCCCTCCCAGGAAAGCACCCATGACGAACTCTGTCACAAACTGCCCCTCACGCCGGCTCACCCACGGAGCACCCCCCCAACCCCTAAAATCCCTTTCTCCAAGACAGACAATGGCCGTCTAGGTCCTTCGGCCCACCCTCCACCTAATAAAGCTTCTCTTTCGTGGCAGAACGTCTGGCCTGGGTTCATGTAGGTTCCGGTCCATCACTGTGATATCTAAGACTTCATTTCCATTTCCCTTGTGAAGATATTTAAGGCTGGATTTTTTGAAAAGAGTTAAATTGTAAATTTAATGTATTTTGTAATTACACTTACTCAAATTTTCTGTTGTTATGAAGTTGTGGCAATTTGTGTTTTTCACTGAATTTGTACATTTCGTCAATATTTTTAATTTACTGCCCAAATTATCCTTCTATTACCTTTAGAAGCTTCAGTGTCATCTCTTTCATTCCTGATACTGATCATTTCTTTTCTCTCTCCCTCCATATTTTTGTCACTGATTTTTTTTATTGTTAGCTATTAGTAACTTCATTTTAGCAATTACTAAATTTGCTTGTTTATACTTACTGTTAGTTAATTTTATCTCATTTTTCTAATTTCTTAACATGTTTACTCGGAATATCAACATTAGGTTTTTCTTATTTTCTGATTTATGTATTTATACCTTTAAATTATCCTCTAAGAATTGCTTTATCTGTAGCACATAAATTTTATAGACCATGATCTTATTTTTATGTTCTTCAAAGTGTTTTTTAACTTCCCTTGTGATTTTTGTCTCTGATTCAACAGTATGTGAGATGTTACTCAAGTTTCAAATATTTGGACATTTTTCAGGTAGTTTTGTCATTGATTTCCAGCTAACCTCTGCGGTGCCTGAGAGGACATGTTGTGTGCTTTGAATGGCCGAAAGTCTGTGTACACTTGAAAACTTGGGCTTGTGGGCATCACTGTGGACTTTATGAGCTCAGCCGGATCACTTCAGCTAACATTGTCAATCCAGTCTTAAAAGACTACTTGCTCTAATGACTCATGAGAGGCTGAATTTCTGTATGCAGTTGTGATGTTGTTCAGTTTTCAGTTTGGTTGGTAGTATGTGTCTTAACCCATGTTCTGTTGCTACAACAAAGTAACTGAGAGTGGGTAACTTATACAACAAGAAAGCTCATTTTAGCTCACTGTTCTGCAGGTCCGGCAGCACATAAATGGCATGTTACTAGTTCCTAAAGAGGGTTGTGAGCAGCTCCATTCATGGCACAAGAGGAAGGATAATCACGTACATGTGGAAGGGAGGTCACACGGGGATAAGGGAAGCAAGACAGAAAGCTGGGGGCAAAGTCACTTTGAAGCAGCCCATTCTCACAGCGACCTGTCCAGGCTGCAGAGGGCAGGGCCACAGCCTTGCACTCCTAGGCTCCTCAGGTGACCTCACGACCTTGCAGTCCTTACCAACACTGTCACAGGGGAACAAGGGACAGACACACGTTTTGATGGAGATGAATGACATTCCCATCATAGTACTATTTTAGATGCATATCTATTTACATTTAAAATTGTTTGTCTTCTCCATGAATTGATCCTTACTATTATAAAACATTATGCTTTATTTTATATATTCTTTTTCTCTTCTAGTAATTTGAGCATCACATTGTGTGTGTTGCATATCTTTTTCTCATTCCTATTCTTTTAAATCATATCTTTGCATTTAAAATGTGTGTTTCTCGCTAGGAATGTAGAGCTGGTCAGCTTGAGTCTGCCAGGCATTTGTTCAGATGTCGCCAGACGTGGTCCAACATCGCCATGATTGTGAGCATCGCTGACCCCTGTTTCGGAGGCGCAGCCCTTAGACGCTGGCGGTCTCCGGCGCTTTGCCCAGCAGTCAGAGCCTGGATTTGTCCCAGTGCTGGCCGGGTTCTGGAAGCCGTGCAGGTTACAGGGTCCTCACCATTCTCTCTGCATCAAGTTTAGCCTTCAACCAAACAAGTTAAACCTTAAAGCAGATTTCTTGATGGTTTCTGGATTAGCCAGCTGGGACTGCCATAAAAAATAGCATCAGCAAGGGGCTGGACAGACCTAAATTCACCCTCGCACAGTTCTGCAGGGCAGAATTCTGTGGCCGGGGACAGCCAGGTCAGGTTCTCACTTTGGCACCCTAAGTCTCCTCCTAGTGCGCTCCAAGAGGAGACGCCAGTAATCTGCACTCACCAGGACACGATGCTCCACGCTCAGCCCGACACACAGGATTCCTCCTCTCCACACCATCACGCTGAGCTCAGAGCTTCACCCTCGAGTTCCAGTGGCCACAGTTCAGCCAGGGGCAGTTTGCTGGTTTGGTGCCCACAGTTCTGGTACCTGTGGGCACCAAACCAGCAAACTGCACAGCACAGGGAGCTTGGTCTCCACACTTGGCTTGGCTTCCCCCACCCTCTACTACCACGTTTCTCACAGGCTCACAGGTGGGGTTAAGGGCAGGAGTGGTCATTTCAGTGGGAAATAAAACTGGCCTTTCTTTTCCCAACCAAGGAATGCAAAAAACCATGGGAAATCTAATTCTGCACTCTGATTGGTCTGATAGACCAGGGAAGCAAGGGATGCAGAGGATGTTGCTTGTCTGATGAGGACTAGATACAACTTACTTAACTGGGTCCCAATCATTGGAGTTCAGACTGGCAGATGTCTCACTTTTACGGAGGTCCTTCATCCGGGCACATGGTTTTATTTTCTGCAAGACTGTGCCATTTTTATGAAATGTAGATTTACAGTGTTTCCTCCAGTGTAAGCCTTTCATGCAGGGCGGACACAGACTAGGTGGAGTGTGAGTAGCCAAAGGGACTGGCACCTTCAGAGGCAGTGGGCAGTGTCCGTGTCCTCCTCTGCCACCACTCAAACATTTGATATCAGGTTTATCAGCAGGATGTGATAGAGGCTGTGCTGTGAGCACCGAAGCCCAAAGCCCGAGTGATGGAGCCAACACCTTGGCACCCATGAGTGCAAACAGAGGAATCCTGAGTGTGGGCCACCGAAGCTAATGCTTGTTTACACTCACTGCTGGCATTTTCGTCTGCTAATTGGCAAGCCAATGTCTTAGCTGCAGTTTTAGAGGAGACCTGCCTGTTAACAGCTTCCTGTAATTGTTCTATAAATTGAGTGTAAATTTCTGTGGAACTCTGAGTGGCTGAGTAAAATGCTTATTAGGAGTGCCTTCCTCTGGGCAGAAATCCAGGCACACCATAGAAGTCAAGTTGTTTACACCGCACGAAAAGAAGGGGTGGGAATCACTGGGCCTGAATTTTTAAAGTAGCATAACTGCCCATGCCCAAAAGCATTTCCTAAGTTGTCATCTCTGCTATCTTGAATACTTTGAGCTTGGTCTTAAATGAGTGAGTTTAAAAGTGATTCAAAAAGCAGAAATTGCCCTGATGATAGACACATATGGGCGAGAGGACATCACCGGGCAGCATTTGGAAACCTTGAGTTAATTCTTCTGAGCGGCTCAGTGTGCCGGGAGCTCGGACTCTTGTCCAGGACACTCTTTCTGAGTTGTTTTAGAAGCTGTGTGTGCGTTAACTGGAAAGCATTTTGTCTGACCACTTAGCGTGTCACCGTGCTTTAGCGGATGGGGAGTTAGTGGGTCTACTGGGCTGACTCTGGTATGGGAGAGGGAGGGGCTGCTGGGGGAATCAAGGCAGCTGCGGAAGCATTATCTTCTGAGTTTGTGGACAGAGTGGAAACGCCTTCCATTTTTCTGTAGGCATATCTTGCAAAAGTGAATCCATTTGATAATCTGTACTTTTTCTTTTTTTTTTTTTTTGTACCAGGGATCAAACTCAGGACTTTGCACTTGCCAGGCAGGCACTTGTGCCACTGAGCTAAATCCCCAGCTCAGACATAATCTGTACTTTTTAAAGAAGCTTCCTTTGGCTCCAACAGCCTTTTCAGAGGCTCATTACCTTGGTGATCTGATTCTTTTGTTATATCATTTAATAGCTTTATAATCAGTAGGCTGTGGTCTTTCTCTCTGCAGATAGCTAATACAATTGGCCCGGTGTTACTCTTGGTGATTGGACTTCCACTTACTCTGTGTCTGAGCAACATAACTAGGAAAATTCTCCGCTTACCTTAAAATTTGCACTCAAGGATTTTTATCAGCTGGATAGTGGTCATCGTGCTCTGAAGGTCATGCATGCTGGCCGTGTTGGGCACCAAATATTGTAATGCAAATAATGTAATGCCTTTTCCTGTCCACCTTGCCATCCAGAAGGTTTATATTTGTAACCCCATTGAAGTGTCATTGGAATCCCGTCAAGTTAATTCCATTCTACCACCTCCAGTGTGACCCACAGCAAGAGTAAAGATGCCGAGACATGTTTATCATTACAGATTCGTGCCCCCGATTATTTTTTCACCCTTACCATGCATTTACTTGTTATCTCCTACCTTTAAGAATATATAACACTTCAGAATTGTGCACTTCATGGCGTAGGTATGACCAGCACCTAGGAAGCAAGTTAATCTCAGGAGAAGATTCAAGGCTGAATAGGATGAACCGTGCTAAGAATGGACATTGGCAGGTGCCACATTTGATGCAGCTGACAATCTCTAACCAAAATCTTTGGGATAGAAATGCTTTTGTGTGCTTAAAGCTCTTATGTTCTTAGTCATAAGATTAGGTCCTATTGAGGACAATAAACCTGTCCATCCTTCTGTGTCTCTGTCATTGCCTCATAAAATAGATGGTTTATGTCCCTGGCATAAGACAAAACAAAGGTTCGCGGAGCATTTTCCTGCCCGAAGTATTCCAGAAAGCTACAAGCTGTGCTCTTCAGAATTTCTTCCCAGATGATGAAAGGGTCCTGGTTTCCAAAGTGTCAGCCAGAAAGCTGGTGTGGGCTAGTGAATCAGTCAGGACGGTCTCCATGCCCGGTTCCATATGAGCAGCTTGGTGACCTGGCCAAAGTTGCCACCCAGAGAAATGACACAGGATACAGGTTTAAGAGATAAACAGGGAAAATGGACAAGAACAGTGGCTGACTTACTACATCCAGAGGATTCCTTATTTGTACCATAAATAGAAAACAGAAAAGGGATGTGTTGAGGAGAGTAACTGAAATTTGAGAAACACAGAATTTGAGATAATGTGAGTTTTCATGTGGGCTTCCCTCTCAGTGTGGGGGCTCTGTACTTAAAATGGAATGGCTCAGCAGGCAAGCTAGTAGTTATCCACAGTCATTCAGCTAACAGTAAGGATGTGTCCATGGTCACCAGCTTAATTATTGGAGATTCAGAAGTAAAAGACTCAGTCACTGCCACCAAGGAACCAGAGAAGATTTAGTAAGTCGTTTAAATTACACTAACCTAACTGCCCAATTACTGGTTCAGATAAAGATGGTGCTCAGTGCTGAGGGAAAGCTACCCAGGAAATATGGGGTAAGGAACCAGAGCAGGCTTCCAGAAGAACTGAGCTAAGACTTGAGTAGATGACAGGAACTTGCCAGGCAGAGAAGTGGAGGGGGGCTTACAGGCAGGGAGGCAAGTATATAAAAATATAAAGAAAGCCTGGGCTGTGGTGCATGTCTGTAATTCTAGCTACTTGGCAGGCTGAGGTGGGAGGGTCGTGAGTTCAAGACCTTCCTGGACAAGATAGTGAAAATTTTTCTCAAAAAAAGCAAACAGTTTAATAACAATGACAAAAGTTTAAGAAACTTTCACCAAAGCTCAGGTAAACTTGAGGAGTTCAGATGCAATTTCTGACAATCATGTATTTCTCATTTTACTGTTACTTTGACAACTATTCCCTCCGGTTACCCTGGTATCTGCTGTGGTCAGCTCTGGACAGACGATACAATCTCTCGATGACGTCTGTTCTCCACGACCTCGCCCCATAGTCACTGCACCTGTGACTTCAAACGTTATTTTCAGACCAACAGATTTTCACTGTGCTGTGGGCCATACAGGCCTCTGATACCTCTACCCAGTGATACCCTCCTGGGGGGAAAGAGAAGGAAAACTTGGATTGCCGTGCTGTTTCTGAAACCTGCTCCAAACCCTGCTTTCCGTAGATAGCCTCATAATCTGTCAATTATTCAAATCAGATTTGGGAATCATCCATTTTTCCTTTCTTTCCCTGCATCGATATGATTTTATCTGCACAGTATCATAAAACACTTTTCCTTTCACTATGAAGACTCTCATTTCAGTCACCAGGAGAAGCTGTGTGGTCAGGTGCTAGGAAAACAGCCTCTGGGGCTAACTGATTGCTGTTCATGTAACTCATATCAGGACCTTGGGGCGAATTATGAAATTTGCTGAGCCTTGACTTTTTTAATCTATTAAGTGATGCTGACGGTTGGCTGTTACGGGGTGGTAAATGAACTACCTGCATGAGGGCTTCAAACAGGACCTGACACAAAGGAAATGCTAGCTAGAGTTTTGACATTTTACAAAATTGATTGGTAAACAGGAGGGTTGAGCGCATGTTTGTAGTAGAGAATGGTGATCTTGTTTTGGAGAACTGGTCCACACTTGCAATGCACCTTCATCATTTTTGGTCCCTGTACCTGCCTCTTCCTTTCCTGCCCCTCCTTTCAGTCTTCTTCCCAGTCTCCTAGAGTTCAACTTTTAGTTTCCTATTAGAAAAAGAGATATTTTGAAGTGAAAATACTTGACTTTCAACCTGCTGTGCAGCCCAGGGTCACTGATAAGGTGTGAAATGCAGGCCTTGGGATTGGCTAACATCAGCAGCTCTTTGCTGACTCTGTGTGTAATGCTCAAGGTTAAGCATCTTCCAGACTTTTATTTAATCCTTGCAATAACCCCGTGAGACCAATACCAACGTTACACACTCTGGTAGATTATGAAATTGAGGCTGCAATTATTTACCTAGGATCATATAGATAGTAAATCAAGATTTAAACCTGAGCTTACCAAATTTTGTGGTCTAAATGGATGACCTATATTGCCCATAAACTCCCTAATCTGGTGATTTGAACAGAAAAAGTGTCAAAACATATTAAAAGTAAAACTCTTGCAATAAAATTAGAGCTCATTTATATTCCATGCATCTGTACTCCTCCTGGATTGAAAAATAAATTCGTGTAACTAATAAAAACAATCACAATGTCCGTCCGAGTTCCTTTGTGACATTATTTAGCCTTTTACAGAGTATAAATGGAAATTTCCAAAGCAGAAGACCACAGCATCCATTATCTGAAACCGTGACCACACTGGTAGAGGAGAGAAAAGTCTGTCTGGGACAGGCATCGCAAGAAGGTGTCAATAAAGCTTACTCATTTTATAGAGAATTCTAAATTCAAAACTTGCTTGCAGGAGTCTTTGTATTCTTAAAGCGCATTCAAAACACTTTATCATCAGGTTTCTATAACAGAACTGCAATGTTTTTTCACATAACACACAAAAATAACCCTGAGCTGACCTGCATGGTGGCGGCCCAGAGAGTGATAAATCTGTTGGCTCCAATTTGGAGAGCAAAGTATTTTTCTAAAGATCAGCACTTGCTGCACAGAGAGGCCTACAAATGCTTTCAAAGCTGCCCTCTTGTAAAACCTTGACCAGAGCTTTGATCTCGAAATCTCTATCTTTTTGTAACATGCCTGAATACCTGGGATTAGGAGCTAGCAGAAGTCAGAGAAAAATTAAACAGTGCAGAGTGGCCGGTCAGGGTGGCTTCTAGGACTGAGGTCATGTGTTTGCCTCCCAACTTGCAGGCCAAGGTGAAAAGTGCAGGCTGAACTCCTGGCCAAATATGGTCTGTAAACAAACTAGCAAGAAGAATTAGCTCTCCTCCCTGGGGCTAATGGGGACCCCTAGATCAACGGCTAATGTGTGACATCAGAACCAAGTCAATATTGGGACACAGGTGCTGGCTGTGTTTGCCCCTCCCCAGACTCAGGCAGCCTCGGTGTCCTCGGTGTCCTCCGTGCTGGCTGGCCCAGCTACAACTCTGCCTGATTCAAAAACTACGGCTGTGGCAGGTACACAGGACCGTGCGCTTTGTTTACCCAGATCCTTTCTTCTCTGGCTTAGGAGAGACTGCTGTTCACAGGTCCTTCTCTGTCCTGATTTTTGTGTGGCTGACAGCAACTGTGCGTGGAGAAGGGAAGCAGCCCCTGGTCCTGCCTGTGCCCTGCATTCGGTCAGGGGCAGAAAGCCATAGAGAGCAGAGTCCTTGCGAGCGCAGAGGACACCGAGGCTGCCCTGGAGCTCAGCAGCACCCCTGCCCCTTTGCCTCGGCGACCGAAGCGAGCAGCTCAGAGACCCAGACTGGTTTGTGGGTGCAGCGATGCCACAGGGTCAGCACCTCTGTGTTCAAGGCGTTTCAGGAGCTCACTGTGGGAAGTGGCCTAATCCCATGGCCATGGCTTCTGCCCCTGAGACAGAAGTCACCCTGAAGATGGAAGAGTTCAACCTCCCCAGCACACATCTATTTGGGGTATTTGGGTTTACAGGATGATCTTCCGCTTGTGGTTTTTTTCCAAAAACCACTCAAGAAAAATTAAACTTCGAGGCAGGGGAGGTTTTACCGCCACTTGTCTTCAGATGAGAACGTGACAGAGATGACAGGACAAGTAAGGGCCCAGTGCACCTCCGATTCCAAGGGTTTGGCTTCCGGGCGGCAAGCATGTTAGCCTCTGTGCTACAGGGGCTAGGACTTGAATTTTCTATGAATCTGTATAACTCTTAATGAGTCTTCTCTGTCCCCACACCCTAGCTCACTCCACCCACACACCCTTTCCAGCATTGGCAGCCACTATCTCATTCCCAGCATCTCTGACATCGATGCTTTTACCTTTCACATAGAGTAAAAACATGAAGAATTTGTCTTTATGATTTATCTTACTTAACATAATGTCCTCCCAGCTTATCTTTACTGCCACAAGTGACAAGATTCGTTCCTCTTGATGACTGAGTAATATTTCAATGTGTGGATCCACCACATTTTCTCTATCCATTTATGCACCAACAGACACATAGATTGATTTCATACCTTGGCTATTGTAAAAGTGTCGCAAGAAACAGGGATGTGATGATGTCTCCTCAACAGACTACAGCATTTTCCTTTGGATCTTGTTATAGCTTGTATCTAGATGCCCCTCTGAAGCCCCAAGCACCCCTAGAAATGGCTTTTTTGAGGTGACTGGACCATGGGTGTGTGATACTCGATGAGTCCACTGATTGGTTTAGCACAGTTCTGGGTGTGGACGATGGGTTTACAGAAGATGAAATACCCCCCCTGCATTTGGGTAGCACCAATCAGTAGGCTTGTAGCCTGGATAGAATAAAAAGAAAAAAGAAGGAAGGCTTGCTACTTCCCATCTGCTGCGCCATGTGCTAGATCTTTTTGCCACTCACTTCTACCATGGCACCTACCTTGGAGCCAGCCGGCAATGGACTGAATCCACGGAAGCCGTGAGCCACATTGTGTGTGTCAGAAGTGTCACCCCAGCAACAGAAGCTGACCCATACTCCTCTCTTACACGTGGGCAAATCACAAGAGAGAGAGGATGTTCCTTCCCAGGATTTGGGACAGGTCTGTGGAGAGCATCTTGTGTACGCGGATTGTTAAGGAGCCAGAGAAACCCCAATCACATCTGTCCCCACAGTAACAAAAATATTTATAATGGAACATTTCTTGTGTGAAGGAAACCACATGCTGGGCATTCATCACAAAGTACCAGTTTGGTCTAACACTGAAAGACTTTTAGTTAAAATCAACATTTGACTGAAAAGCAAGGGAGAAAGTAACACTGTCATGGAGCATACACGTGAAAAAAATAAAATGTAGAGACTACTGAAATTTTATCTTTAACACTTTATAGTCTGATTTTAAGGGATTGGTATAGGGTGGGGGACTTGTGAATACCTCCAGTGGCCAGATTTCTCTGACACCGCTGAAGTTAGTGCAGATATTGTCCTGCCTCTGCAGGTGTAACGGAGAAGTGAACACCACACCTGCTCACCTCCCTGAAGGAGTGGACCGTGAGGCCACCGTGAGCCACGCCTCCTGCGCCTATGACAGAGATGCTCCCTGAATGCTCTCCGAACCAGGCCTGCAGGCCTGCAGTGTTCTTCCTCGTTTCTGTGCACACAAGAACACCCTCTGTCCCCTGCCAACACCGTCTGAGTAAGTCACAATCTCCATTTCACCACGATAAAATTTGTTTTAAAAATGTTAAATGATTCACCTAAAATACTTAATATAGAATTTAAACCCAAGCAGTCTCAAGTCTATGAACAATGTTAACCAATGCTTGGAACCAACCAACACATACACAAATAGCATCTACTCACTGAATTTGCATTGCAAGGAAGAACTCGTTACGTTTATAACGTGGTGTGAAGCAGTCTCCCCCTGTCTGCTTCACAAATGGTCAGAGGCCTCACCCTGGTACTAACCGGGGGCAAACAGGGTTGGAGCCCACAGCTGTGACTCTTACACACGGGTACTCACTGCCTCCCCTTGCCTCTCATTTCCTTCCACTCCCCGAAGAGTTTCCATCAGTGCTCAGCGGGGATGACTGTACTCTGACCACGTATCAAGTGTGAAGTTCTGAGAGTCCTCTAAGGACATTTGCTTGAAGGTTTACTCACCTTGAAGAGTTGGATTATGCTGCTAAAGAGGAAGAAAAATGCACAATAGCACAGCATATTAGTAAAATACTAGTTATACTGCAGACAGCACTTCAGTTAGGTTCAGCACCATAGTGGAATCTCTGGGTAAAGACAACTATTTCTTGCTGTTTTCCTGGGTTTCACCAAGATCATAGGTTAGGAGGCAGGTCGCCTTCCTGGCAGTCTCTTCCTGGGTCACCCCGCCCCTTGCCATGCCTGACCTCAGGCTCTCCCCGTGGGGAGTGGAGAGGCCCCGCGGAAGCCAAGCCGACGTTTGCCCTGCCTGTAGGTACAGCTGATCCTTTCCTGGGGTGTTTGTTTTGACTGAAATATCTCCCCCACTTCCAGTTAGGCAGCTTTCAACTTTGTGAGTCAATCTGACAGTTTAATCAATAGAAATATTACTTTTGCCCCTAAAGCGGAGTTTAAATACAAAAGTTTAGCTCAGTGAGTGTAAAAGGGGAGAAGGTTCATTGTACAGATAAACAATCCTGTTTAGAAAAGAAGAAATGCACCCAATTAATAACTAGACAGTATGAAGTTTGCAAACCATGAAAGAAGAAGCAGGATTTCTCCTTTTCTTTTTTTAAATTAAATCAATTAAATTGCAAGGTCTATTGTTTTGTTTTAAACTCTGAATGATAATATATTCATACATCATGCCTATTTTCTTAAAGAAAAAATACATAACCATTTTATTAACCGCTGTTCCCCCATATTTACTGTAAGGTAAATAGCAGCCGTGGGTAACAGCTCTTTTTCTCCTAAATTACTACTTCCCCTTTGCTCCCTGGAGACCTAACTAACTCCAGTTTGACAAAGATTGATCCTCAGTTGAAACCGAAGAACTCAGCTTCTCACAGCGCCCCACTCACTTTGCAGCTCACAGTGGCCGAGTTCCAAAGCCCACCAAGCTTCTCGGGGGGCAGGCTCTCACACTATTTCCAGGGAAACCAAAGCTGTTTCTTAAGAGGGCTCTCCCAGTACTGCTTGCTAAGATGCATTCTTGAATGCTGCCTTACTCCTTAAAAACAGCGGACTGAGGGTGTCAGTCTGAATGAATCAGAAGCACACGGCAAGCATTTTTCCTGAGACTGCTGGGTCTTGGTAGTTAAGGGAGAGCGGTGCCACTGCAGGGCGTGCTTGGGAGGCTTCCGGAAGGTGGTGTGGCTGGGATTAAGGACGCTCAGTAGCTGCAGGAGGCAGACTCCTTTGGCCTTGCATTTTTTAAAATTTATTTTTATTTTAACGACAATAAAACAAAAAACAGAATAAAACAAATCAGAACAGACGAATGCAAATGATAAAGGACTTCAAAACAAGACAAAGAAAATCAGCAATGGCTCCCATAATGCAGCTCAATTTCTTCAAAATAGTTGTTCATACCTTCATAATTAATAAAATCAAACAAAACCAAATAGAGTAAACCAATCAGAACACAAGAATGAAAGCATTACCGGACTTCAACACAGGATAATAGGAAATTAACAATGGCTACTATAATGTCTCTCATTTTCTTCAAAGTAGCTGTTCATACCATTGAACAACAACAACAACAAAACAATTAAATAAAACAATTAGATAAAACAAAGCAGAATAAAACCAACCAAGACAAAAGAATGAAAGCATTACAGGACTTCAAAACAAGATAACAGGAGATCAAAAATGGCTACCATAACACAACCTGTTAGCTTCAAAATACCTGACCATAGCTTCAGACATAGTAACATCTATCAAAACAAGACAGAACAAAACCAAACCTAACAAAACTATGAAAACAAAACAAGAGTTCAAAGCAAGATAATAGGAAATTACCAATGGCGAACACTTTCCCTTCTTAGGTGTTTCCTCCCCTATCACTTTCATAATATCTATTGTGCTGTTTGGATCCCATTAGCTCCTTCAGTTTTTTTATAGTAGCAAGATATAGGTGTTCACCTGCATACATCCAAACCACTTCACCCACGGGCATGGTCTCCAGTTGTGTCCATTTACAACAGGAGCTGGAGATTACCCCGCTCTGTAGCTGAGTAGCTTTCCACTGCATGGAAATACCGTGTCTTTCTCATCCATTCTGTGACTGATCAGCAAGTTCCTCTGGCTTTTTTCTGGTCTCCTGTCATGTGGAACAATTATTTTCTCTCCTTTGATTTTCAGTCTATGAATTTCCTTTCCAGTTAAATGCGTTTCTTGTATACAGTGTATCGGTGGATCTTGTTTCTTGATCCACTTTCCCTGTGTTTTTCTTTATTGCTGACCTGAGGCCGTCTGCATTAATGGTTACAGCTGGCATATGCTGGTTCATCTCCGCCCTGCTGTCCTCCTGCCATTGGCCCTCCACCTTTCCCTTCATTCACTTGCCTGTCCTGTTGGGTGATTCTCCTCACTGCTGTTCCTGGAACCATGGTCATCTTTATCTCTCTCTAGAACATCTTTCAGCACTCTCTGTAGGGTTGGTTTGGTGATCATGAATGCCTTCAGTTGTTCTTTAGCATGGAAGTATCTTATTTTTCATCAATTCTGAAAGATAGTTTTTCAAGGTACATCAATCTGGGTTGGAAGTTGTTTTCTTTCAGGATCTGAAACACTTCACTCCAAACTCTTCTTGACTTGATGGTTTGTGTTGACAGTCTGCTGTGACTCTGATTGTTTTTCCTTTATAGGTGATCTGCTTCTTTTCCCTAACAGCTCTTAATGTTCCCTTCTTGTGTTGAATTTCTGGGATTTGATTATTATATGTCTGGATGTAGATCTACTTTGGTTATAGCTAGTTAGAGTTCTATATGCCTCGCTTATCTGTATGTCAGACCCTTTTCCCATGTTTGGGAATTTGTCTGATGTTACTTCTGTAGTTTTTTTTTTTTAATTTTGTGTGTGTTGACACCTGCTTGTTTGCTGATACCTATCATTATTGAATTCTTTCTGCTGTCTTGCAGCTGTTCAATTGTTATTTTCTGGTTCCTTATTTTTAAGAGATCTTTCCTTTCATGATTGTTAGCTGCGATCCTGTCTTCAAGGCCTAAAAATCTATCTTCAGTCTCTTTCAAGCTGTTGATCAACTTTTTAATTTCCTGGATGTCTCTTTGAATGTTTCATGCATTGTAAATCCTTCCTAGATTGTTTATTCAAGGTTTCCATCATTTTCCTATGCTCCTCTTTTTTTAAAATCTGTCTTCTTTAGATATGCTGAGCAATTCTCTCATTATGTTTGTGATTTCTTCTTTTACCTCAGACATTATTTCTAATCTGATTACTTTTACAGTCCTGTGAAGCTGTTTCTTTACTTCAGTCATCATCCTGTCAGAGGTTTCAGGTATGTGACTTCCGTTTTCTTCCATGTTTGTATCTCCCAAACTTGTGCATGGGCTGGAGGGCTGAGATTGCCTTTTTCTCCTTCATCTTGACATCCTGGGTTCCTTCCAACAAAGCCAGTTGTGGGGTCCCAGGCATTGCCCATGTTGGCTGCCCCTCTGAAGTGTAGGGGAATGGGACAAGCACCTGGGTTTCTCTGACCCTAGGTTCTGAGGGAGGTAGCAGGGCATGGGGTGGGCTTCTCCAGACCTATGCAGCTACACTGAGGCTTCCTCAATGGCCAGGGGTGTGTGGTGGCAGGGCTGTTTCTGTCAGCCTGCATGTCTACACTGGGACTCCCCCAATGGGGGCAGGCACACAGGGGTGTGTTTGTCTGATCCTCCCAGTGGGCACTGGCTGCCTGAAGGGTCTCCACTGGTGGCCTGTCAGTGCACAGAGCATAGCTGGCTGTGTCTCCCTGATAGACACTGATGCCCTCAGGAGACAGGACCTCCGACGGTGGCGGCTGCAGGAGAGCAGGGGCGGATCTGGCTGCGTGTTCCTCTGGCCTTGCATTTTTAAATCCTGAAAGAACACCAAGCCCTCCATATAAAGGACTGGAAGAGCATTCTCTTTGTGTTCCCTTTGCTTCCTCCTTCCTCACACCCAGCCAACACTGCAGAGCTGCTTTACAAGGTCTCCCTCCCTCTTTTTAAAAGTTAGTACAGTACTTGTTCAGAAGTCTCTACATCCTAAAACCTGCTCCCCAGAGAACAACGCTCAGTTCTTGACTGTTAGCAAAGCCTGGCCCTGGGATTATAACTAATTAGCATCACTATTAGCACAACTTTAATGTGTAGCTCATCAAATATCCCTGGGGGCTTTTGGCTAATTTGTACCTCTCTTCATCTTTATTAGTTGTATGTGGTCATATGAACAAGAGAGAATGAGTATGTCAGGCCCAACTGGGTCTGGATTTATCAGTTGCAGCCTGCCTTAAAGAAGTGACTTCTGTTTTCTCTGTTCCAGGTTTTTACCTATACAGGATGGGAATGACAGTAATGTTACAGAAGACTTGTGGCAAGACTGAAATAAAACAGTGGATTAGAACAATTGCAAAAATCACTATGTTTAATTGAATTTGAAATAAAGTTTCTCTTAGTGGTGATATTCGAACATCAGAGTGCTTTTCAGGGTACTTCTTGCTGCTCCTCTGGAACAGAGAGCCGCTGGATAAAGCTGGCCTCTGCTCGGGTTCCCCAGGGGATTCCCTCAATCGTCTCTGCTTTCTCAAACTCCGGGCCCCTTGCCGTGAGGAGGTGAGAAGCACGTGGCAGCACCCTGCCTGGACCGCTCCTCTGTGTAGTGACCATGGGCCCTGCTGTCCGCCGGTGTCCCTCGTCTCCCAGAGCCTCTGCTCCATGCTCCGGAACCCCTGGCTCCATGTAGGGTTAAGCTTCTGAGATACCGGCCCACCTGGGGAGAAGCAGGGAGCAGGGTGACGGAGAGCTGCCTCAGGTCCTCTGGAAAAGGCCCTGATGCCACATGACAGACATGCTCCGCACAGGCTCCGAATGCTGGATTCACCCTGTTCTCTGAGTGCCCTGCCCACGTGGCCTTCCCAGTCACTGTCCTGGTCTCTACTGCTTCCCGGACTTCCCCATCTCACATGGAAATAGCATTCGACAGCCATAAGCACAGAAACAGACTGTTCCCCAGGAGGCACAGAGCTTAGAGTTACCCCTATGCAGTTGCTGACCATGAGGCCAGGGTGCACAGGGCCAGGACGTCACCCTAGAGGAGGTCTGGGTGCCACTGCAGAGCCCTCAGCCCAGCCCTTGTCGCCCTGGGCTTTGCAGGTCATTGCCACGTCAGCAGGGCTCTACCTTCTTTCTGACCCAACCCAGACCTCTCAGCCAGCCCTTCCCAGGTCCCTTCCCTGGGAGCTGAGCCAGAGGCCACGGTGCCTCGGGAAGCTTCTCTTGGGGTGTTGCGGGCAGTGCCTTCCCTCCCCGCCGTCCGTCCGTATGACCATCCGTCCTCGCAGCAGCAGGACTTGGCTCATGCAGAGGCAGTCAGCTGGAGGCAATGCGCAGCTGAAGAATGGAAGTGAAAGGAGTCCAGGTGTGGTCACCACAGAGGTGACCAGCGGCCTCTCAAGGAAGACCCACAGCTCCGAGAGAGGGACTTCAGAAACCTCTCCTTGCAGCTGGCATTCCATGGTGCTGTTTCCTGCAACTCACCACAAGGAAAAATTTACTGCAAGCGTGTTCAGAGCAGGCAGGACATTATTCCAGATGGGACTCTGCACACAGTGGAAGAGAAGACGGCATGGGAAGGGGAGGGAAGGGGAGGGAAGGGAAGGGGAGGGGAGGGGAGGGGATGGGGAGAAAGCACAAACTCAAGACCAGAGAGGAGGGGAAAATCAGGGGATAAAGAGGAAGGACAATCTCAGAAGTGAAATCAGCTGTTCTATACAAAACCAACAGCAAGCTGTGTGCATTGGTCCGGAAAGAGGAAATAGCAGTAGCACAAACCACGTGTTTCCAGTCTCCCTCAAGCCGCAGCAGTATCTGAAATTCTGACTTCTTAGTTCAGCCAGATCTCTATGACCTCAATGGGTATTTCTTGGAAAAACAGGGTGGAAAAATAACACTGCAAATGTGGGCGCATGCGCATATGTGTGTCGGGAGGGGCCGCACGACCCCCTCTACCTCCTCCCCAAGTCTGCAACCGGCACCCTGGGCCTCTTGCGGTGCAGGCTGAGACAGGCAAGCTCAGCTCGGGGCCCAGAACTTCGTCCTGTCTGAAGCCTGGGCACAGGGGGACGCAGGGTCTATGTCAGAGGTTGACTGAATTCTCACAAATGCCAGCTTCTGCCACTTGAATGGCTGCGAATTTAAGGAAAGCGTTTACTGGGGCGTGGCAGGGAGAAAAGAAAACTGCCGCCAGGCCCCTGCGTTTGCACGGAGAGGTCCGTCTCCAGCAGATGCTGGCCCTGTCCTGAGGTGTGCGAACCCCACTGGGCCTCAGCACCATGGGGCGGTGCTGGGAGCAGGCTCTGGGTTCCTCCAGGGGGATCCTGCACAGACTTTGGCCATGGTGACAGCAAAACACTACTGTGCAGTGGCTGCTTTCCTCACGGTCCTGACCTGACGTGTGACCCCGGGCTGCTCCCAGGCCCAGCAGGGCTGACCCCACCAAGGCGGGAGACAGCAAGCTTCCCAGGAGCCGGGGTCAGGGCCAGGCGCGCGGCCTCTGCAGGAAACTGGTGCCGGGGCTTGGCTGAGAGCAGGTTAGGAGAGGCGGTGGGCTGAGGGAAGGAGGTCACCACCCTACAGCCCGGCCCCTCGGAGGACAGCACGGCCCGCAGATCCCCACTGGCCTTCCCGTGCACCCCGGTTCCTTCTAAGCAGACACCGGCAGAGGAATGATTTTAGAATTAAGGAGAAGGGTCCCGCGCTGTGAGATGAAAAGCCACGAAGGCGCAATTACAGATATTTACCAGAGGAACTGGGACCCCACCCAGGCTGGCGTAGAGTGTGCGAGGGAGAGCTGCTTTATGTCACTGCGGACGAAGCCCAGGTCTATAGGGAAGCTGCAAGAGCAAGAAACACCCTGGCTCAAGAATAAGTCCGTCAAAGGAAGGGATATTGATTTTGGAACAAGGAATATTATGTCAAACAACATTAGTTTAATTGATCTGAATTTAGTTTAAGTACTAAAAGCATTTATATACAAACAGCGGAGGGAAATTAACTGCAGCTGAGTGTGGGCCGGCTCCCAGGCCTGGCCGGGCCTGCTGGGGTCCTGGGGCGCCACAGTGGGGCCGATGTGCTTTTCCTCAGGGGGAGGGGTGTTCAACGCTGGGCCGGGCCTCGACTTTCCTAAATGCACACAAGGCATTCACAGGAGTTCATAAGGAGAGGGGAGCAGCCTGGAGCGTGGCACCCCGGAAGAGAGGCCCTGGCGGCCCAGGGAGCCACCAGGGACATGGGGGAAAGCACAGGTGGGACCCATGGGGCAGGGCCAGCCAGGCAGGGCAGGCTCTGGCTCGCTCCTGGGGATGACACGGAGAGAAGCCTCCACGGCTCCAGCATTTCCCCAGCTTCTGCTCCTCCTGCGAAGGAAAAGGTGCAGCACGCACCTCTGCTGTCCTCTCCCCCACAGCCACCCCGACCTCCCTCCTGGATGGCCCTGGGGGTGTGCAGGGACCCACGGACGGAGCTCTGCTGAAGCAACAGCCAGCGACTGCTGGCGGGAGCACAGGTCCCCTGCTCTGCCCAGAACCCGGTGGGTGCCAATGGAGTGACTCTTGGCCAGTTGACCAGGTCAGCACCACCATTTAGTGTCAAGTTAGCTCAGCCCTATCTGTCTCCACTTCATTTAAGGTCTGACTAGGGCCTGGGGCTCTTCTTGTTTACATCTCACCCCAAAGTTCCATTTCAATATGCAAGAGCAGGGGAGCTGGATCCTTAAAGTGGAGCTGGAGGAGATCTCTGCTCTGACCCAGGCTCTTCTGTCACCACGGGGTGCTGCCCCGTGTGAGGGTGACAGCTGATGTGTGGCCCGATTCCATGGCTCCTTCATCAGACACATGAACTGCAGACTCAGGGTTTCAGCCGTGAACGGATTTTCATTATCCCACGTCTGTCTGGATTTCTTTGTGAAACGTTTGTTGATACCAACCATTATGAGAAGCATTTTCCTATCCGATGCTCCCAGCCAGTGTGGTCAGTAGGGGGCTGGGGGACTGGGGACCAGAACAGCAGTGTCCCGGGAGGCACCACAGGTGTGATATGTCCAGGACAGACACAGGTGAGGTCCTAGGTGTTGTGACACACGGGAACACTGACTCCTGTGAGGAGCTGCAGTCAGAGTGGGGTGAGGCAAGTGCTCGGAATGCCTCGCCCCAGGAGCCCGCCCGTTGGAGCCCGTGAGTGGGGAAACCTGGGTCCTGGAAGAGGCAGCAGCAGAGCAACCGTGTGGCCCTGCGGTCAGTGACAGCGTCGTGCCGTACCGTCCAGTGTGTGGTGTCCTGGGCGCTGCGGTGACGGCCTGGTGAGAGTCCCGGCCACTGAAGGCGTGGCTGCCCACCTTGTGCTTGGCAGCCTGTTCCCTGAGAGGCTGTCGTGGTGTCGTGGACTGAGAGGCGGGCTTCGTTCTCAGTCAGTCTCCGCCGTCTCTCAGACCTGGGACCTTGGATGTGCCATTTAACCTCCCCCGGCCCCAGCTTGTTCTGTGAAATATGCAGAGAAGGAGAGTTGTCCCACGTCCCTGCAAAAATGAGGTGAGTCTTAAGCAGAGCGACCCACAGGGCCGGGCTGGACACCGTGGGCCGTGCAGGAAACGAGAGGGGAGTCATGGTGCGGCTCCAAGAGCTCCCCGTGTGATGCAGCGTGATTTGCGTAATTTCCCCAGGCATTGTTTTCTTCACCTATGAACAGAAGAGGAAGGCCGGGATCAATTTCCAAAATCTCCTCCAGTTTTAATTTTCAAGGACAGCATTTAAAGTGCATTGGAAAAAAATCTTCAGATTTCCACAGGCTTTGTTTAAATCCGTCTCTTGGAGGGTGACTGCTATACATCTGAACTTTGCCCATGATGAAATATGAAATAAGTACATGCACACACACATAAACACATATATCTCAATTGCTCCAAGCAGGGACATCAGTCCAGAGCCTGGAGTTTCTCTTCTTTTCAGGATTCAGCATTTGGCCCACTTCCCACGTACCCCTGAGTTCCTCAGTCCCGTTCCCACAAAGGTCTGTGTTCTCTCTCTGGTCGGAAGAAATGCATGTTGGGCCTTGAGCCAGCTCACGGAGGCCTCCTAGCATTCTGCTGTGACCCAAGGGGGTGTGTGTGCCCCTTTTCTGTTTAGCTCTGGTAGGGGTGCAGAGAGGCCTCCAATGCCCTTTCTGGGGTTAAGCCCTGGACTCCAAGCAGGAAAGGTTCGGCCAGGCTCAAGACAGAACTCAGGTCTGAGTCCATCACGCCGGCCCCCTGGGCCCACTGCGTCCCTGGCCTTGTGGGCCAGCCCTGGGCAGGGGGAGGAAGCCTCCTGCTCCCACGGCATCACTGTCAAGCGTGTTCTGTCCCTTCCAGAAACGGCTCTTCCCATTTAGAGAACACAGTTGTGTCTTTGGTCTGATGTATGTCAGACTGGGTCTTCAGCATTCAAGCAAGTGCTTCATGTGCACAGATATGGGATCCTGGGGTGCCTTTGGAAGGGATTCCCCTTACCGTTGCTGGAAGAGCTGGACCAGTCCTGCCTGGGGGAGGCTGTCCTGTCCTTAGGTTCAAAGGATGGAAGGAACTGGCTATGGCAAAGTGGAGAGCGAGTCACTCACCAGGGCTCCACTGTCCCTTCCATACCCTGTGTCTATGGAGATCCCATTTCTACCCCCACAGCTTGCTGCTTCCTCCAGCAATGTTTGCTTTCAGAATAGAATTTACTGGGTCTCTACAGACTCTTAAACCTGTGGTGCTCTGACTCCACTGGAGTTTCACCCACTCTCTTTGCATGCGTGAGAACTTCTGGTGCTGCAGAAATAGGGGGCTGAGAGGTCAAGGGCTGCTCGCCAGTGCAGACTTTAGGGAGAATGTTTTCCTCGGCAGGCATTGCCCCATGGCCCAAAACCTCGAAGATAACGGGAGGAAGGCTGGGCCGAGGGGAAGCCCCAGAAGATGGGCGCTGCTTCGCCACTGGTGAGCGTGGCTTGGTGAAACAGGTCCATCCTGCAAATCGGACATGGGAGGCATGAAAATAACCCTTCGAGTCCCTGCACCGAATGACTGTGTTGTCTGCTAAGGAAGCACCCACGTGAACAGATAATTTCAACATAATCTGAGTTATAAAGCAGGTGAAAATGTAAGCATGTAGAGAGCAACGTTAATGAATCTAGGAATTCTGAAAATGTTTCTTGGGAAGATAAAATCTGCCCTGCTGCAGTCTAAGGGTGACAGCGAGTCCTTGCCCTCTGTCTGTCTCACATCTGCTCCTGTGTTCCTGTGGCTCCCTGGGCTCTCCTTGGGCTGGGGTCCTCCGAAACCATTGAGAGAAAGCCCCAAGGCCAGCTCATGGCAGAAATGGGCAATCAGCTATCACTGTGCATGTTGAGAAGTATCCACTGGGTGGCCAGTGGACTGGACAGGGGCGTGATTTTTAGCCTGGAACAAGGAGTTTGGTGCATGGTAACAAAGGAAGACAGCTTTTGATAGCTAAAGACAGCAGTATTTCATCTGTTTCAACCCTAACTGCCGCCTGCAGTAGCGGTCTCCTCAGACCCTGGGATTCAGAGACCCCAGAGGGTTCTGCCTGTTTCCCGCACTGTGCTTTGATGTGCTGCTCTCTTTCTGACCTGGCGTGGTCTTACTCTGCCTTCAGATCACAACTCCAGCGACCGCCCAGCTGTCAGCCTCGCCGCACCTTGCACACCCTTCGGATCCCGTTCTAGGAGAACTGGCCGGCTGCTTCGTCTGGTTCTCTTCCCTCCACACCATGAGCTCAGGTCAGTGCTCCTGCTTTTAGCTTTAGGTGCCTGAAATCTGCCAAACGGCAGTTGCTTAGCAAATGTTTGAATAAATGAATGGATGAAGAAGATGAGCAATGGCTAACAGTCTAACAGATGGTGACGGTAAACTGCCTTCAGCTTCCGCTCTCCGACATAGAAAGCTAGGAAAAGCAGAATCCCAGCAGCGAAACGGGTCTGGGCCAACAGCAAGTTCGCGACATTTTCAAGCCATCACAGAGCAGAGGCTGTGAGAGCTGGCTCGGACTCTGAGGGGAGGCAGAGCCTGTGGAGAGACCTGTGCGTGTGTTCAGAGTGAGCAGCAGGCAGCACCGTGAGAAGGGACTGGCACTAATATTGCAGAAATGTTACGCATGCAAGTCTGGCACCACCTCGCAGGACGCGGTGAGAAGAGCCCAGCACCTCCCCTTTCCTGTTTCTGCCGTAGAAGCAGAACCTGAATCGATTCATGGGGAAATCATCAAATGCAGCCATATCCGGAGTGTTCTACAAAATACCCACCTGCAATCTGCAGAAGCTCCAGTGTTGACAATAACAAAGGGTGAAAGGGTAAATCCAAACCTTAAAAAATGAGAAACAATGTAATTGTGAGCAGGATTCTTTTTTTGAAAAAGAGTATTTAACGGTTAAAGATTGGTGGCCACGTGTGAGAAGGGCTGCAGCAGACCTTGGAGCTGGAAAACTTCCAATTGTTGGAATTTGAGATATTGGAAAATACTTTTGTCAGCTACTTCAGTATGTATATAATGAGCGTGAACCTGCTATGCACACATGTCCCTTCTGAGCCCCAGAGTGGTCGGATAGGAGTGCACTCTCCTGTCACCCCATTCCCTGTGCAGCCCCCAACACAATGCCCACTCTTACCAGAGTGCTGCTCTCTTCACCCTGCACCTCGTGGTTCCTGAGGGAAACTTCCTCCACCCCATTCCTGAACTACGGGGGCCGGCTTTCTGTCAGGGATCTTCTTCATTATGTCAGGATGCACAGAGTGGTCACAAAGCCATGAGATCCTACTTCTCCTCTTCCCCATCCTGATCTGGCTGAACTGCAAGGAGACCAGGGCTTAGTCAGCATATACTAATCCGCGCCTGAAAGAAACACAGAAAACTAGAAAGCCGGGAAGGTGGACACAGGTCCTCAGGTGATACCGGTCTCTGACCCAAGACTGGACAGCAAACACTGAAGGAGCAGCAAGGTTTAGGGACTACCAGCACCGGGATGGAGATAAGCCATTGACGTCAGCCCTTTCCTGGGCAGTGGGGCAATGTGGAGCACTGTCTGACTTTGGGGAAAAGACACTGATTATTTTTCAAAAAATTCAGTAAGTCGGGTTGTTAAGGAATGACCACATGCTATGTGATTTAAGACCAGAAATGACGAATATGGCATGGAAATGTCAATGCAGCTGCAGGAGGACGTGAGAATGAGGCTGGAGGAGAAGAAATTTCCCGTATTCACAGGTCCTAGACAAGGTCACAGGGGAAAACAGAAGCCAAGAGCAGAGCTCAAACCATAGCTCTAGGCACCCTGGGATACGTGGTTTAGGATTGGGTGGCTTGTGTAATTTTGGTGGGCTCTAAGCTACAAGGGGTGACTTTGGTCTGGTATTAGCCGGTCCTGGTGATACCTCTGCTGCGGGCAGAGCACTATGACCCCTGGGTCATAGGCCGGAAGTGTGGCTCCAGGCTGAGCTACCTCAGGTTGCGCCCTTCAGATTCCTTGTATCTTAACAGATACAGATTTCTTCCTTCCTTTCTTTTTTTAAATATCAAAGCATCATAATATGCAAAAGTAAAAAATAATATATTCTTTTTTGTATGTGTGTGCCAGGGATCAAACTCACGACCTCGCATTTACCAAGCAGGACCTTATGCCACTAAGCTAAACCCCCAGCCCTCTAAAAAATATATTCTATACTAGAAAAGATTACACTCTGGCTCTGAGAGCACATCTTTTATTTAGCTGGCAAATCCATTGACTAGCATATACTTGACTAGCATATAATCCATTGACTAGCATATAAAGCTGCTGATTAGTCTTACTTGGAGATGAATTATCAAATGGTAGGTGGGAAGGAGTTCAGAAGGAATCATATTTTCCCACTAAAAGTTATTTTTGAACATATAAGTTCTATGTTAAAAGCAATGAGGCAAATACAGAATCCTGTTTAGGAGGTGCTACTTTTATTCACTCATGTAATAATGAAAAATAAGACCAAGTTTTTAGAGGTTCTTATAAAAACTGTTCACATAAATATTTCTGGAAACTAGAAAATATTTTTGAAAATAATATCAAAAAATTTTGATAAATTTTTTGATAAATTTTTTTCTGTGCCCAGAAAATCAGATAAAATTCAATTATATGTAATATTTCTCAACTCATCTTTCTCTTAAAAAGCTTTACATATGAAAGAAACCCAAATGATAAAAAAAGATATGATAAATCAACAAATGGCTATGAATTCTGGAAGTACAGGTTTTTCTTACAGACATTGCTGTGATCTAAAGAAATGGTAAATTTTAGAAAATCCAGAATTAATAAAGATAATTAAATTAAAATAGGGGCTGTCTTAAATGGATGCTTGCTATGTCCTTTATATTGGACTAAGCATTTTATGCATATTTTACCATTTAGTCTTTAATACAATTCAAGTCTGTTCACTCCCAACTTAGTTGAGAGAAAATCACATCTTAGGAAAATTTATTATTTTTCCCGAAGTATCACATGTAATAAATGGCTAAGGCAATGTTTATAAGCAGGTCTGCCTCACACCAGAGTTTTTGCTCAAAAATAAAGCAGTAAAAATCCGATACACATCGTGCTAAAGTCACACAGCGATAGGAAATGTGGATGCAGCAGCCTTGTATCCGCGAAGAGCATTTGCATGTAAGCAACTCCGGGGGCTTTAGCAGTAGGAAGTCGCTCATAGCTTTTGAGCCACATCTGGACTTCATGGGGGAGCAGGGCATCCATCAGAGAGCCCGTGATTCCTTCAGGAGAGGAGCCTCTTCATTACCCCTGGCACCCAGACTGTAGAGAACACGGCAGCCTCTCTGCTTTGCTTCTTCCAACGATGCCAGGCGATTTTTTGCGGTGTGACAGAGGCACGGAAGTGGGGTAGGCTCAGGAAGTGGATGCTGTCCTGCCTCCTTCCTGCCCATCTTTTTGGATCCAAATGAAACAACACCCCAAATGTGTGAAAACAATGGGCGGGTGAGTGAGGCTTCCAGGGGACGGAAAGCAGAAAGTCAGGAGCACTGGGGGCAGGAAGGGTCCGCCAACACCTCGCAGCTGTGGCATTTTGGGGTACAAAGCAGGAGGCCCAGAGAGTGTAGGGACGGCAACAGGCAACGCGGAGGAGTTCTGTCTCCTGGGTGCAGGTGGAGGTTAGAACCCTGTGCACAGGAGAGAGGAGACTTCACACTCGGCCCGGGGCTTCTTTCCGCCTCGCCGGCCAGCTGCCAGCCTTGGGAGCTTTTCGGTTTGCGCGTGTTTGTTGACTGTGGAACTGAAATAGAACTTAGCCTGGAGTTGGACGGGAGCAAAGGAAACCGAGGTCAGTGCACCGCCTCTTCCCTAGGCTTGTCTGGCTGCCAGGCAAGGGCCGCCGAGCACAGGCCACAGAGGAAAGCTTTAGGAGGACAGAGGGCCCTGAGGGATATTCAGGAGTTTAAAGCGTTTGCAGCAGAAATTATTACTTTCTCTGTAGTTTTAGCAAATTCAAATTCTCTCTTTCCTCTTCCCATAGATCTGTACATGTAGAAATACACATACACATGCTATAATTCTTTCCTATTCATCTAAATTCTTGGTAGTGTATGAAGAAGATGCCCAAGTTGGGTTTTTCCTAATCCTCTGGGAGGCTGAAGTGGGAAGGCGGTATGTCGGTTAGTTAGCCTGGACTACTTAGTGGTTGAGAGAACCAGTTTTAAAATTTAACAAACTAAAGTAAGATTTGGGATGTATCTCAGTGCAAAAGCCCTGGGTTCAGGCCTCTGTACTGCAAACAGAATAAAATGATAAAATAAAATAAGGGAGGACTAAAACAAGAGTGACTTAACTAATTATAAATATGAACCACACATAAGCCACAAAATTAAAATGCAAACATTTAGGGGTATCAAAAAATAGGCATCATGAACTTCCATGACCACATCCTCGTTACTATGAATTGTAGGCCTAAGCGAACGTCGCTGGGCAGGTTAGGCACACACTCACACCAGACAGCCAGGGGTTCTTTGCATGACAGTGGGAGAGTTGAATGAGAGCAGAATGACATCTTCACAAAAGACATTTGAGAAAGAATTCATGGAGATCCAATGGGCTCTTTCAATTGCAAACATACACATAAAGATATAACTTTTTCCTCCCAAGAAATGACTTCTCAAAGCTAACAGGTCTGTGGCTCGCACCATGAGCTTATTTTTAATGAACATTTTCTGTCATTTCCTTTAACACCTCCCCTGCTCCACTTGTCACCTGAGCTAAGTGGGTAAACACATGCTAGTGACACCCCTTAGTTTTGTCTTTAAAAACATCAAATTGATGAGCAGACAGCCCCCATCTTTCATTAGGTGGGTCATAACCTGAAAGAGGTCTTTGATTATAATATGATGAAAGATTTATTAACAAACATGTATTCAGCTGAACTGTAGCATTGGCAAGTTTATAGGGCTGTCTGTCCCCAGCTGACAGGTGGGCCTGCAGGCTGCTGTGGGAATGAAAACACTAGATCTGCCCCTTGGAGTACAGAAGGGTGTAATTACCACCACCGAGGGGCCCTGGGAGGCTGCATCAGAGGTGCCTCTGGGGTTGCTAGGTCCCCAGGCACAGAGAAGCACAGGTCATCTGCTCTAAGTGTCACTGAAGTGAGTTAGATGAAGTGGGCTCAACTAGGGTCTAAATGAAGGGAGTTATTTTACTAAAACGACTAAGGAAAAAAAAAAAGAAAAGGAGAGGGGAAGGAAGGAGAGAGCCTAGCAAATGCCAAGTCACTTACAGGCAATTTCCATTCTGCAGTATCTTCCGGTAGAGATTCTACAGAGAATTCTAAATTTGTAGTGATTAAAAGAAATTTAACATGTCAAATACATTTTTCAAATAGTGCGTTCAAGTCATATCCTGTGAAAAAATAAATATACACAAAATAATTGAAGTAACAGGTTATTAGGTACCTGAAACTTAAACATGTTTTCACGCCTCTAAAACTGATAGGCAAGAAAATCATGCTTGTATTTTATTCCATTAGACTAGATAAAGTTCCCCACTGGACAGCTACTCAGAATTTTACTGATTCATCAGTGTAGAGGTACACTCCTAAAGCATGGTATCATAACAGGTCTTTCAATATATTTAATCAAAATTACAAATATTACTGTAACATCTCCAAATGCTGAGTCATTTTGTTTAGGGAAAGAGAATGGTCTATTGTGAATAATCACAATAATTAATTTTTGATGAGTTCAGATTTCTATAAGATATACTTTCGTTAAAGTGATATTCTGTCAAAAAGAACAGAAAGATTATATTTTTGACTTTCTTATTTAATGAAATTTGAACAAGGAAAGGAAAATCATAGCGCCTTAGGACCAGAAATGGCTTTTGCTATGTTTTGGTTTAACGCTCTCATTGTGAGTACAGGTAAGAAAATGCAGAGCAGTTCTTCAAGCAGCTCCCACAAACGTAGCGCTCATTTTCCCTGCCTGTATTCTAGTGTGACCCCAAACCCTCTCAAGGAGGGTTTGACTGTGGAACGCGGAGGAGTTCTGTCTCCTGGGTGCAGGCGGAGGTTAGAACCCTGCGCACGGGAGAGAGGAGACTTCACACTCGGCCCGGGGCTTCTCATGTTAATAAAGATCTCTGTCATCATAATCTTCAAAACAAAAATATGGAATTAAACAAATGCTTGATATCAAAAAATGAAACATAGTCTTTGAAGTACGTTTGTGTATACAAAGAATTCATGTTCAAGTGTACAGCTGAACTTAATGGCCTGTCCCCTTAGTAGAGTGCCTGTCACTCTACCAAGCCATGTGCTAGGGTTCCAGGTACACCGTGTACGCACTTAACAGGCACTCACTACTGTAATGATTCCAACGCAAAGTGTGTTAAATAACCATTGCATCGCTTTGATCAGCTGGGATCATCTGAAGGAAAAGCGCGCATAGGTCTAGATTTCCACAGTTGGGTCGGTGAGGAGCAGGGGTTGATGCACGCTCGGCCCAGCCCCACTCTGTCACTGAAACCACAGTCATGGTGACCGTGAAACCCAGGCTTGTGGTAAGCATAGGGACAAAAATGGCACGGCGTTTGGGAGGGTCAGGCTGCCTGCCTCGCTGATGGCGTCGCTCTTAGCGTGGACTGCACTTTCTCTTCTGCACTTGTCGTTTCGGGCTTCGCACCACACTCCTCGTCTCTGGCCCCTATGCCGAGGGACTTGATCTCCAATGAACTCAAAAGGAGGGCGCTGTCTCTGAGTTGCTGAGTGTCTCCCTAGGCAACGTGAGTACATGTCATCTCCCTAAGAAGACTCCGTGCTCTCCGCCTCGGCCAGCTCCAGACCAGCAGAGGGGACAGGCAGGACGAGCAGGGAGTGTCCTCCAGCTCACGAAACTGCAGAAGCATGAAGCCATAACTTGGAAAGACAGATGTCCTAAAATGAAGCGCTTACGGTTATTTTTGAGTAATTCAAAATATATATATTTTTAGCAACTCATTTTTCATGGCAAAGGAGCCACCCCTGCTATCTTACCTACTTGAGATTCCATCCCTCTAGAGAAGTTTTGATAGTTACACTCCGTTTCCCCATAATTACCTAGGGAATCCCGTTGGTGTTGGATCCTTACAGATGTGAGCCAAGCACAGCAGCATGGGAATACTGTGGTTCTGGCGCTTAAAGAAGAATAACCGGGACTCTCATGGATGACTGGGGACAGAACGTGTGAGTGACAGCTTGGTGATAATTTGCTGTGAACCACAGGGTTAAATCCATGCACTGTAGACTCAGGGTCCTGGGTAAGGAGGAATTGACTGCAGGGAGGGAGGACAGGACAGGGTCATCCAAAGTGTTTATTCTCTGTGTGGTAAGGAGGAGGCTGGGTCCTGAGGAATAGATGGTACAAGAGAAACCTGCTTCCCTGAGCTGCACCACAACACAGAACCTCAGAAGCTGTGTGAAGCAGAAAGCTGCGGCAGGGGTGAAGGCAATCAGAGAGGAAAGGGGGAGCCAGCCTCACTGCTGCTTACACACAGCGTCCGCAGAGAGGGGACAGACAGGACGATGCTTCGTGCGTGGACCATGCTAAGGGCTAAGGAGTGTGGACTGCGTCCAGCGATTGCTGTGAAAGCAAGACACAGGCTTTCCTAAGGCAAATCTATGACAGGCTTGCTTTGCACCAGGGGAAGAATTGCTGGGGGGTCAGAGAAGCAGCACAAAGGACAACCAGTTGCATGGTTACGGGTGAAAACCATGCGAGAGTGTGGTAGACTGGACTAGAGCCATGGCGGAGGATGGTGGAAGGGTCAGAGGGGGCTTCATGTGTGTGTGTGAATTTATTTAGCTGAGTGCTTATATTCTATACCTGGGGCCATATGCATTGCAGGAAGCCGAACCAGACGATGCCTCTGCTTGAACTGCACAGCCTGTAAAGAGGCAGCTGGAAGACTAACAACGACCTCAAGGCCACACTGACCTTAAGATGCTTCTGGGGAAGCCACCTGTTCCCACACGTCTGACCACTGGAAATGTGTGTCTGAAGCACTGAGTGGAGAGAAAGCCTCAAACCGTAAATTTAAGCAATATCAATATAGGCAGTGACCAAATCTTTGACAGTGCAAATCTTTGATAGTGCAAATGAGGAATACAACTATTTGGTAATGAACAAAAGAGGAGAGCCCCAGAGCAGAATGTGGAAACCCGGGGAGAACCAGGAGAGTGGCGCACGGGAAAGACTAAGGAAAAGGGCATGCAAAGTGCTGGGGAGCAAAGCCAGGCAAAGCGCAGCACAGAGGCCAACACTGAAATAGGGCCGACTGGATTTAGCCCACAAGAAGACTTACTGTGATGTTACTGGGAGCAGTTTCATCGAAATAATGAGGAAGAAGATTGGTGGAGAGAAATTTACTAGAAGAGGAAATTTATGAAAGATGGGAAAACTTAAAACCATGTTGCATTTGAAGAGTGAGTGGAATTTCTAGTGGGAAGAAAACAGTAGAGCCGAAAGGAAGCAGTAAAAGCTGAGGTGTGGAGGTTTCCATGGTTGCGTGGAGCTAGTGAGCATTGGGTGTGAGGGGCAAACGTCACTCACTCATAGAGGGGTAGACTCACTTGGGGAAGATCTTTTTTGTCTTCAAAAACAGCACTCAGAGGGAAGTGGATATTATTCCAAGGGGCACTGAAGAACTATTGGAAGTTTTTAGGCAGACAAGTATCAATTTTAGGTTGGAATTTTAAAAAGAACAGCCTCAGTGTAAACTGAATGCCATATGAATTTTTTAAAGCCAGGATTTCTGTAGCTAAATTAAATTAGATCCCAAGTTTATTCGACTTTGCAGGTCACTCAAGGTAGTCTGAAATTTCCCCCTCGGCCACCCCACTTTATTTTGGAGCGAATGAGTACTTGGCACTATCTCGGCTTCCTAGAGATGCAAAGCACTTTGAGAAAACAATTTCAGGCTACTTGGTAGAAATAGCACATTTCTTCAGAACTTCAAAGGCATCTCTGAAAGGACACACCTAAAGATCTCTGTGCTGCGACCTGGTTTGAAGACATGTCCGTGTACTTTGTTCCAGTTTCGTCTCGCACTTGTCTGAAGAGAAGAGAGCCCAGTGGGATGATGGTTCTTGGGGCCTAGGGCGTAAGGCCCTAACCTAGTTAGGGTCCTATTAACCGATTAGCACAGTTGGGCGCCACTTACCAGCACCAAGAGAGAGGGCTCAGGGCTCACATCCCCTTTTTGACCTTAGAGTAACTGCAATCCTCTGTCAAACCTTTGATTCCAGCGATTTGGGCACTGATAACACAGAGGGGTTTTCACTCCTGAAAGTGAGACTCCTGAGTCAATTTGTCCCAATCGAACCTGCACAAGCCCCATCATATGGGCTGTGATTTCCAGGGATGAAAGCTGTGAACTCCCGGGTCGCTTGTAAACCGATCACTCCCCAGCCTTTCCTCCGCCTGCTTTTAAGTGGTTTGAGGCTGGTAAATTGAAACCTGAAGAAACACAGAGCTCTGATCCCTGGGACCTCCAGAGCAAACCTGGACTTTGGCTGATTTGCTATAGGAAGTAACTGCTTACTTACCCTATAATTAACACTGCGGGCTAATCTTTGGGAGATAAAGTACAGAAGGTCAGAGACAAGATCCTCTGCAGAGGAATTTCACCCAGGCGCTGCTTCAAGTAGCTCTAATGGCTACTTCACCGGTGAAACAATTGGACATAATTTCTAAAAATATTGCTGTTCACAGACGTGGAAGAAGGCTGAATGGCGCATCCCTGAATAGGACCTTGGGAACCTGCCTTGGATGGATGAAGTCCTAGACCGTGTCAGCATGTGATTGCCTGCCACTTTCTCAGTGACAGGTTAACCTAAACAATGTTAACTCATTTTACTATTCTTGGTGAAAACTGAGCGTTCTTCTCTGGTAAGAAGTCCTCCTGGCTCCCCCCATCAGATAAAGTCCAAGCCGCCTGGGTCTGCAGGCCTTTGCGACCTTGCCTCCCGACTGCTCGCCCTAACCTCCTTCCTCACTCGCACTGTTGTTCTCTGTGCCTTACTTACCTTTCCACCCTGACTGAGGCAGCTGAGTTTTATTCTTCGTGTGCAAAGCCCAGAATTCCCCTCCTGCCTTTTCTCTGGGTCGCTTCCCTCAGAGCCTCCCAGCAGCTCCTGCGGTGCTCTCCCATCCTGTGTGTCTCGCAGCCTGCACATACTGAGTTCTGTGATGGACAATATTAATCTGTCCTGTGTGTTGGTGAAGACTGAATTATGTGACTGAACAAAAACACAACTGCAGAGAATCTTTTGGTACCCTTGCTGCCAAATAACCTGCAGTCAAGGTCTATCTTTACCTGTGTATCTCAAAGTCAATGCAATTGAAAGCACATAATTATATAAAGAAATAAAGACCACTAGGGTTCAATCTGGCTCCAGGGAAATGACTGTTTATTTTTAACTGACTTCCAGGTAAAAATTTTTGTTTGGGAATCATAGACATACATTTCAGCTGGCATGGAGCATGAGAAGTCCCTCCCTTCCACTTTAATACCGTCACATTTAGAGAATACAGGAAAAAGAACATAAGGACACTTTTCTTCACAAGATATTTGGTCTTATAAAATATCCAGGTAGACTATGCAGCTGTTGTATATATTTATAAAGCCTGCACTCCGGAAGTATAAAAATTTGACCTCATTAGTTTAACTATTATAACTCCTATGTTAATATAGTCAAATTTTATGGCCTATTTGAGCAAATTATCATGAACAGGGCCGATGTCAGCTTCCACTGGCATGAATTATATGTTCATCTCTTTCTGTCCCAGGATGTATTCTGTGGTCACAGGAAGCCTCAGTGAGTGTTCGGACCATATCGCCAAAATCATCACGAAGTCCCCTGCGGAGCGTGGGCCCTGCCAGTGCCAGGTCAGCAGCCTCCCCTCGTACACTTCTTCTGAGCCCCTTTAATCGAGGCTTCTACACTTAGGCACCTATCACAAGGGGGTGATGGCCTAAGTTCAACAGCTTAAGTCCCACAAAATTTTCCTGACATAATATGCAATATTAAAAATAGAAAATGAACTAAATATCCATATACTATGAGATGGTGAATGAATATTCCTTGAGGAAAGCATGATTACATATTATAAAGTCATTAAGACTGCTCAAATAAGGGTGTACATGATAGCTATACCTACATTTTAAGAGGGAGGAACAATTATCTTTGGAGAGTGGTCTCTTGAAAATATAGAGGAAAAAATAAGCAGAAACGAACACTAAAATAATACTTGGTACAGTTGCAATGAACTCATGGGAGACTTAAAACTTTTGCCTAATTTGCAACATTTTCTAAATTTTGTAAAATGAACAAATATTAATTTGATGACCAGGAAAATTGTAGAAATGTTTTTAAAAGCATAATTTCAAAAAAATACATTGATAATTCAGTAAATCAATACTTTAAAAATACACTATCCAAATTTTTAATCAAAACTATCAAATAACTGATCTTGAAGGGATTTAGGTAATGAAATGTGTATACAGGTACCTGGTGACATGGCCCTTTACTTCCTTGACCTCGGTTTTCAACCCAGCAAGATCAGAGGATTATACAAGTTATCTGCAGTTTTCTTCTAGCTCTAAAATGCTTGTTTTCAAAGCTGGTTTTCTAAGGGTTGTCTTGTAGCAGGAGGTGGTGGGAGAGCAAAAGGCCTAGGAATACATCCAGGAATGAAGCTTAAATTTTAAGCTGGTAAAATCTTTTGTTAAGAAAAAGATCCAAACAGACAGACAGACACAGAGTCAAGGGAGGAGGAGGAAAGAGTGCGAGGAGAGGAAGTGGCCAGAATGCTGTACAGGAGGACAGAATCAGTTGAGGACCTCTTAGAGGCATTTCAAGGTAAGTAAGTGAAAATAAAATTCAACTACGAGACCCTCCCTTCCCAACAGCAGCCGTCTGCACTGTCAGGTCAGCACCGTAGGTCTGCAGTTCCGCGTCCAGTCACCCTTTCTGTAGTAAGCAGTGGCTCACACCTGCAAGACGATGACACAGGCAATTTTTATTAGCATGTATTGTTATAATTATTGTATCATTTGTCACTATTAATCTCTTATTGTGCCTAACTTATAAATCAAATCTTCTAAATTAATGTATATAGAAGAAAGCAAAGTATATATATACACACACCATATATATATACCATATAAATACTACACACACACACACACTTTAGCACTAGCACAATTTCAAGCATCTCCTGTGAGTCTTGGCCCTTCCCCCACAGATAAGGGGAGACTCTTATAGCTATCTTTCCAGTCAGTGGGCCTGCAGGAAGGTGCTTCTCTGTGAAGGGAACTGATGACTAGCTGGACACCAAGGACTCTTGTGTGAGGACTCTGGCCAAGAATCCGAGTTCCACTCACTGGTACTGCTTTGAGATTATCCCATGAGACACATTGCTTGATTCCCATCTCCCTCTGCTTCCTAAGTGCCTAAACTCTAGTACACTACGGTCTGATATAAATGTCTGCAGTAATAGGGTTGCTCTTTATTATCTATTAAAATAGATGTTATTCACATATATGGTACCTATAGAGCCCTTGAAATATGGTTAGTATAACTGGAGAACTGAATTTTAATTTAAATTTTAAATAGTTAAATAATAACTAAAGGCTTTTTAAAATACAGTTAGTGACCAGCATATTGGACAGCAAGGCTCTGAACCTCATCATCTAAGCTTTGACTGAAAAGTACTCACTGAATCCACTGCTTCCTCCAGACAATAAAGTCAGCTGAAAATGCAGCACTTTTCCATCTAAGAATCTTGGGGAACAGGCTGAACCTATGTGTGTCCTCTGTAACCCTGCAGAGTCACTGTGATACCAAATACACTGGAATGCCCAGAAATTTTTAAATAGTCCCTTAGACTTGCCATTTCTGAGCTTTATTAACCTCTTCTGTCTGAAAGTTCCAGGTTATCATAAGACCTGCAGCTGCCACCAGAACTTCGTCAGATGAGAGGTTTCATGAGTCTTCAGGGTAAGCTTTGCTGACTTCTTATTACCACCTTCTCTGCCCAAGAGAAGGCCCTGAGGGTAGTACCACATCTTGCTGTGTCTGGGTGCTGAATGACCTCCAATGGTCCAGGTGTTTGAAGCTTGACCAGCAGGCAGAGGCGTCCAGAGCAGGTAGAAGCCTGAGGAGGCCATGCCCAGCGTGAGTCCTGAGGTCACTTGCAGTGCACCCCCAAGGGGGAGTGTGGGGACACAGCCCTTGCTCTTTCTCCTTTGCTCCCTGCCACCTGCTCTGCACCACTGCCACACTGCGCCCTGCTAGAGGTTATGGTCTGCAAATCTTGTACTAGAACTTTCAAGCTTATAAGCCAAAACAAACCTTTTCTCTATGTAAATTACTTTCCTCAGGTATTTCATGACAGTGGTAGAAAGCTGAGTAAAACAGGACTGAAATTTATAAGTTCATGGTGACCCACATGATGCCTAGTTTTAATAAACATTTATTGATTGTAACATTTTTATGACAAGAACTAGTTTTGTTGATAAGTTTTTGTGCTTGGGCCTTTAGATCAATAGCCCTGATATCAAATGTGTTTTAACCAACTAAAACTAAGTATATCAATATATTGTAACACATAAAGTAACTTTATATGCAAAATCATGTTGAATGAAGTATACAATTCTTCTGTACTCAAAACTTTACTAGAAATTCATCAAGATGCCACTTGACTAGGAAAAGAAGAGGTAGCTCTAGGGTAGAACTGAGCATCAGCAGAGAACTCCCTCTACAGTATTCATTAAACAACTGCTACACAGTGATTTCTGGGCCTCTCCCAGGAAAGGAGCCAAAAAAGGTAAGAAGCAACTTGACTTCAGCCCTTAAAATTAACCTAGGTACAAATGGCACACGCACGATGAGGTACAGACCAGCATGGAACAGCCGGCTTACATGGAACTGCGACTACTGTGGTCTGTAACGTTCCGGAAACAGCTAAAAACGACAACTTTGGCTACACTGGCCAAAAAAGACCAGAGGCATAAACAAAGACTAAACTATGTGAACAGTAACAAGTTAAACAACCTACTGGAAGTGAAGGTGTGGAGAGAGATGGAAGATCCCAGATATATTAGGAAAGAGCCCAGATAAACAAGGACTTCGGTTCAAAGCATAATAATGCAGACACCAGGAGGGAGGGGCCTCTGAAAGAAGCCGAGTGGAAAAGACATGAAATACATGTTAGGTGCACAGAAGTGATTTCTCTCCTGTTGGTTTAACTTTAAAGATTACACTCTTTCTCAAGGTTTCCAGAATCAACAAGGGTTCCCCTCCAGGAGAAAAAAAAAAAACAGATCTTAACTGTTTTAAGTTAATTTAAAAATACATATCTAAAGTCCCTAGGGTTTGTCTTAGCATCATGTAGAAAATGGAGAAGCATTTACTCAAGAAAATCTACTAAATTTCAGTAAGAACAGTGAGAATGTGTGGTTCACTGATAAAAGGTGCGCGGCAGGAACAGCTTTAGAAGCTGGAGAGGTAACAGTGCTACAGCGGGGTAAGAACCTGCGTTACTGCACCAAAGTGTAAATATGGGACAGAGTCTTAGGAGACACAGACGGTAACCCCAAGAGTCATGACTCCACTCAAAAGTCTACTTCAAACTATCAAATAAGTTAAAATATTACCCTAGAAAATGCTCCTTGAATAAATATAAGGAAATTAAAGAGAAAGAGAGAAACCACACAGAAAGAAATGAGATAGGAGAGAAAGGAACATGACGCATGTAAGTCCAACCATATCAACAGTTTAGACCAAACCCTACTGCAGACCACATCAAGTAGCTCAAAACAAGATTATTGATCAGCATATCAGAGCCACTACTGTCAAAATCCCCACAATAAAACAGAAGAAGTTCTATATGCTCTTGGGTTAGGCACTGACCTCTTAAATATGACACCACTGCAATGCAACAAATAAAATAAATTACACTGTACAAAAGGTAACATTTTACCCTAAAATGTAAGGAAAAGGTGGCCCACAGAACAGCTGAAGATGTTCAATATATGTATTTTCATTTCAACAACAAAAAGACAATGTCTATTAGAAAATAGAAATCATAACTGCAATAAAATACCACTTCCTACCCAGATAAAAATAAGAATTAATGACAAGGTAGGAAAAGTAGAGCCACCAGACAGTGCTGATGAGACTGAAAAATACTGTCATCACTTTGAAAAAGAATTTGAAAATCCTCCCAAGTATGACATGTAAAAGCTATTGCATGAGCCGGCAAACCTACTTCCCCGGAAACGCACGTACACACAATCCTTTACATGCGCCCTGATGGCACCATTACTCATAATAGCCAGAATGGAAACAATGCCAGTATAAACCAGCTATAAATGGTTACACGTAAAGTAGAATGTATTGTTCAGCCACAAAATGAAATTTAAAAATATTGATACATTCTAAAACACGATGAAACTTCAAGTCATAAGTTAATGAAACAGGTCTTTACATACAAAGAAACATGATTATATTTAAGCGAGATGGCCGTGATAAGAAACTTTAAAAGACAGAGAGTATAGATTAGCAGTTGCTTAGGTCAGGGAGAGATTTCCAGGGTGGACTCCAGAGTCAGGGACCTGAGCATCTTCCAGCGTCTTTGCAGAAACATGTATTGAGATTCATCGCCCACTTTTAATTGGTAGTTCATCACTGTGTACTGTTTTTAATATATTTCCTTATAAAATGTGATTCAGATACTTTCTCCAATTCTGTGGATATCTTTTTATTCTCCTGATATTCTTTGAAGTGCAGAAGCTCTTTTTAAGTTGGAATGAAGTCTGATATATCTACTCTGAAATGTCGTTGCTTGTGTTTGGGGCATCAGACATTTAGGCTTTTCTCTGCCTGCCTCCTACCAGAGTGTGTGTGGGACTCAGACCAAACTGGCTGGGCAGGGCCATGGGGAGGTCACCTGTTTGTTCTCTTGGTGAGGCCAGCGCGCTCTTTCCCAGTAGCTCATGATTCAGTGCACACCTCCCTGGCGATGAGGATTCTGTAGCGTTTTGGTAACGCAAGAGCACGAAACTTTTACTTCAATCACAGCTGAGAGGTTTAATAGGCACCTAGAGACGCACAGTTCTAACCCTTTCATGAATCTGGAGCAGTGACTTGGTTCATTTTCTCCCCAGAGAGGCGCATCACTCTTTCTTCAGAGAGTTCCCAATGGACAAAGCAAGATAGCGTCTCTCTTCCCATTGACGGTTGACATCTGTGTATCAGTGTCCCCTCTGCACTCCAATTCTCTCACCTGAGAGCAAGCATGACAAACCTAGGTTTGAGCAAGGCTATTTATTTATTTGTTTTAAAGAGGGTAAAACTAAACATAACAAAGCAGATCAGAAGAAAACAATGTAAGTGACAGATTTCAAAGCAAGACAATATGAGATCTGCAGTGGCTACCATAATGTCTCTTGTTTTCTTCTAAATAGTTGTCCATATCTTCACACACAATGAATTCATACAAAACAAAATAGTATTAAACTGATAAGGTTAGCTATTTAAAACATGAAACGAACTGACAAGAAAGCGCTTAGCAATCTGCCATCCCTTAGCGAATCAGAGGTATGTCTTATCAGTTCGTGGCTGGGCAGCAGAGGTACGGACACAGACACGAATTTGGTTGTTTTCCTGTTCCCAGCCAGGCTGTGCTAGACCTGGCAAGTTAAAATGTAAGTTAGAATGTAAACATCGCTCTCCATTGGAGCAGCTCTGCATAGAGAGAGGAGATGCATCTTACTGCCAGGATGCTGGGCTGGGACCTTCCTAGTATCTCCTCTGTCTCCTGCTGCCTTTAGCATGATGCTATTGGCAAACAGGGCCAGCAAAACCTCCAGAGGACAATAAAACATTTTCTTACAGACACCATAGAAGAAATGCAATTAGAAATAATCAGGATTTTTTTTCAAAATTCCAAAACTTCCAGAAAGTGATTTTCTATGCAATAAAAAGTCAGAAAATGTGCAACTTTCTTTCTTTTTTTTCCTCAACGTTTGATTATCTGGGTGGGATTCAATGGTCAAAGGTTTTATCTACATATATATGCAAATATTTTCACACATAAATTTATGCATTGTATATTATTTTAATATGCATGATGAAGTTCATGGTTATAGAAACAAGTACTAGAGATGACAATTTTTTGAATAGATGTATTTGCAATGATTTTTGTGTATTGATTTGCTTAGTAAGTATTTATTATGTGTCTACTGGTAAGTATGAACCCAGTAAACAGGAGGATCGACACATTTATAAAGTTACATTCTACTGGGGAGGAAGCCAGTGAAAAACAAGTTGTGGTAAGTGTTATGATGCAGAGAAATAAAACATGGCAGTAGAATTCAGAGACTGCATACATCACCAGCACTGTCTCGCCGAGGAAGGGCTCTGTGACAGAGGAGGGATCCTGAGGACAAGACAGGACAGAACAGGGTCAGAAGGAAGGAGGCAAGTGTTCAGGCTGAGGAACCTTGATTGCAAATGTCTGGTGATTGGCAAAGTCTTAGAGAATCATGGACTCAAGAAAGCCAGTGTGGCAGAAGCAGACGGTGACAGGAGATGAGGTCAGTCAAGTGAAGGGCTTGGATTAGAGTTGCGGCCTGATGCATTATTGCCGACACTGGAGTCTGACAATCAAAGTGCTGGTGGGTTTTACTCAAGGCCTGCCATTAACTTACCATATGGCTCCTTTCTTTGGGCCTCAGAGCGACATCAACTGTGAAGCGAGGAGATTGAACGAGAAGGTAGGTGATCTATGAATTCCTTCTGTGTGCTAACATTCTATGATTCTAATCTTTGCCCTTAAAGATGAAGGTAAACACTCCTTTTTCTTAAAAGTATCAAGGCCCTTCTGTGAACTAAAGAAGTATAGCTCGGGGTATGCCGGTCATTTGCCCTGAATTGTAAAACTGCCAAAACTTAAGATAGTGTGAGGAGTCAAAGCTCTCATTTCCCCTGTGCTGTTGACATTTCTCCCAAGAAGAATTTGCTGTGACTTTTGTTATTTTGCTCCTGTGTTCATTCCTTTTCCAGTTTGATCTGAGTGCCACATGAAAGCCTTTGTCTCTCTATTTCTATCTCAACATTTTTAAAAACAAGGATAGAAAAAAATGAAAATGGATATTATTCATTTCTTCCCAAATACCTCAGGAATATTCAATACTTATTTTCTAAAGTAACCTTTTAAAATAAGACCCACTTCTTTCTATAAAAACGTGCTTAAAGATTTAACAGCAGTGTAAGCTTCTAGAAATTCTTGGTTGGAAGCGTAATCATTCAGGTAGAGATTTCCAGAGGCTAAAATATACTGTGATCAAAGATTAGCTTGCTTTTACCGTAAATAATTTAGAAAGACTACTATACAAACACCTCAATAGACTCATACAGTTGCTAAATAAATAGCAATACATGCACAAGATAAACCTTTTAATGGAACAGCTAAGAGATTTGAACTTTTAAGGAATATTTACTTTGGAACTGAGATAAAACTCAAGACTGAATCTAGAAAGACAAACACCATACAGAGCAGAGCCCCTCCGCCAAGAGTCAGGAAAGGACTTTGCCTCCGATGTGCGTGCAGTATTTTCGGCTTCAGGGCTGCCTTGATGATTCCCTTTTCAGAGCCACAAATGCTTTTGCAGAAACAATGACAAAAAGAACAGAAATCAGCGTTTGAATATACAGGTACTTAAGAATTTGCTGTGTTATGCAAACTTTACTGCACTTTACAGGCCAAAATTAATCAGTTGGAAAACAATTCTTATGGAAAATAATATTTGACATACAGAAAGTTTATTTGTCAGAAGAAAATTTTATAAAGTGACTCCCTGTTAAACTAAATGAGCACTCTCAAAAAAGAGTTTCTTATTTTTAAGTTGCTAAGTGTACAAGTCACTTGAAGGTATTTTATTGAATACAAGGGAGGGTATACTTGATGACCAGAGTTGAGGACACTTCTTCAGTAATTAGCAATGTGAATTTGGGCGAGTTTCTCAGCCTCTGAGCATCAGCTGCAACTGCCAAATAATGCTGTGACTTGAATATTCTCCAATTGGAATTCACGCTAGAAATGTATTTTTAACACTGTATACTACATTTGCATACAGCACAGGCTAAGTGTTTAATCAGTTCATCCAGAAGTTAGTGAAACACTGAAATAATATTTTGCTAACTAGAAAATATATCCTGGTAATATTGTGTGCAGTGTCCTGGATTTGCCACAAAGCTCTGGTTCCCCCTCCTAGTAGCAGCCATGAAAGAACTTTGTAAAACCATATAAACACTGTGGACCACAGTTTCCTCAGTTGTGAAAGAGGGATAGTTGGACTTTCTTTTTAGATCTGTTGTGAATAGTTTAGATCACAAATACTGGGATCAGATAGTCACATTTTAAAATCTTGCTCCAACAGTTATAACCTGAGTGACTTAGAGGCAACTCGATTCACTTCTAAGTGCCTGAATGCTTTCATCCTTTAAGCAGAGATAATAACAAGACCGAATTGAAAGGGTTATTGTGAAGATAAGGGAGAAAACACATGCATAGCAATCAAAGCGGTGTGCTTCATAGTCAGAGTCAGTGTTCTTTTACGTGTCTATTTTTAATCCATTTTTTATTTTAAAAAGCAAAGCAAAAAAAAGAATAAAAATGATACAGAATTTCAAAAAATAGGAAATTAACACTACTTACATATTGTTATCTTAGAAGTCGTTGCTCAGGTTCCAAGATCCAGCTATGAAAAAATGACCAAACAATGAAAGCACAAGCTGGTCTTTTTGATGAGCTAACAGAGATTAGTAGCATCGTTATCTAGCTTGTGTGTGTATATACATAATACATACACACGTGCACAGCTATTTACATACAGTCTTTTCCTTTCTTCCTTTTCTCCTTAAACATAATAGCAGCCACAACACAGGGCATGTAAAAATCAAGGCATTAAGCAGAGAAAAATTACTGTGCTTAAAAAACAAAAAGATGGAGTTGTTAAGGACAGCTTCAGAATGTAGCCAAGGCTAGGGCTGTACCTTCATGGAAAGAAAGAAGAACAAAAGAAGGACATAAAGACCCAGAGGATGAATAATCAGAGAGATGGAAGAGCAATACTTGAATCAATTTCCCAGGGAAAGACAACCAAATAAACACATGCCTATGTTCTGAGGTTTTTATGAAACACTAAGACAATGATGTGAAGGAAACATTTCAAAGACATACACCCATAAGAAAAACTATTAGAAGGAGAGAAAACAGCAATAAAACTTTGGAACCAGGTAAATAAATGGTCATAGGCTAAATAACAGAAAATTGAAATAATATGAATTCCCAGCTAGAAGTAGGAAAAACCAATGGGCAAATAAATTTATGCCAGAGAAACAGCACAAGTTTAAGGAACTGTCAGCACCACATACCTCTAAGAGTATCAGTGAAGCTGGGACTGGCAAAAGAGGCTTTTTAGGAAGCGCAGAATTTTATAACACACAGGCTTCTAACTGAGGGTGGCACTAAAATGCAGATAATTTAGGGGCGCATGGCTTTAAGATAGTGTCTCTTCCTATTGTCTCCCCTGTGAAGCTGACGGGATGATTTGCTCCATTAAACAGAGACGCGATCAGAAGGAGGTGAACATGGCTAAAGCAGAGAGGAATCCAGTGCAGAAGAGGAAGAGCGACCCTAGGGTGGCAAAGCCCGTCTACCCGAGAGGATTCCTGTGCCAGAAGAGAGGCTGCTCAGACCCATTAGAAGGTGCTGCGGCAAGAACTTTGATAAGGTTTCTTTAGATGATAATATTAATAGAATATCTGAGGATTTCGATAATTGGTGATGAATTTGGGTTGAATTAGTAATAATTACAAAGAAAATTAAATAAGATTCAAAACAATATCTACTCCAGAAAAATGGAGTATTGTTCAGGAATGGAATTACAATTTGCTGCCCTGCCTGTGAACTACCTAGTCACAATACAGGAGATGCCGAATGTTCCTATAACCGAAATTACAGTAACAACGCCAGCGGGCGGGAGAAACAAGCACCCACCCATGTGCCCACACGTGCGTGCAGGCGGACGTGGAGTCGGCGGCAATGCCTAAACTGAAACATCTGCAAGCAGCACTATATTTAGAAATTCTGCCCAACTTCATTCAGGACCTGGCACACATGCATAAATATTTATGAGGCACACGAGAATAAATGGGGAAGTCTGGTTGAGACTGCAGGTATGCGGGAGTGGGCGGGGGGCACCACCCCAGGCTCCACCTGACCACCCAGGGCGGGAGGGATCAATATCACCTGTAATCTATTTGCTGCCTACTGTTGGAGAAGCTCTGATTTAGAGAAAGGGAGGTAAATACCAAAGAACAAGTTCAACCAATCTCAAGTGATTTCCTCTGGGGAGCGGAAGTAGTAGGAGAGAGACAGACAGAGAACAGAGAGAGAGCAGCTATATTTCATAGTAAATCTGGTAGAACTCCTCAAGCCATGAGTATATTTTACTCAAAGAAAAAAAAAAAAAAGAAACCCAAAGCAGTGAAAACCAATCATACTGTGGAAGTAGATCCTGAGACACGTATAAAGATCAGCGCTGAACATTTTTATTGCTAAGTGCACATCGCTTCCCACTGGAGCCTCCTGACGGCCCAGCCGTGAGCAGTGTGCACTGCGGTCACACACGGGGCAGGGGCTCAGCAGCTCGGGTGGAGGAGAAGCAAACGTGCACTGTACCACCGCGAAGGCAGGGCGAGGCCGGGTCCAGACACCTGGGCAGGAGCGGGAGCCCAAACTCCAAGCGCTCTGCCTTGGTCGCTCTCGGTACGGTCAGCGGTCAGGGAGCCAGACTGGGAAGGACAAAGGGCCCTGGCCCGGGCACCACGTGAAACAGCTTCCTCCACACATATTTTCAGGTACAGCAGTAGGGGCTGTGTAAACTTCCCAGTCTAAACTACGGAAAGTATCTAAAGCACCGCACCAGGGAGGGTGGTCCAAGTAAGCACGCTCTGTGTGTACCTGGAACGACACAGAGAGATACATCAATCTGTGCAGCTAATAGGACTCAGTGAAAAACAGAAGATGGCAAGCTTTGGCGGTAGGGTGGAAAATTCAGAACCCTTGAACACTGCTGAAGGGAACGTGAAACAGTCACCACCCGGGAAAGGGGCATGATGGTTCTTCACAAAGTTAAACATGGGCTCACCTCAGGATCTGGCCGCTCCGGCCTGGACACACACTGACAGTGACAGGTTATGCTCCCAGTATTTTTATTTGAAATTTTGTTTTATTTTTGCATAAAAAAATCAATCATTCATTTATATTTGATATTACCATATTATTATTAAAGTTTAAGCTTGATAAAGTATCAGCTATATTTTTCTGAATTTCTTAGGTCTTTAATATCTACTAAAATACTGACTGAGTGATACCCGGATTTCTCCAGGTTACCACAGAAGGAGAGTGGTTAGACGCACAGGTGAAACAATACTGACTCCCGTGGAAAATTACTGAAGGAAGGTGATAGATGAGAATTTACTTTTGCTTTCCTGTTTACTTTTCCACATGCAGGAAATGTAATATAGGATAAGAATAATACAAATAAATGTAACTAGAGTTTACATGCAAACCAAGAATAAGAGGCAGGAGGTACGGACTGGCTTGTGACAGGTTTAAGATTCATTCAGCATACATTTCGTAGCATACCTGCAACATGCCAGGCTCTGTGCTGAGGTCCTTCATTAAGATAAAACATGAGACATGATAAAATTTAAAAGAAAAAGCTCAAGAAACCAGGGTTTCAATGAAATAACTATGCCATGTTCACAACCACAGATGGACACAAGCCCAGTGTTTACCTGCAGGGGATGAACGAACAGAAGGTCCTGATTACCTGCAGTGAAATGTCATTTGGTATTAAAACTAAAGGAGCTGGGCATGGAGCCACATACCTGTCTCAGGAGGCTGAGACAGGAGGATTCCCATGAGTTTGAGGCCAGCCTGGCTTCCTAAGCAAATTTGAGGCAGCCTGAACTACGTAGTCAGACCCTGTCTCAAAGAAAAAAAGGACAGAAAGTGAAAAGAAAAGGGAAGGGAAGGGAAGGGAAGGGAAGGAAATTTTTATATACACTATCACATCATGAATATCATGTTACGTGAACTGAGTAAAAGACAAATGTTTTATGGTTCCTCTGACTTGACACACCTGGAGGGGTCAAATTAATGGAATCAGAAGGTAGAATAATGTCGCCAGTCTGGTACAGCTGAGGATGAGAATTATCATGGGTTTGTGATGAGCTTTGGTTTGGGAAAATAAAAAAGACCTGGAGGTGGACAGTGAGAATCAACGTACAAGAATCCCAGTGTACTTTGTGCCACTGATATCTCCACTCCACGAGGGTTACAACAGCAAGCTCACGTTGAGTGCTGTTTATTTCAGCAAAAAAATGTTAAAACAAAGCAGCACCAGCTGCTGCACCCTTCCACAGCCAGTGCCCTGCGAGCATCTTCTCCCCATGGGGGAGCGGCCCCCGCAGGCCCTGGGGGGCTGCTGCACTCTGAAGGGTTAACATGAAGGCTGAGACAGGGGCGTGAATCCCAGTAGATGTGGGGTATGGTGTCCAACATCAGCGCTCAACTATTTTCTCAGATGGCCACTATGTTTTGAATGTATTCCTCCGAAATCTCCACTGCAGCAGTATTAAGAAGCAGGAGCTTTCGGGGTGAGATTTACACCCTTGTGAATGGGCTTCAGGGGGTCTGCACATTCTTCTCTTCCTCTACCGGGTGCATGGTGCTCCCCATCTCCACGTGAGGATTCAACAAGAGGTGCCAACTGCGACACAGAGACAGCCCTCCCCAGGCACAGCATCTGCCAGTGCCTTGATCTTGACTTCCCAGCTCGGGACCTATACAAATCGAATCTTCAGTCTAAGGTTGTTTGTTATGGCAAGGAGGACAAGACTAAGAAAGCCACTGCTGGGTCATGTGACTTCTAATCTGTCCAGTGCTGGAGCAGTAGGAAATCACCCCTGCACGCCGGAAGGCCGGAGAGGACAGCACCTACCCTGAGGAGGAAGGGGGTCTAGGGAAGCGGCGTGTGAGGCGGGACGCACAGCGTCATGTGTGATACGTAGCATACATAACGTGTAGTACGTGCACACTAGTGTGTGTGTACACCTGTGTACTTCGGTAAAAACATTCTATCTCAGAGAACATACTGTCTGTGAGAGGCGGGTACTAGTGACTGGCGGGTACTAGTGAAGGAGCTGAGCAGGAGGGAGATTAAGTTTCAGTATACATCCATCCGCATGGCTTCATTTTTTTATGCAATGCATGCAACACAATTCAGGCATGGAGTTTTACCATGAAAAAAAATGAATATTTTAAAGAAAATGGTCCCTCTATGCTAACTCAGAAGAAATGCTTTAAAATGTGAAGCCAGAAAAGGCCATGGAGTGGCCTCTGCAGTGCCGGGCTCAGCCAGGACCGAGCTTTCTAACTGGGGGCCCGCATCGGTCGGCCTCAGAGCAGCCATTCTCGGTCCGGCCATCCTCAGACTGTGTTCCGGTACTGGGGTGAAGGAACTCTGGGCCCTGCAAGGCTGCTGAAGCCCTGAGAGACCACCTTGCCCAGCAACTGTGAAGATGGAGAGGCCAACAAATGAGCATTGGACCCCAACACTCCATTGATCGAGGTCACTGAACGTGTATCTGAAGCAGAGAGGACAAAAGGGTATGGATGTCACCTTCTAAATCCTCAAGACCCATCTTTCCAAGCTGTTTCCCTTGGTAGTGAGTCTTGTCTTGCAGAAAAGGGAATCTCAGCCGACCGTACTGGGGAGTGACTGTGTTTCCTCTTCTCTGAGAAGACTCCGACCCACTCTGGGCCAGGGAAGGTTTTTAGGCTGCTCCAGTGAGTATGATCTCATGGAACTCCGGCCGGCTGGCCTGGCTGTGAACTGTGTGGGACAAGGCTCCAGTACCAACCTCCAGTGGCCGCTCTGGCCACTGTCCTGGAGTCCTCGCACTGTGTAGACACCTGGGGCAAATAGCAAGTGGAGACAAGATGCCTGGGATGAGCTAAGCTCCCAGCAGTTTCCCGAGAAGGTTAGCTCAGGAGCACAAGTGAACACCGAGCTGTGACAAGGAAATTGTTTTAGCTACTGAGCTTTAGCACCGTTTGCTATGTTTCTTTTTTGGGGGGAGGGTACCGGGGATCGAACTCACAACCTTGCACTTTCTAGGCAGGCGCTTATGCTGTTGAGCTAAATCTGCGGCCCAGGTTTGCTATGTTTCAAAAGGGAACTGATGCAGACCATTCAATGTCAAGGGGTAGCACACGTCCAAGAATGATCACCAAGCTCTCCTCAGAACACTGTCCTGTGCCTCAGTTTTCCCATGTGTAGGAAGGGGGAGCTGGGGTAGATAATGTTTAACAAGCCTTGCACATCTATTGTGCTTAACAACAACAAAAAAAGTATTTCATGTAGACTTTCTGTGACTTGGGCATGCATTTGACCTCAGCTGGAGGGCTTGAGCTTAGCACGTATCCTGCAGGTGTGGACAGCAAGCGACTCCTGGGAACTGGCGACCTGGCTCCCAGACCCCTGGGCCTGCTCAGCCCAGATGCTGAAACTAATGCCTAAGTCTGGAGCATGATTCTCTGCAAAACAGAATTGCAGGCATGGCCGTGAGGTCGCAGGCCCTCTGCCTCCTGGGTTTCTCAGGCTCCTGCATCTGTCAGCAGCCGCGGGCCCCCGCGTGGGCCTGAGCAGCGGTGTTTGTGTTTACAGTGCACGGATGGACGGCAGCACACACCGCCCAGCACCCAGCCAAGCCCTGGAGCCGTCCGTCCAGGAGGAACAGAGTGTGGGACCACACTCTGTTTATTTGTGGTTCTAAGTGATGTCCCAAGACCTACATTTCACGCTTGTGCCAAGTGTATACGTAGCTGGGGAAGCCGTGAGGCAGCAGTCGGCCTGCACTCCGGCTGTTTACTTAGCTATAGGTCAGCGTGCAGCGTGTGGAGTCATCATTCCTTTTGGGAGAGGACACGGGAGGAAATCTGCATCTTGCCTTCATGTGTTTACGTCCTTGGCTGCTCCTGCTTCAGTATCACAGGAGCGCTTTCGTGTTCACACAGACTTGCTCCTTGGTAATTCAGCTTAGGAAACAGGAAGTTAAAAATAAAAGCCCATTTCAGACCAAAGAAGAAAATTCAAGACATCCCAAGTATACCAAACCAAATTCCTTAAAAGCACTGAGACCTACTTCTGCACGGTGGAAGTTTAAGCAGTAATTTATAACCTCTGCTTCTTACTGCAAGGTTTTACCTATGGCAAGAAAAGTTTTGTTTGTGTGAGAAAAAATCAAATCGAATACAAAATCCACTTTTGCATTTTGTATAGTGTGTGCTGGCAGCAAACAAAAAAATATCCTTAAGGAAAAATAAAATTCCAAACCCAGAAAAACGAAATGAAGAAGAGAGGTGAGGGCAGCGCCTTAAGAAAACGCGCCCTCTGCCACTGTGCTGAGGCGCCCGCAGGCAGCCCGGGGAGCTGCCCCGTGCCGCTGCCCTCAGCCGCCTTCGGCCGCTCTGAGCAGCACGAGGAAGGAAACAGCCGGCTTGCCCTCTGTCAGCATCTCAGGTTCACCGTAGAGCTGGCCCTGGCCGAACAGAGGAGCTGCAGGGTGGGGACCCTTCCACCTTCTGGGAAGCTGGGTGACACATGGGACCCCTGGAAAAGTGCCCCAAAAGGCGGAACTGGGGAGGGTCTGCCTGGGGGAAGGGTGTGGGCACCGACCGGGCCTCTGCCCACACCGCCTCTCCTAACCCTCCCCAGCAATCAGTCTTAGCAGATAAAAGCTTATTTGGAAATTCAGCCAGCATGTTAACTGTGGTTGGAAGTGAATGGCTCCCTCTTCTCTCATTTTGGCCAGAGATTTACACCCGTTCGGAGCCAGCCCCGGGCTGATTTACATAACCGCCCTGGAGAGCAGCCTGAGGTTGCCGCCTATAATAACAAGCTCCATTTACGCCTTGTGGGGTTGGGACCAGGCCCTCGAAAAGACTCAGATGCAGTGAGACACTCTGAGAGGCAGGGGCAGCAGCTCTGAAAGGGCTTCACAGAGGCTTTTCCCGTTTGCCTAAGTCAGCGTGCACATTCTCATCCCCGGGAGGGAGCTGAGCGCCCCAGGGCTCAGAGGACCCCCAGATCCTGAGTTCGGAGCGAGGCAGACTCCAGGACCTGACGCGTGGGTACACGGGCCTCCTTACAAAGCATGGACACTGTGACTCTGCAGGTGCCCCATCTGTGGCTGCCCCCCCGACAGGTTTCTGTCACTTTCTACCCACAGCAGCTCCTGTCCCTGTTCCAGATGCAGCGCTACGGTAGGTACCCAGCTCCTACTTCCATGTACGTGCCCTGTGTCACTAACTCCCAACAACACGAGGAGGGGTCCTCCGCCTTTATTCCTCTCCACGTTCTTACTGTTCCTAAATCCACCTGGAACTTATGAGAGTATTTAGTGCTAGGCACAAACCTACACAGGGGACTAGCTAAGCTATTTTTGGCTGTGTTCTCAGCTTGAATGTCAAATGTTAGGTAAACGGACAGCTCAGAGCAAAGTATGAGATGTATTTTAATTTCATTTGGGTTAATCATACTATCTCTTTTATAAAAGTGTAAAATGTTCTTCACCAGCTGTTAAATGGCGCCCCCTTCCCGTCGGTGATGAATTTGGTCAAGAAAGAAAAAAATTCCACGGCCTTTTAGCCCTTCAACTGTTGAGCTGTAAGAGGCTGGAGAGATGCTTCCTGCAGAGCTTTCATCAGACATACAAAATGGACTCGGGTTCAGCGTGTGGAACGGGCTCCAACTGAGTGAGGTATTATAAATATTTTTTTGCTAGTGTTGTGGTAATCACTGGAGTGAATCAAGGGTCCCCCCCTCAGGAAATACGGAACCTCCCCGGGGAGCCTCCGAGACTGCAAGTTAACCACTCAACATGGTACACCCCAAAAGGTGCTCTGTCTCAGAGGGGTGCCAAGCGCTGCTGTGGAAATGATAAATTTGTCAGAGTAGTTTAACAAGTAACTCCGGTAAGTCTTGAGCCTTTAACTAGATGGTCAAATATTGACCAGGCCTGTAACCCCGAAGGAGCATGGTAAGCACCGAAATGTGACTTGCCGTTCCTGAGGGTTGGAAACAGCATGTGAGATGAGGATCCAGCTGAGCAGAGTGACAGGTCCTGCCATCTGTAGAAGTAAAAGGAAGAGGAGCTGAGGGAGGTAGAGGTCACCCCTGCAGGAACCAACTAACGCTGGCTCACGCTTCTGCACCACTCTCTTCTCCCGCTCAGTGAGTCACCCACCCAGCAGTCCTCCTGAAGTGGAAGCTGACGCTGTGCTTTCAGATACAGAGGAAGGCGTGGGAAGCACCTTCTTTGTCTGCATGACCCCAATAGGAAAGTACTGTAAACCCACAGCCAGAGCAAGACAGAGGAGAGGTCCAACTACTGAATCTCTGTTTCAAAAAATAGTAAATTTACTCTATATGATGCTGTTTGTCCTTTCAGAAAGAAAGGGAAATAAGAAAATACACCCAAACATGATTTTTAACACAATAAAACAAGAGAAGAAATAATAAATAAAATGATGACCTACAAGATAAACAGGAGTGAAGGGTGATAACTTTCCTAGGTTTTTGTAGTTTGGGCCTTTAGAAGCACAATAATGTTCTATCTATTCACAGATAAAATTAACAAAGATGGTGAGAACAATCTCAAAGTAAAGGCAAAAGAAACAAACCAACCATTATTTAAAGTGAGTAAAATTACCATGCTCTAATGAAAATTGTATCTAACACTGGTGACTGTAAAATGCAATACTAAGAATATAACTTTAGGAAGAAATGGAACTGAAAACAAACTTGAATTCTTCTGAATATTTAAAAAAAATACATAGTAATCTGAGTTTAGCAGTTCCAAAGCTAATTTTTGTATCGAATATCTGCGTCCATGAGTAAGTGCTTTAATGTGATCAAGTACCTCGGAGGGAAGAGGAAACACAGAGAAGGTGGGAGAGAATGTGCGGAGTGGGGGAACTTGAGGGTCTCGGCGCAAGTTACTGGTGTAAATGTATATGCTGTAGGTTTTCTCCTAGTTCTAGCTACTTAAAATACTGTATTTAAAAGCAGTGAAAGTTCAGTATCAATGACCATGTAAAACCCAAAGCTTGACTTTTTTGAATATTATTCCTTACTAGAAATAAAAGCAGTTCCTTGGAATCATGGCTGAGTCCAGGACTGGAGGAATTAAAATACAAGTTGACAGGACATCATATAAACATACAAAAATCATCAGTGTTCCTATGCACCAAGAATGAAGCTACTGAGAAAAATCAAGGAAAAAATCCCATCTATGTAGCTTCAAAAAAACTAAATATGTAAGAATTAACCTAACCAAGAAAGGAGAGGCCTCTGTAACAAAAACTGCACCGCTATGAATGAAGAGCAAAGTAAAACACTGAAGGAGGAAGTAGGGGCAGAGCTCTTCCTCAGATGGGAAGAGGATCAGGAGAAGGAGGAGAGGAGGGAGGGAAGAAGGGAAGAAAAGAGGGTGAAGACAGAATTGAAGTTCTGTGTGCATGCACCAGTATCCCACAAAGAGCACAAACATTGCTGGAAACATACCAGTCAAAATACTCAAAAAGCTGTATTGTTGTGAAAAAGAGATTAAAAAGAATATTAAAAAACTGGAAAGACATTCCCTGCTCTTGGATAGACAGAACTATTTTTGTTCAAATAGCTATATTGCCAAAAGTGATACACAGATTTAATAAAATATCTATCAAATTACCATCAGAATTTTTTCACAGAACTAGAAAAAAATAATTCTAAAATTTATTTGGAAACAGAGATCCAGAAAAACTAAAGTAAATGGTGCTGTGAAAACTGGGTATTCCTATGCAAAACAGAAAAGAATCTTGATCTATCTCTTGACCTGTACTAAAATCATATCAAAATAGTTCAAAGACATATATATGTATATAATAACAATGGATCTGTTGGAAGAGACAAAATTAATGAAACTCTTAAAGACAGGCATGAACAGAACCCCTATTGCAAAAGAAATAATTCCAAGCTTCAACAGATGGGATTATATCACAGATATCACAAGGATTTATCAACTATTCTTCAGACAAGAGAGCAGACACTTAGGATGTATAGTGAGTTAAAAACTGGACCCCCCAAAATTAAAGACACAAACAAACTAGGCAGTGAAATGAATAGACACTCTTGAAAAGCTGTACAAATGGCCAACAGGTAACATGAGAAGAATTTTCAGCACCTTTGGCCATCACGGGAATGCAAATCGAATCAGCACTAGGGTCCCACTTTATTCCAAAGGAATGGCCATTGTTATGGACTCCAAACACACCAAATGCAAATGGGTCTGCAGGAAAAGGGACACTGCCTGTGAGAGTGCAGACCAGTGCACCCGCTTTGGAAATCAGTATGGAGATTCTTCAAAAAGGTAAAGATAGAAATTCCATCTGCTCTGTGGATAACTCTCCTGGATGCCCTTCCCAGTCACCGCCCTTCAGTGACCACTGTATACCCATGGTCCAAAGCACAGCTCACAGTTGTGGAAGCAGCGTATATGTCCACCACTAGGTGAGTGGATAAAGAAAATATATACATACAGTGGAGCACTATTCAGAAATGAATATAAATTTGAGCAATTTTTAAGAAAATAAACACATGTTGAGACCATAATACTAAGTGAATAAATTAGTTACAAAAGGTTAAATATCACATGGTTTCTTTAATGGGAGAGACTCAAAATATAAATAATATAAAGAGCAAAATCAAAGATCCATGATTAAAAAAAAAAAGGTAAACAAAAGATGGGAAAATGACACAGGGAAAAGCCGGGAGGGAGGGGGGAGGTGACGTAGGGGAGTGAAAACGATCAAGCTGCTATATGTACTATGCGTCAAACCCCCAAGCTGAACATAACCCCTGAGTATCACACGCGTACCGATCAACATTCACATTGAAACTGCAGTGTCTTAAAATGCTGAAGGGGCTACATGGAAAAAGGGGCTCTTCTCCACAGCTTGCACAGACTGGATTAATGGTCCCATTTGACCCAGCTATTCTCCTTCTGGAAATCTTCCTGAAAGAATTAGAAACATCATACCACAGTGATATATGTGCACCAGTGTTCACAGCAGCACAGTTTGTAATAGCTAAATTGTAGAAACAATCCAAATGCGCATTAACCGAGGAATGGATAAAGAAGATGTGGAGATTTTATATATATGATGGAGTACTACTTGGCCATAAAGCAGGATAAATTTGAGGCATTTCTAGGTAAATGATGCAACTTGAGGCCATACTCTTACGTGAAATAAATTAGACTCACATGTAAACACTGCACCATCTCCCTGTTGCGAGAACTCAAAGAGTAAGTATGGACCCAAGTGTATAACTAAGGGAAAGAAATTGTTCAAAAAGAAAGAAGAACTATGGTGGGAGAAGGGGAAAGGAAGGAAAGGAAAACAGTTTTTAAAAAAGGATAAAATGGAAACAGCGCTTTGTAAAGAGGGAGGAGAAGGTGGATTGAAGGGAAGAGAGGGGACTGGACAAAAATAGAGCAATCAAAATATATGGTGTATAGATACAAATTCCCTATGATGAAAATGACCATTGTGTATATCTAAAATGTACCAATAAATAAAAAAGAAATTGGAATGTTTTATTGTAACAGAAAGCAAATAATTTCTCAGAAAGAAAGATGCTGGGAGATGCCACAAGACACTAGAGCTAGGTTGAAAAGACTCTCACATCAAAATAAATCAGCTGGACAATGGATTGTAGCTAGTTGAGGAAAATATAAATCTGTGGATACACGCTGAAACTGATAGATGCCAGGGATAGATGACTGACAGGTAGGAAATGTGGGGCTGTCCTTATCATGGAATCCCAGATGATAAAATGTGAGGGACACAGTGTCATCACCGTGATGAGTATCGGTTTGGGTAAAACTCGTTAGCGAAAGCTAAGTGTAGGAGAGAAAGTTCATGAATTTCCAGCAGGAAACATCATAACTATAAGGAGAAAAATTGAGCAGTCCCTTGGCCATTGATCAAAATTAGCGAAAACAGTGCTGGTTGACATTTCGGCTTTCAGGATGTCCCTCCCGGAGACGCCTGAACAGGACACAACCAAGACACAGCAGACGCCTTTAACCGCCAGACGCACCCGACAGAGCGACATTCTGTGACTGGCCTGCAGTCTTCGGGGAGTTACAGAGGAGACGTAGTCGGGTGGAAGAGCTGCCACTGTAACTCAGAAACAGAACAAGCCAGTGCTGCCCTGTGCATGGTCTTGTAATGGAGGATTAGGAAGATGATCAGGAACTTGATAAAAGCGAATATACGATACAGATTCAATAAAGATTTTGTATGGATGGTACCTTTTATAAATATGATGTGTGTCCCGTTTATACATGAGAGCACTAATGTTCCTAGAAAACACACAGAAGTTTTAAAGGATAGAGGAGCACAGGGTATGTAAACTATCCTCCAGTGCCTCAGAACGGTCAAAGGTACACACCCGTGTGTAAACGCACACGGTAGATGCACAGAGACTGACCAAACAGTGAAGTGCTGAAACTGGCGAACCGGTTAAAATGATGTCCAGCAGTTTCAGTACTGTTTGTGTAAATTTTTCATTATCTTGAAGTTATTTTGAAATTAAAAATTTAAAAATGACACATTCAGGAGATGAATAATCAAGTTTCACGTCAGGGCAAGGACCACATGTCCCAGAGTTATCTTAGCTACTCGTGCTGCAGACAAACCCATCTGCCACCCGGTCACTGAATGTGTACCCACATTTAGAGCCACTTCTGCAAAACGCCTAGTGAGCAGGTCGGCGCAGCTAAATTCCACGCCGCTGAAGACCCCCACATTTAGAGCGGGCCCTGACGAGCCAGCGCCGCTTACCCCAGGGCATACGTGACATCCTGAAGGGAAAGTTCCTGTTGCAGCCCCTCACGCCCAGGCCGGGACGTCTCCCCCACAGCCTGTTTCTTGGAGACCTGTGGCCCCGAGAATGAGCCCTAATGCACTTCGAGACCGTAAGAGTGAAATCAAGGGAGGAAACGGCTGTGTAGCTTCCCAGGTCTTATTCACAGAGGAAATTACTTTAAAATCTGCTTGAAAGGCTTTAAAGAGGCCACAGCCTGACCTAGATAGGGTCCTGGGCTCAGAGCTCAAGAACATGAGAAGTAGCAGGACTGAAAGTGTAAACCGCTGCTAGTTTGTACATGTTGATTTTTAACTGTATCAGTCGCTAGACGATTCACTCCCACACAGCAGCCTTTTTGAGGTTTACAGCGATCTTCCGGCCGAGCATCTCACCGTGATAGGACCGTCAACGGCAACCGTACCGAAGTCTCAGGCACAGATCCAAGACCCCCCGCCCACTCTGTGCTTTACGCATCTCTTCTTTAGTGACCAAGACATCCCCCGAAGCAGTTCCTTCTATTTTCACTTTGTAAGAAGCTCAGGTATGTTAAGCAACTTGCCCACTGTCACAGAGAGTAAGGTGGCCACCTGGGTTTCAGGTGTGAGACTGAGGTTAGAACGCAGCCTGAATGACAGTGCTCCTCACTGTGGCCTTCGGGTGTCATTTCTCTCACTCACACGAAGGACTTGAGCCCTAACAGTGTAACGTGCTATCTTCCACACCTGACCCCCAAAGGGACCTTGTAACCCTACCTTGAAATCCCTTATTCACCATATATGTACGTAGGCTTCTTTGTAGTCTGTATGTGTGTATTTTTTTAACATCTGTTCCTCTAGTGAACCCTGACTGATACAGTCTGGAATAGTTTAGTCCAGATTATCTGATTCATTTGATTCAAAATTTGGCACTATTCCTCTCCTGATGCTACAAAGACCACATAAAACAATGGGTAGTAAGTGGTTTGTAAATTGTGAAATTTCCGCATATACAAGGATTAGATATCATTACCTTTGAAATTTTCCTTAGTACACCATGAGAACGAGCCGAAGCTGTGCCACTTTGGAATTCAGTTTGGCAATTTCTGAAAAGTTAAACATACATTTACCATTTGACCTAGCAATCCCACTCCTCGATATTTACCCAAGAGAAATGAAAATATATGTTCACATAAAACTCTGGATGGGAAAGTTTATTGCAGCTTTCTTCATAATTGCCAGAAGCTGGAGATGATCCAAATGTCCTTCATCTGGTGAACAGATAAACAAGCTGGAGGACCCAGCCAGTGGAATAGTATTTGGCAATAAAACCAAATTAATTACTAATGCAGGAAACAACCACATGCGGCAGAAAGGAATCCCTCTAAATGGACAGAGCCTCATTCGGAGCACTGCACAGGGCCCAGTTCTGCTTATACGGTATTCCGTAAAAGCAACTGGGAGGCCTGAGCAGAACCGCGGTAGCCAGGAGAAGGAGGGCTGTACCTTGACTACAGAGAAACATGAAGGAAGCTTTTCAAAGGATGTAAGACTTCACTGTCTTCAACGATCTGGTTTCATGACTGTGCATTGATGGAAACCACAGGAACTGGCTCGGAAAAGAGCGAATTCTACCAAATGTTTGCTACACTCCAATATGGTTGACTTGAGATTTTATAAAACGTAGATGGATGACACTCTCAGAGTTGACTGAACAAATTGATGGGTGCATTAAATTCCTGGGCATCCCCCAAGGAGATACCAGTGTCCTGGGGATGCTGCGTCAAGGTAGTTCCGTGACGTCCGCACCACCCCAGATGTGCATGAGGCATCTCCACCTGACTCTGCTGCTGTTCCACCGCTTGGGTTTCTGAACTTTTTCCATAACATAGCACTATGGCAGACGCAGGCCCTGCTGAGTCACCCGCCTGCAGTGGTGCAGTGGTGCCCTATCGAGCCTGCCTTTGTTGGCCAAGAGCCCTCCTTCCTGTGTCTCCTGCTCTGGTGAGCTCCCCAGCGCCTCGCCAGCTCCTCCTCCTGTTCCAAAGCCAGCTCACTGACCTTGCACCTCGATCCTCATGGTGTGTCAGTCATCCTGGTCCTGACTGTTCCCTCCCCTTTTGCTTCCTACCAAGCCCCATTATCAGTAACTACCCTTTACTTCCTTGGCACCTTTGTAAAGTGGAGTTGTGAGACGGTGGCCCCAGGACTGTGAGCGTTTATATACTTTGCTTCAAGAACAAAGCTTAGAGAGCAAACGTGAAATATTGGTGGATTAGCTTTTCCCTTGTCTGTGAGTGTGGAAGTCACATTGACATGGCAAAGACTGAAATATGTAAATCATCATGGCACCATGTAGAGACTGGCTCCGAGAGAAGCATCTGTATTGTGGCTGAGCGTGGTACAGACACGAAGCAGACTTCCCGATACTGCTCCTGAGCGAGGAGGATTGTTTGCTACTGCAGTAGGACCTTCTACCCTCATTCAAGCCGTTAGCACAGAAACACAGGTGGTGGCTTAGCACGAAACCCTATGGAAAGCAAACTGAGAAATGAGCATCTCTGTACCTCCGGAGTGCAGCAGGCTGTATGAAACATGCTGAGAGAGTTCCCCATGAACGCGTATCGAACCGAAGTTACAGGCCAATATCTTAAGTCTTTGGGGGGTTGAAGAGCCAAGAGACAGTCACGATAATTCCTCAGAGATAATCCTTCTGTCTCACTTTGAAATTAAGGGAACTGAAACTTTGAGAACTACAAGTACCTGCCCTTTAGCTTTGGCCGCACGGGTAGCTACTGTCCAACAGGGGTCCATCTCTCACCCCTCAGCCATCTCACAGCACCCAACCTTCAGGAGAAGCTGCTTCCAGGCGTGTGCTCACCCCTAAGTCATGTGCTCACCCCTAAGTCATGTGCTCACCCCTAAGTCATGTGCTCACCCCTAAGTCACGGACACACACCTGACTGGGACCATGTCCAGAACGCAGATGTTCTTTATGCTTCTGTCTCCTTTTCCTGGAGTCTGCACATTAGAAACTTTCAAACATAGCTCATTCCTCCTTACTCCAGGGTCCAGAGGCCCTTGCCCTACAGGTCTGACTGAAAACCAACTCATTTTAAAGGTATCCTAGTTAAAAAAAAATACGAAATATACAGAGTGTCCCTGGGTCTAACATAGCTGCTGGATTAGTGTTCCAGCATCAAAGGAAGGCGAAGTGTGGGTAACTCAGAAGGAAGGAGCACAGACTCTGCAGTGACACTATGAGAGCAAGCCCGATTTCTGCCGATTTCACACAGTTTTAAACACTCGGATCCATTCTTCCCCCAAAAAGCAGCTATAATATTATAGAAGTTGTTTATTTCAAAGAAGTGTTGAGATAAAAATAAATTTGGCTTATAGGCAGTTTCACTCAAAAATTAACAAATTTAATAAAAACACCAGGTTTAAGTAGCTCTTTCCTGCCCAAATATCCCACTTAAGCCAGTGCATATTCTTTGCAGTGGGATGGCCCGTTTCCCCGCGCTCTGCACAGCTAACTGCCGTGGAAGCGACCTCAGCACCTGAGCCTGTCCGCCGCCTGCGTGCGTCCTGCTGGACTCGGAGCTGCCAGCCACTCCTGCAGGAAGCCGGGAGGCTGCCCCTTGGCCAGCTCCTGGAGGTGAGGAGGGACGGGAGGAAGCGCGGGAGTGTGGGGCGGGTGGCTGCACCGTTGCTAGCAGGAAGGCCAGTCTGGACAATGTCCCGGGTACCCCACGTCTGACACGTGAGGCTCCCTCCTGCCGCACTGCAGGAAACGCTCTCGTTTGGCTCCGTCTTCATCCAGCAAGTCACTTTTCTGAAGCCTTTCAAATTGCACTTGCTGGCTCCAGGATTCTGCCAGCACTGCGTACCTCAGTAGCTGCTTTCTACCATTCTGAAGCTCCCAATTAAACTGCAGGCAAGGCTCCTGTGGCATAAATTAGGAACAGAAAAACCAGTTTTAACTCATGACTGAGGAACTAGAGCCAAGGCCCTTGCACGCCACCAGGGAGTAAGTGAGCCTGGCCTGCTGGGCCCAGTGTGGCCCCCAGCCCACGGCCGAAGGGCCCCTCCCAGGCACAGGGCTGCCTGTATGGGGGCTCTGCTCCCATCCTGGTGGCAACTCCTTGCTGTGTGTTTTGCAAGCTTGGAGTAGGAAGGTGGCTGGTGTCTGTGCTCTAATGGGGGCCGAACTGGTTTCCCTCCAGATCCTGCTGTTCCCAGGGTGTGAGAGGCACCGGCACAGGTCCTGGCATCGCACTCAGTGGATTTGTGTTATTATTTGGCAACTTATGGTGCTCAGATTTAAGCTATGGAGGAGTCACTGCTTGTGCTAACCACTTCTCTAAGTTTTAAGGGAAACACTGACCGTTTCTACTCTCTTCTTTGCATGCAGAGAAATCTGGTCTGCCTAGGCTTGACATATGGTCCATCACCCAAACCAGCAGTGGGGCTGAGCCAGGGGCAGCAAGGCAGTAGCTTCCTCCTCCTCCATGCTCAGCCTGTGCTTGGAGCTGCACACAAATCCACAGCTCCGCTTTCCTCTCTTGGCCCTGGGCCCCTTCTTTCCGGCACTCTGTTTCAAAAACATCACAAGCCACGCAGGTGGTTTTTGTTGCACGACAGCTCGTATTCTTGACAGATCCTACATCTGCACATTAATACTCCTTGATGCCTCCAGCCTGAAACTTTCCCAGCCACACTGGCCTCGGAGCCTCAGAAACCGTCCGTGACGGGGGCTGACTGCATAGGAATTCCTCCCTGGGTCTCTGGGCCGGGAGGTCCTGGTTTTTAAACAAGCGAAGCTTCATGGTCACTTGGCTCTGAACTTCAAGGCATTTGAAGATGTGAGTAGGAAACCCCTCCTCCAGAGCAGAGAGTGTGCTATAAAGGGGGGACCCCAGGGCAACTCCAAGTTACTGTAATCCCAAGTTATTGCCATTACCACAATTGCAATCACATATGTGGAAGAGTAAGTAACAGTAACAGCTAATATGCATCGGGTCCTCCTGGTTTATAAGACACTTTCTGGATTCAGTGAGGTCTCTACCACCCCAAAACACAAGCAGATTAGGTACTGATTCACACAGTTTACAATTAACATTAACTAATAAAAAGTGTGTTTAAAAAGTGTGAAAACTCACTAAGGCTACATGGCTGGTTCAAGGACAAACCTGGAAAATATGCAAGAGCCAGACGCCAAGCCAGGCAAGCTGAGGCGGTTTAATCACGCCGAGTCAGTGGCCCAGAGCCTCAACCTCTTGAAGACAAAGGACCCAGGATGCACTTCTGCACGGGGAGTGGCGACGAAGTTTCACTGGTCAGGGAGCCGCTTTCCCACATTGCTGGCCTGAGCGAAAACAAATAGGGTACAGCGGTTTGGACAGAGTGAAAAAGAAGCTTTCCAGACTTAACAAGAAATAAAGACTGGAGAGAAAAAGGATTCGCTTCCCAAGAAGGCTGGAAAGACAAGAACTGCTATCCCCGAGGACCCCACATAGATGAGTACAGTGACCCTCCACAAATCAACACTTGGGAGATGGCAGCCAGCAGAGGCAGCTCAGCAGGAGCAGCCCCTCCGGCGAGCGGCCGTTCCCGCCCTTCCCTCTGAAACATGAATTGTGAACAGCACCGCAGACACATCTACAGTGGCTCCCAGGCCCTGTTTCTTTACATCTAGAACTTTTACACTGAGGTGCATCCTGAGCAATCTGGCAGCTGTAACAGATGTCAGGGTAGAGGTAGAAGGAGAAGTTCAGGGAGACGATGGGTCAGCCCAGGGCTCAGGCCATCTACTGGAGCCTGACATGGTGCTGGAAAAGAATTGTCCCAGCCATGGGGAGCTTTGTTGATTGCATTAGGGAGGGTAAGGCAGGGCCCAAGCCAGAAGAAGAAGACTGCCTTGATCCAAAGTGCGTGACTAATCATGACTTGGGAAGGCCTTGGCAGGTCTGACCTTGGGATGATGAAGAATCCCACTGAGCTGGCGGCAGCCTGCTCTGGGCTCTATCTCCTGCCCTGAGGAGGGCCTCCCTCTTCACCCCGCAGGACCAGGATAAGAACAATATCTATGGGTCTCCATACGAGCACAGCCCTGGGAACATTTGCAAAGCACAGGTCCTCAGTCTCTTCCACCTGATTACCTAGTCTTGATTCTATCCGCTGTTTGGTACCTTGCTGAGAGCAGCAAGTCAGAGGGAGATTTGATTCTGGGGAGTATGAGATTCTGAACATAATCACCAAACTGAATTTGTTTGCTCTGGAATTAATCTGGAGGTGCCCAAATACAGGCATGACCAAGCTGGCACAAAGTGATCATTAGCTAGCTCAAGGTTTCTGTTTATTTTTACATTTTAGCAGAGAGATCTGTCATGGGAGTATGAATGGAAGCTGACTATCTTGTAGAACACGTAACAAGATGCTCCATATGCAGTGAAGTTACAAACTATATAGGAAGGCTGTGGCAAAATAAATTTCAAACACTAGCTGTATTGGCTACATAGCTCAGTGGCACAGTGCCTGCCTGACAAGCACAAGGTCCCGAGTTCAATTCCAGGAATCAAAAAAATAAAATAAAATACGAAAACACAAGCCCTATTTATTGGAAACTGCAATCTAGCTGAAAGTAGAATCAAATCAACTCCACCCTTTATAATGTCTCAGTGACAGCCTGGGGATAGCAGAATAAAGTTATGCGGGGTGATGGGATGGGAAGAAGGTGTCCGCATTTACCAATACACAACTGACTTCTGCATCTATTTCCTTTGCTTTGCACAAGGATTGTAGACAGTTTGAGCCACTGTAAAATGCCAGACTCTTCACAGTTCTGGAGGCTGAACGTCTGGGGCCAGGGCAATGGCAGTGACGGTCTCCAGTGAGAGCCTGCTCTGGGTGGCCATCTTCTCTCCATAACCTTCCATGGCCAAGAGGACGTGATAGGGTAACTCTGGAGCCTCGTCTTGGGCCACTAACCCCGTACCGGGGGCACTGTCCTCATGCTTCAATCTCTTCTTGGATGCTTCCCCTCCTCACCCTATTATCTTAGGGGCTGGGGTCCAGATACACGAATGGCAAGGAGGCAGGATCATTCAGGCCATGTCGACAGGGCCCTGGAGGAGAGAAGACGAGAGACAAATGTTCCAGAACCCAGAAGTTCTCTCTCAGAGCATTGATTCTGCTGCAAATGCCATACAGGCCTCAGGAGTGGACAAAGTGGCCAGGAGCTGGCCACAGAAGGTCTGAAAGAAAGGAGCCCCACACTCAGCTAGAACCCTGGCTTCTGCCCCACCTGCAGCAGGCTGAGTGATACACACTCCGCAGGCACAGGAAGGCAGCAGAACTGCCCACCCACCGCACCGGCGCTGGTGGGGGAAAGTCCCTCCTGAGATTTCCTAAGCAGCACCGGCCCCTCACAGGTTTGCCATCCAAATGCATGCCACCTGTGCGGCCTGAAGCGTCGCAGACGGACAGTTTAATTTAAAATCGTCCCAGGTCAGTGGTGCCCCAGGAAACTGGCAGAAGCAAATACAAATCATGTCTGAAAGAATACTAATTCAACCCAGGCCTCAAGAGTTCCCATAGATAAAGTTCCAAGGAAAACGAGCCACCCACTGTGGGGGAAAGAAGCACACAGGAACAAGGCACCTTGAATGACATGCTGAAGAACCGGTTTTCTAACTAAGTCAGATATCATCGTTACCAAAGAGCACTCAACAAACTTAGTCACTTTTTTGAATAAAGGAGAAAAATAAAAATATGAGCAAATAATAAATTTCATTATAAAGCTATCATAATACTTCAAAAGAAATAAATAAAATATTAGAAAATACTGACTAAAATTAAAAGCATGCTAGGTTAAATGTAAGAGTGATGTAGACAATATTGAGTGACCCTTGATATAGATTAATACCAAAAAATGCAACTCAGGATGACATACTAGAAAATATAAAAAGAAATAAGAGCAGAAAATAACGTGAAGAGCTGAGAACTGTCTGCTTACAGGGCCTGAGGGGGATAATGGAGAACGAACTAATACTTAGTGTTGCTGTTGTACAACCTCAGCTCTCAGATCCAAGAAGATCAGTTTACTCCAAGTAGAAGAAATAAAAATAACTTCACACAAAGAAAAATCATAAAGAAGCCACGAACATCTGAGAGAAACAGAGAGAATGGAGAGCTCACCTGATTAACAACGCACCAGAAGCCTCTTCTCACCTCAGGGCACAGGAAGACCCAGGACAACGCGGCACGCAGGGGTGTTACAGCCAACACACGTGCTTTTCGAGAATTAATAATGTAGAATTTTTCCACACAACAAAAAAGGAAGTTTGCCAGTGACATGTTTAAATGAAATTCTAAGACAAGTAAAGTAAAATGCAAAAAAAAATAATGAGCTAAGAAATTGTTGGTGAATTAATCTAAATATCGTCAGAGTTACCTTGCTAAATTTGAGGGAAAATAAAGCTAAAATATGGAGCAACACTAAGCACCACTTTGAAGTTGCAGTTAGACAGGGAAGCGTTCAAACCCTGAGAAAGCAGGCCGGGTTTCAGGGCCTCGCGTGGGCACCTCTTTCATCGCAGGCCCTCGGTGTCTCCCGTCCCTGAACTACACAGTGAGTCGGCGGCTGCACTCACGGTGCCAAGGACAATCTGAGCTTGAGAATTTAAATTTGAAACTTTTTGAACCACCTATGTTTACAAACAGTCACTAAGGGCATAGGCATAGACCATAATTTATGAAGAGCAGAGAGAGAGAGAGAGAGCTAATAGATTGGGGAGAATGAAAATAGCTGGGAAATCAGTCCTGAAAACCTTCCTCTACCAAAGATTTAAATTGAAGGAGAGAATTCCTCATGCTGCACATCATTTTGGAGTTGAAAGGGAGCCCAAGGGTCAGACTGAAGTAATTTCTTATATATTTCAGTCAACATTAATAATCATCATTTGTGTTGTGTTTCTTTTAGAATAGATCTGTTGACAAAAATTCCTTATGTTATCAAATGGCTGTATATCACTTTAACTTTTGAAGTATGTCTGTATGAATATAGAATTCTAGGTTTTAATTTTTTCCCTTTAGGAGCATTAATGATGCCCAATCATTGTTTCTGAGTTTCCATCATTTCTCAGGAGAAGTTGGCTGTTAATCTTGTTGTTGCTTATTTGAATATAAAATATCTTTCTGTGGAGCTGCTTTTAAGATTTTTAAAACAATTTTTATTGGTACTATTTAGACATACAGAATGATTATGTTCATCATAAGGAGTTTGTACCTGTGCCTGATGCATCTTGATTCCTCTTTTTCCCATTCCTCTCCCCGCCCTCCAACCCCTGTTCCCCTCCTTATTCTCAAAGCTTTGTTTCCATTTTATCCTTCATTTCTCATTTTTTCTTTTCCCGTCCTTCCTTTCTCCTTCCCCGCTACCTAGTATCCCTTCCCTCTTGAACCATTTCTTCCTATTTCAAAATATTTGTTACGCAATTTGGTTCTTAGTTACACTTTCCGTTTCTTGCATCATTGAGACAGTATGACATTTACTCTCATGCATGTCCGATTTGTTTTGCTTAAGAGTCTCAAAGCACCTCCATTTACCTAACAATGTTTCAAATTTATCCTTTGGCATGGATGAGTAGAACGCCATTGTATTTTTTTTTAAATATGTTTTTTATCTGTTCATTGGTTGATGGGTATTTGGGTTGTTTCCAAAATTTAGCCCGTTTGGTCCCTTTGTCAAAGATAAGCTGGCTGGGTGGGTTTGGGGTTCTTCATCATCTTCTAATCTGTTCCACTGATCTGTGGGTCTAGTTTTTTTGTTTTTTGTTATTTTTTTTTACTAGTATTACCGTGATTCCAAAACCAAAGAAGGATTCAACCCAAAAAGCAAATTAAAGGCCAATATCTCTGATGAACACAGGTACAAAAGTCTTTGGTAAGATACTGGCAAGCAGAATACATTGAAACATCAAGAAGATTATGGCCACGTAGGATTCATCCCAGGGATGCAGGGAGTTGCAACATACACAAGTCAATAAGTGTAATACAGCAAAGTAAGGGAGCCAAGGACAAAACCCACATGACCACCTCCATACATGCAGAACAGGCCTCGGACAAAGTCCAAGACCCATTCATGATAAAAACTGGAGGATACACTGGAACTGATAGTCTATATCCCAAAGTGATAAAACCACCTAAGACAAACCAAGAGCTAACATTATATTAAATGGTCAGAAAATCTGGAAGCTTTTATTCTAAAATCAGGAACAAGACAAGGATGTCCACTGTCACCACTCCTATTCAATACAGTTCTGGAAACATTAACCAGAGTAATTAGGAAAGAGAAATAAATAAAAGGAATATGGATAGGAAAGGAAGAAATTAAATTATCCTTATTTGCAGGTTACATGCTACTCTACATAAAAGACCCCAAAAACTCTATCAAAGGACTTTTAGATTAAATAACAAGTCATATAACTGGATACAAAGTTAACACTCAAAAATCAGCAGCATTTCTGTCCACAAATAACAAACTCACTGAGAGAAATTAGGAAAACAACACCTATAGTACTCTGAAAAAAGAAATTAACAAGGACATCAGAAAATGGAGAGATACTCCTTGCTCTTGAAGTGGAAGAACCAACATAGTGAAAATTTTCATACTCTTAAATTATTATACAGATTTAATACAATTCCAATCAAAATACCACTAGCATACCTCACTAGAGAAAACATTTCTAAAATTTATTTGGAACCAGAGAAGACCTATAATAACAAAAACAATTCTGAATAACAAAGGCAACTTGGGGCATCACAATCCCTGACTTCCTGACTTGAAATTATATTACAGAGCTCACATGATAAAAACATTATCGTACTTGCAAAACAAAACAAAATAAAACAAAACAGAACAGAACAAAAAACAGACCTAAGGATCAATGAAACAGAAACAGCTCCAGAAGATGCAGAAACAACTCCAAACATACTCAGCCACTTATCCTTGACAAAGGGGCCAAACATGTTCACTACAAGAAGGATAGATTCTTTAATAAATGGTGTTGGGAAAACTGACTTTCCACATGCTGAAGACTAAAACTAGACCCATGTCTCTCACCATAATGTAAACTAAAATCAAAATGTATCAAAGATCTAAGTATTAAAACAGAAACACTAAATTTCCTGGAAGGGAGACTAGGTAGAACTCTTGAAGCTATTGGTGTAGACAAAGATTTTATGAACCAAACCCCAGTCACACAGGAACTATCACGATGAATCAATAACTGGGATCTCACCAAATTAAAAAGCTTTTGCACAACAAGAGAAATTACCAAGTGAAGAGGCAACCTACAGTGTGGGAACAAATTTTTGCCAGCTGTTCCTCAACAAAGGATTGTTATCTAGAGCATATAATAAAGATTTCCTTTTGTCTTTTGTTTTCAGTGGTTTTGTTGTTCTGTGCCCGTTTTGCATGTTTGGTTTACTTGTTTATCTTCAGGAAAATTTTTATTGATTTTTGTAGCTTGATAACTTTCCTCTGTTTGGAGTAATTATTGACTATGACCTCTTCAAGTCTTGTTTCTACCATGATCCCTTTACCTCTTCTGCTAGGACTCCAGTATGGGGGTGGCAGGTCTTTGCACAAATTCTACATGACTCTGCAATTTTCCTGTATTATGTCTTCCTTCTATATGCAGAGTGTAGATATTTTAGTTAATTTAAAATTTTTCAATTTTATATAATCTATAATATATAATCTAGGGATAGCCCTCATTCCCCAATAAATATCTTATTTTGGCATGTATTTTTTGAGCATAATAATCATTGTATCTTAGCGACTTGAAATAAATAACAGATAATAACCTGTTATCTGATTTTAGTGATTGTATATTCTCTTGGTTTTGATCATTTGATCCTCTTTCTTGTCATACTTTTTATTTAATATCAGATATGAGTAAAAAATACATAGCTAATTCAAACTTCAACTGATTTGTCTTCCTCTAATATAGAAGTTTTTCACTCCAGCAGGCATGAAAAGTAAGGACAGATTTCTGTTATTCTGCCTAGCTTTGCACCTATTCAAAGTTCAGTCCCACTGTTGTGTGAGAGCCCATTTCCCCCAGTTTGCCTATCTGCTTTCCTATGTGCTGTGCCTGTTTGTTCCCATCATAGCCCTGTGAGGAGATGCTATATTATCCCTATGCAGTGAAGAGAAAAATAAGGCTTGGAGAGCCTAAGTGACCATATGTAATATGCACAGGAGAACCTGTAAGCTGGACAGCCTCATTCTACGGATTCTCAATCCAAGAAATGAGAGAAAAAGTATTAACAGAATAATAAAATCTAGAGTAAGTTATGGGGCTATATTAAGCACGAGAGTTGGAAAAGTTTACCTAAAGAAAGAAATTTTAGTGAAAAAATGTTACATTGCTTATTTTATGGTTCTAGTGTGCTATTTGATTTCACCATTAAAATGTTTAACTGCTCAGAACATTGTAGAGCCTGTTACAATTCAAAGTTTAGTGTCAGGGTACAGATAAAAGCATCAGTGCACAGCGCTCTGTGCAGCATTTGCTCCATGTCCTCCGACCGTTAGGCAAACATCTGAGCACTTCGTTGGGCGGATCTGTTTTGTCCTCAGGCTGTCTGTGAAGGTTCTGCTTTGAGTAGCCCAATGACAGGTGAGAATCTGGATGTGTAGACAGGTACGGTATTTTTTCCAAGATCAGATAGCTAGTAAGTACATAAGTGATGGGATCTGAACCCTACAAGTCCAATGTTAAGAAGCTGCCTTTCACAAAAGAAGCAAAAACAGCAAAATCTTCAAACCGATTAGAAAGTGGCAGAAAAAGAGGAGGTAGGAGTGATGTAAGTGAGCTAAATTCCACATCTTTTATGAATGAGAATCAATAGCTATTTTTTAATGCTGATAATTTTAGAAGTATATCAGTTAGCATTACGGTAACAACTGGAGGAACAGGAACTATTTAAAAGAGGCTCTCTCTGGAGGGGCAATGAGAGCCGTGTGGTGGAAAACTGAGAGAAAGGCTTTTATCTGCTAATATTTGTCCCTATGATTTGTGTCATAAACAGAAACTTAGCTACTTGTGAAAGGATAAATTATACTCGATGCTGTGAGGAAAGTTCTATGCTCCTGGTTGTTGTGGGGTCCAGCAGGGAGTACTGGTCTACCCTGGAGTAACCCCTGCAGCATGGGCTGGTGCAACCTGTGCAGGGGCTTCTTAACACTTCCTCACCTGAGTCCAGTGCGTCCGTCAAAGCCCACAGGACCTGAGGAAGAAGCCGATTGAGCCTCGCCTGCTTTATAGATTACAAGAGTTCTATTTTGAAATTTTTACTCTTTTTGAACTTACTTCTGATTGGTGTGGAACGTGCTGGAAAAGAGGTGTGCTTCTCATATGAGCCCCAGGGAAACTCCCAACAAATCTCACAGGGAAAAAATGAGCGTAAAGTCAAAAGACAGCAACAAGCACGAACTGTTTTACAGTTTCTGCCATGCTAAATTGTTGTAGGGTTCTCACCATCATTTGACATCTTCCTTGGACTTAAACACAGCATTTTTAGGTGGCTTGGATGCAAACCTGAAATGTGAAAAACAGTCAAGTTTATATTTCAATATTTTTGAGTTATTGTGTAACTCTTAACTATGATTGGGTGAAAAATCCAATTTTTCAAAAGACACTCCCAGGTGAAGGTCAAGGATTGCCAAAGGAGTCCCACCTCGTGAGGACTCTCACAGAGATGCAAACTGTCCCCAGAAGTTTTCTGGGGTTTCAGGGCCCAGCTGCTTCCTCTCTGCTTTCTTTCTCCTGCCTCGGAAGTAAACCTTCCTCATCTACCTGGGTTATGTCCCCAGGGGAAATGAAAACAGTACTACCTTGGAATTCATTAGGTCCCGAGCACAGAGCACGTGGAGCTTCCACGGCTTGTCCTGAGCACGCACCGCTTCAGCAGTTCTGCTCCCACGCCACGGTGTCCAGGCATGGTAAGAGCCCGAAGAGCTGACTCCGAGGAGTCTGCCCTGAGAGTGGAGACGCTACTCCTAGGCCGAGCCTTCTCCTCAACAGCTGTTTCTGCTTTGCTCTAATTTGTTCAGGATTTGGTTGGGACCCTAGAGTTCACCTTTTGCAAAATATTTGTTAATTTTTGTTTTTAACTGAGAAAATATCTTTTCCCCTCCCCAAATGAGAACAATTTGCTCTGGGCTTGAAGATGGATTTGTATTATAGCTGCAGTAGAGATTTGCTCAATTGCTTCATAGCCACATACCCAACACTGACTAATTCCTTTTAACAAGAAAATGGTAAACAGGTGGAGTTGAAATCATAGATAAATAAAGAGTCCTCCCCAGTGCCTTCAGCTGGATATCTGTAAAGGGAATTCTACCCAGCACACACGCAAGCACATCAGGCACTTTTTGAAACCAGCACGGTGAGTGGCAGACATGCAACATGCTCGTGGAAACCTTGCAGTTGATAACATCCCTCCACAGTCTGCGCCATCTTGCTATTTGCCAAAACTCTTTCCCAGGCATTACCATCTTCGTTGAGAAAGCTCTTTCCCTTTTAAAATTTTTCCAGCTTTATTGAGTTACACCAACGAGTAAAACTTACACATATATGTATACATTTAAAATGCACAGCATATTTTGGTAAAGATACGTTGTTACATAATAACCACAGTCAAGGTAACTGCCATATTTATCGAGTCATATAGTTACTGTGAGTGTGTGAGTATGAGTGTGTGAGTGTGTGTGTGTGTGTGCAAGAGCACTTAAGAGCTCTCAGCAACTTTTAAGTATGCAACACGTCACTATTGACTATCGGGTATCCAGAACGTATTCATCTTATAACTGAAAGCTACGACATTTTGACCAGTATTTCTCCTTCCCCCGCCTGTCAGCCCTACGGGTTTTCCCTGTTAGTATGAATTTAAGTTTTGTGATGTTCAACATGTGAGACTGTGCAGCTTTCCTTGCCTGGCTTATTTCATGCATCATAATGCTCTGTAGCTTCATTCATGTTGGTGCAAATAGGAGTCTTCTCTTTCTGCAGACTGAATGACACTCAGTTTTTACATGCATAAGCAGTACCGCCACTAACCACTGCCATCACGTTTCTATACCCGTTTATCTGTTGTCAGTTACTTCTGCATCCTCCGTACTGTGAACAGTGCTGCAGTAGAAGGTACTAATATCTCCGATACGATGATTTTACTTTTCCACTATGTATTTAGAGGAGTGACTGCTGGAAGTAAGTATTTTTAATATTTTGAGAAACCCCTGTATTGTTTCCCTACTCCCTCTACCAATCTATTTCCATCAAGAGCACACAACTCCTCTACATCCTCACCTTAATGACCTGTTGGAAAAGCCACATCAATCTCTATTTGCCTGATCTTGTGATAAAACCTCTAAAATTGTTGGTAGTAATATTCCTAGGATTGTACACTTTAATATATCTTCTCTACCAGCGAGAGTAATATGGAAATCAGAGCTGGGGATTTAACATAAACTTCCCCAAAATGTATAGGTTTTCCTCCCTGAAAACTGGTCATATATGTCATATTCTGAGAAAAACATAAGTTGACTATTAGTCCAAGGCAGCTTACTAGTCTTCAAAAGTATCAAATAGACCAATATAGTCATGAAACCAATTATAAGTATAGAAATCTTAACTATAGAAAGCCCTTCCCACACCTCGTTGTGGTTTGGTGAAGTTTATATTTGTAATCCCATTGGAGTTCTAGTAAATTAATTCCAATCTACCACTCCCAATGCAATCCACAGGGAGACTAAAGACAGTAACGCGCATTTGTAATTGTGGGGAGCCAGGGAGGTCTAACTGCAGCTAGAATGATAGCTAACCGGAACAAAGGCCATGATCCAGAGCCGAACCCAGATTTCATCAACTCATGAAGAAGACAGTGGCTTGGGAGCTGAGCCCTCTGAGTCACAGGAAGTACAGGAGGGCTTCGGGCTGGGCCAGGCAAGAGGCCTGAACTCACCTCTGCAATACGCAAGGAGAGATATGCAGAAAGAACAATCTGCACATCACGATTTGAGGTCGTATCTAATGTTTTGGGGTCTAGCTTCTGTTCTGACGTGTATTTAAGCCCTGAGAAGTGACAGGCTCTGTCTCACCCAACAGCATGGCTCTCACAAGGCCTAGCACAGGCGTGTTACTTGGGAGCTGTCAGAAGACCTTCGCTGACCCGGAGCATTACGTTAAAGAGGACACATCAGCACCTGGGCTAGATGCATTTGTATTAGAACCAAGTGAGGGGAGGTGGAAATGTCCTAGCCAGCTCTGTGCATATCAGCACATGGATGCAGGGCCAGGTTCAGCCAAAATGAAGACAACTGCTCTTCCTTCAAGGGGAGCCATCCAGCTGGTCCTCCTGATAAGTGCATGTGATAGTCCTGATCACTGCACTCAGCATCACCATTTGTAAAGAGCAATCTATTCCTTTAGATTGATTAATATTTTTTTAGATTGATTAATATTTTATGAAAAGACCCAAACATATATACGTGTGTATAAGCACACAGCTACTGTAGTTTATTTCTTCTTTTTCTGGTATTTAGTCAGACTAGTGTGGTTTTGTACTTTTTTGTTGTTGTTCCAACTGTTCATCCTTTGAATATATACATTTTTTAAAAATCTTAGACAAGATTAATCTTTTGCAGAACATCGAAGATGTTTAAAGCTTTCTCGTGAAATGAAAAATGTGCTATTACAATGTTGTTTTTTATCCATCCAAGGTGAAACATTCAGTTGCCTTCCTACTTGGCCTCGTCTGGTTCCCACTGACCCTGGATTCCTGCTTCCAAAGATTTCCCCCGGGACCCACAGTAAGACATGTACTTATTATACTATGACCTTGTACACAAAACTGAAACCAGAGTTTTATGAAGCAATACTCCTCTGGACTAGCCGTAATATTACTCCAGTCTTTTCTATTTGATTATGTTCCTTTCCGACCTACTAGATATTTAACCAAGATCTAGTAACACCCCGCAGTTTGTGAAATCCTGCTCTGTTAGATGAGTGACCTCTGTGGAATGCATCAGTAACTGTTCTCTCACATTGAAGGCCTCACTCTCCAAGCCACAAGACTGAGAGGCAAGATTTTATGGGATTCTCTGCTCCCTTGACATCAAAATTCAACCCGATGTCCCCAGATAGGTCACACCTGCTGTAGTGTAGGACCATGGCAGCACAGAGGCTGAAAGAACTGTTCAGAGATGAGACTTGGTCTGAGCACTGGGAGGCCCGAGAGACCCTTGTAGTAAGTGCACCCAGTGTTAGGGAATCTCAAGGGAATAGCCCCAAACCAAGCACTCTTTCAGTTTTATTTGGACTGCCAGGCAGTACAGTAAGAAAAGCAGAAGAAAAACACCTCAGGTAAGGGGCTGTTTCAAGGCTAAGTAGTTTATCAGGGCTATGATGGCACAGTTTTACTGGCCAGAGCTTCTTATTGTTTTCAGCCTGTGCTGCTTAAGACCTATGTGCTTCTGCCCTCTAAATTCTTCCTGTTCTTTAGCCATATGTTCCAGAGCTGCCCGCTTATGGTCTGCGGGTCCTTCAGGACTATAATCACTCATTCCTCAGGCCAGCGCCCCGTCCACAGCCACCGCCAGTGCATGGGGACAGGCACAGCCCTTCTGCCCCCGCCTCATGCTGGATGCGTGGCTGTCTTCCCTACCGAGCTGTAACTTCTGCTGAGTTAGGAGCTGTAGCTTGGCTGTCAGGTTCCTTTCTGTGCCTTTTTTTCTTTCTTCTAACATAGCATGACTCAGCCAAGAAGCAGTATATTTGTGAAAGTTAAAAACAAATACTTAAGGAAACTTTAAAATGTACCTCGAGCACATCATTGAATCTTTGATGTAAACATTCAGTTGAACGATGTCTAATCTCACCTCTCCCAGGAATCCAGTTTGACAATCTGTAAGCCTCGATTTCCAGACCTACTGAATCTCCAACAAATCTGGCCTGTTTTCATTTGGAATATTTAATTCAGGCTTCCTCGCTGTGTCCTTCCTTGGCAGATGGCTGGAGGATGTGAAAGCCGGAGTCCTGCATCAGCTCGAGAGCACAAAACACGCTGGCCTGGACGACAGCTCAGCCCAAGGGGCCACAGTCTCCTGCTCCCCTGCCAGCTCGCCCCTGTGTACGCCATGCTCCCCTGAGGTGACCCTGTCCTGCGCTCGTGTCTCCCCTTGCTGACCGCCCCAATCCGCTTGCCACGGCCCACCCTGGGCATTTCCTCACTTCTTCCCGCTCGCCTGGACCTGCCCGTGTGCGTGCCCCAGGCCCGCTGCCCTCCCGGAAGTGTCTCTCACGGGCTTCGCGCTGCTCTTACCCCTGCCTCGCATTACACCTGGTAACTTAGGCATTTCCCCGGCTCCCTCCAGCTAGGTATGTGCACACCCTGAAGACTCACCGCCGTACTTTGTACTGTACTTGTTTTGTTTTTCCAAAGCCTACTTTGCAAAAAGTATGACAAAATATAAGTAAGATTCACCATCTGAACTGTTTTCAAGTGTATGATTTAATGATATTAACTGCTTTTACATTGGGCAGCCTCTCCACTGCCTTTCCCAGGATTCCTCCGATTCTATAAATTGAGGCTTCCCCTTCCCACTCTCCTCTGTGCCCCGGCAAGCACTATTCTGTGTCCTGTCTCTGTGTATTGGCCTCTGAGTTGTCTCATACAAGCAGAATTGTTTGTCTATTCATGAATGGTTTTTTCACTCAGTGTACCATTTATCAGGCCTATCCACACAGTAGAACATGCCAGAACACCCTTCCTGTCAAGGCTGAATGATATTTCATGGTGTTCTTCTCCCATGGTTTTTCACTCATTTGTTCACACTTGGGTCACTCTCATCTTTTGGCTCGTCTGAACAGTGCTGCTGGGAACATGGCAGTGCACATATCTGTCCAAGTCCTGCTCTCCAATTCTTTGGATATATATCAAGCAGAATCCCTGGATTATACGGCAGTTTTTGTTTCAGATTTTTGAGAAGCCAACATGCTGTTTTCCAAGGTGGCTGCCCCGCTCTTCTACCAATGGTTTTGGATGGTTCTCGATGCTGACTGGGGCTTAGGCAGTGCTCACTGAATCTCATCAAACCAAACTGCTAGCCATTCAGGTTAAGATTAAGATATACTGATGTCCTTTTAAACTCAGTAAGAATTAAAAATTAAAAACTGCATTTGTGGCATAATTTCCATTAATTATCCATCAGTTCACATGACATTTCTATCATTCCATAGCATAAAGGTCAGAATGCTGACAACCCTCTATCCTTCCAGACCCATGGGGTACACTTGCCTTAGCTGACATCTACTTCATCAACAGAGACCAGCTCTGGGAACCACAGAATAGAGCACAGGACGCTGCTGGACTAGTTCTGAGCATGCCTGGGCCGAAAGCTCCCTGCGCTTGCGGTGTCCGCCAACCTGCCTCTTCCTCACCAGCTGCCAGACAGCGTAGGCGGAGCAGGGAAGTTACTGCACACTCACAGGGAACAGAAGTCTGCTGCGTCACAAGATAAAATTTGCAGTGCCATTTAGCAATGGGAGAAAAAATTTTACACTATTTTAGAAGTAGAGAGACATTATCTGTCATGCAATATATCTCAACAGTGGAAAAGAGGGAAAAAAAAACCTAAACATAAAAACAAAATAAATAATTGGATTCCCAGCACCAAAAAACAAAACAAAACAAAAATCACTGGACAGAAATGTACTTAAGTATCAATACATGATTTTACCCTACTCACTTTAACATCATGGGCAGCCCCAAGTTTTTTATTGAATGAATTTGTTTGTGTACTCACTAAGGAATGTGTATGTGAGAAAAGTGCCCAGCGCAGGACTCCTTGGAGCTATGAGGAAAAGTGAAGTCAGTGGACAACACTTAGCATGGACCTTCACTGTGGAGTCACAGAAAGTAGGCTGGGGTCCTGGGGGAAGAAGTCATTGGACAGAGACAAGCTGCCAGGGAAGCTGGGGGGGTGGACTGAGGTTCAGAGGTCCAGGAGGAAGTCCCCTCTGCCCCCAACCTGCCAGCATCGCCTCCTCCTACTCCACCCTCCTTGCAAGGCACCCTCTGTGCCTGACCTGGTGCCCTCTGTCTCAGAGCCTTTGTGTTATCTTCTAAGAGCACACAATAGGACCAACTTGGTGAGCTGTCTCTCCAGGGAGCAGTCATGTTAGCAAGAAAGAGGTCTGAATCTAGACTGAGGAGGATCCGAGATAGAATTCCAAGGCCCAGTATTCACACGTTAAACCACTTATGGAAAGATTATTCTGTTCCAGGCATCTGCATTAAAAATGAAAGATCAACAAGGCTTCCTTTATGACCTCATGTCCTGTGAGTACCGATTGAAGACACTGTCCCTGGAGCTGGCGACCTCAGAGAACAAGATGCACAGTGTCTGCCCTGGTGTAAAACCCACACACACAGACCTCAGCCCCATGTGGACCTTGCTCATTTCTATGAGAGCCACGTTTTCGGGTCTGGTAAAGGAAAGTCGGAATTTTCTGACTTTAGTCTAATTGCATTTAAGCAGTAGTGGTCATGGTTAAATAAGATTAGCTGATTTGATAGAGGAGGGAAACCACAATTTTTATGGAATGATTGGAGAAGTTTTAAAACTAGTCTAATATTCCTTTGGTCATGGCTGAGAAGCCAAAGTTCAGGACTGAACTATTTGCGATTGAACATCCAAAATGTTTTTCTAGGCAGACAATCTGTTTAAGAGACTTCCACAGTCATTAAAGCAAGCATCAGACTCTCCATACCACACCCTCAGTGCTGGCAAGGCTCTGCAGGCTGGGCCGAGCGCAGCCTGGCCCTGAAAATAATACTGCTTAGGACCCGCACACAGAATGCCCATCTGGCCAGACTTATTGGCCAAATTTTTCAGCCTGGGCATCCTTTACTACAGTCTTACTTACACAGACCCTCGTCCAAGAAGCAAAACTAAGTAGAAACAGGCATGTTCTGCTGTGTGCACATATGTGTAGTGTGTATTTGTAGGTGTACATGCACACGAGTGCATGAGGCCCCAACCTGCATTTATTCACAGCTCCACGTGCGATCTTTGGGTGCTGCTGTGACCAACGGAGGAACCCAAATGAGATGCTCAGTCGTAAGCCCAACCTTAAGTTCACAGAGCGTGCAAGACAAGAAGTTGGGAAGTACTGGCAGGTCAGATGGACAAACAGCTGGAAGAAGGGACCGAGGGTGCTGAGGAGGACTTTGAGGTGCAGGAGGGAAGGGGAATGGCAGGGTGGTGATTCCCGAGATGGCCATCCACTTCCCTCCTCGGCCGGAAGTTTTCCTAAGCAACTAGTAGCCACACGTTTGATTCCCTCTTGCTAAGCAAAGGTCTGAGGTCTCTGGGATTCTTGTCCTCATGCCCTGCTGAAACTTCTTTAGTGTCTCCTCTGAATTTCTTTATTTTTACTGGGATAATGCATGCAAACGCCAGGACCAGGTTCTTATTAATCATTCCGGCTATTGTATAATGGTTCTGAGGGATTAACATATGCCAGGCCTTCTGCGAAGGATATATTATCTCATGTTTTGAGTACTATAATCGTGCCAATTTCTGCAGATGAGAAAATAAAGAGAAGAATTTGAGAAACTCACTGAAGTTTAGAGGCATGCAGTATCGGACTGGAATTCAGCTCTCAAGTCTGACCTCCTACACACCTTTGGGTACAAAAATGCACACAGTAGTTATTGGATGCTGACTAGAAAGGGGAGAGGGGTGGTGGTATATCTAACAGCGAGGGATCCATCTCCTTCACATGCAAAACGTCTTGTCCTGTGGGAAGCCGGGAGTCCCCTGGATCCCAGCAGGGGAGAGTCTCTGTGACTAGTGGTACCAACACATCAGGAGATCTGGGGTGCACAGGCTTTGGAACTAGGCCTCCACGGGCTGCCTGATGGTTTAACAAAAATCAGTTTATCTCCCAGCATTTTTGTCCCCTCCTCTAGCAAATATATGAAGTTGCACTCGCCTTCCTGGAGGACCAAAGGAGAGAAATCTAAGGGACGGTGCTTCCCACGCCCCGCCCGAGAGACAGCATCCAGCACTAGTAGGTCTCGACCCTCGGGAACTGTTTCTGTGAACTTCTAACCTAGATATTCTGATGGCCGTTCGCTTTCTATCCCTGAGGAGTTCAGACAATACTACTTTCATTTTAAGGAAAACACAAAAAATTCATAGTGTGCAAGAGAAGGAGTTGGGAAGGACTGGCAGTGAGATGGACAGCAAATCCGACTCACGCCCCTCAGGACACCCAAACCTTCACCCAGGCATGGGACCCTTTCCCCAGGCTGCTCGGTGGCTTCATGTCCAGCAGCAGCACGGGACGGCAGGCTGCCGGCGTCTGTCCTCGAGGCCGGCCCAGGATCCCCATCCTCTTCACTGCCCAGAGCTCAGTCCAGGCGCTGTCGCTGGCAGGAAAGCTCCCTGCTGCCCTCGCTGCTCACGGGGCTCTTTCCCATTGCGCCGTCCCGCATAGCTGGCCTCCATCGCTGCTGGGTGGCCTAAACAGGAGCTGTGCTTCTCTCCTTTTTCACTCCCAGTGTAGGATGCTGGAGGAATACGGCAAATCTTCAGTCAAATAAATGGCACGAGTATGCGTCCACAGCACCTCGACCGGTGAGCAGGAGGTAGAGTCTGTCTAATCTGGTGCTGATCAGCGCACACTTGCAAGACACAGTGAGAACCTTCAGCCTGGGAGCAGGAACGAGCCTTGCGATCCCGTTCACTTCCCCGTTCAGCCCTCCTCCTCTCCCTCCGCCCTGGGGATCCTCCCATCTCCAAAGCTCTGCCCTGCTGTCTCCTGCGCTCTGTCTTTTGTTCTGTTATTTAAATTATTTATATTTGGGGTTTTCATGTAAGAGAAACTATGTGACATTTAACCTTCTGTGTGTGATTTATTTCACTTGGCATTCTGGGTGCACGTGGTATTTCCCTACAGATGACTCAAGTTTACCCTTTTTGTGAGTGAATATTGCTGTATTCCATCATATATCACACATTTAAACAACTGACCTTATATATCATCATTTGTCAAATACTTATGTAACATCCATCATCTTTTCCACTTATTTCTTATTAACATCAAAACCTCCATAACTTTATTAATTGAGCTTTCTGTAACTATGCCATAAGTTTCTCTAAGGTGGGACTCATAACTTAGTAATCTGTCAAACCAAGTTATTTAATGTACATTGATTGAATGAATGAGCAAACAAAAAGGAGAAAATAAGTAAATTCACTATATCCATTTTAATACTATCTCACGGAAACTAACACAGTTAGCTCTTTAGTTAGTTAGCATGTTTTCTTTCCCAGTGGAATATTTTCAACATATTATTTCTTTAAAAAAAATGTCAGTGGCTGACAGAAGTTATTTTTTAAAGAAATAAATGAGCATTTCCAGTTTAACCCATCTTGTTCATCAACACCACCACGGTACATGTCCCACCCCTTTTTTTGTACCAGGGATTGAACTCATGACCTTGTGCTTGCCAGGCAGACACTTAGTCTGCCATACTAAACCCCCGGCCCACTGCCCCAGAGTAGATGCCAGGCATACCTAAGACCCACACGAGCTAAGGACCAAAGTAAAGCATGAAGGAGGGGAGGGAATCAGAAAAGCAAGAAGTCCCATGGGGGCTTGAAAGAGACCCATACCAAGTGGCACAGGGCTCCATCTACCCGCAGCAGCACTGCCATTAGATCTTGGGGAACCAAACCATTTTTCACCCTAAAACTCAGAACAATAACAACCCATTGTTCCCAGCAGCCCCTTCCAGGCCCCTGGGCACTGACATCATGGATCTAGAAAGAGCCTGAGCAGGGGGAGTAAGAAGGAAAACATGCCAGGGCGCAGAGATCTCAAGCATCATCAGGAAAGCAGCCTATAAAAGGGGCCAGTATCTACTACCTATAGGTGAAACCGGAGCAGCAAGCGGCTACCTGACAGACAGGGCAGAGCAGGAGCGTGGACTTCGCAGTGTGCTCGGCAAAATGTTCAGGATTCGGGGCAAAATAGTTTACACCAAGAAACATTCTGATGAGAAAAACAGTTGACCAATGCACAAATATCAAGATATAAAACCAAACCGACTGCCTGTAAAATGGGTACGTACAACTATTTTGATAAGTGATAACAAAATTCAATGAACTAAATTTTTAAAAGTGGGTAAGAAAAATCCTTAGCAAAGAAATACGTTATAAAAAGTTGAAATTATATAACTAAAAAACCAAAACAAAACAAAAACAGCAGCTGAAGTAAAATTCTGATAATGGGGCTAGAAGAACAGCATAGACAGCAAATGATGGGATTAGAAAACCCAAGGACAGAAACACAGGCTTCAATCAATCCACACAACCCAGAGAAAATAGCTAGAAAAAATAGACACACCAATGGGACCTGTGTGACAATAACAAAAGTTAACATTTTCTTAAACTTTTTTTTGGAGTCCCAAAAAGAGAAGAGAAAGAATAAGGAGAAGAATCTGCAATCAGTAATGGAAGGGAATGAACAAGTATTTTCAAAAACCTCAGTCACCACAGAAAAGATAAAACTAAGGAAATCTCGTTAATGAATATCATAAATAAACATCTGAAGACAAGCTTTATGTCTGAAATGCATCTGGAGAAATGACACATCACCTGCCACAGAACACTAAGCAGATTCATCATCAGAAACCAGAGGGGAGGGAAGGCGAAGCCCCTTCATTCAGGGGCTGAGAGAAAGTAACTGCCCACTAACTCTACATGCAGTGAGAGTGTCTTTCGGGGACACACAGACATCTCTGACAAAAGAAAACTGAGAATGTTTGCCACCAGAACTAGCCATAAAGACTGGGTATTAAACCTCTCAGAATATAAAAGGGGGAACAGAAAGCGTGGAATTCTGGGAAAGAAAGAAAAAGCAGAATGAAAACAGAGGAAAATACATGGACTATCCCTTTCATGAGTTTCTTAAGTCATTTTTGATGGTGAGCACAAATTTAAGACCAGTTGTTTCTCAGTGAATGGAGGAAGTTCTGAAACTTTCCATTTGATTTTTAAAACACAGAGTGTGAGGAAATATAACTGGAAGTAATTTTTCAGTGCTTCACTCATAGGTTACAATGGCAGTGCTACCAGTAGACCATGGTGTTTTAGGACACCTGGAGCAGTGACTAATAAAGCCACAGAGTCCTGCACAGGGACAATAAGATGGACTAACTTGAATGTTTAATCCAGAGAATGACAAGAAAAAGCAGGTGCACAGGTCCTAGAACAGAGGAGACAAGCAGTAAGCAAATAATAAGGTGGCTTGTGTGTTAACATCCATCATGACCTCAAATAAAAATCATTGCAATGCTAAATTCAGAAACAAAGATTGGGATTACATATATGTACCTGTATGTATATATATGCTTGTTTCCCATTCTGTGTGCTCTAGACACTCACCACAAACAAAATGACATGGACAGTTGAAGACACAAGATGGGAAAAATATACCACACTGCAATCAACATTTTTTTAAAGTGAGATTTTCTATACCGATACTACTACACAGCATGGGGGACAGGTGATACAAATGCATGAGACAAAAACCGGTAGAGCTGAAAGAAAAAAAGCCATCCCACAACCTCAGCTGAGATTCAGTACTCTCTGCTCAGAGCCGACAGAAATACTAGACAAGTACAGATGCAGAGCCCTGAACAGGGTTACCAGCGGGCTGTAAGGGACACCAAAGTACACTCTGCTGAGAAATAGCTGAATGCTAACACTTCTCTGTGAAAACACTTCCCAAAATGATCCCTAAACTTTGCTAGACAAGGAGAAGCCCTTAATTAAAACCCACATCGGTCACACAGTTTTTGATTACGTGAAGTAGCACACACTTGACCTTGGTTCGCTTGGAATGACGAGGTCTAGAGACCCTGTCTTTTTACACTGAAGCTACAGATGCAGCCCCGAATAAGCTCCTAGCAGCCCTGAAATGTACGGGGCTTGACCAGGAAACAGTCCTTCCTGCTGCAGATGCGTGATGGTGGCTAGAACCGTGCTGTTAGAGCAGCTCTGGGCTGCTCTAACAGACAAGGACTCCTTCTTCCTGTGGGGTCTGTGGGGCGCTTTCCAGCCCTCCCCGGGGATTCCTTTTGGATGATTGTCTTGGAAAATATTCACGCTGATCTTCGGTTTACTCCATTGCTTCCCAAAGGAGCCAAAGTTAAAAACTGACCTTGGGCTCAAGTAGCTTCTTAATGTGTCACATATGGAGACCGGAGATGAAGCCTGTGTGGCGACCATGGAAGGAACAGTCCTGCCAAAGCAGTGTTCTCCACAGATAATCATAACAGCAGCTCCCCACATGTCTGCAGCACGTCCCACTTAGCAAACGCTTTTGTGTATATGGAGCCACAGAATTCTCGTGACAGTGCTCTGAGGCGGGTGAACAAATGGTACTTTCTAATGCTACCATCTACATGCTAGGATAAGTAAGGTATAAATTTGTGAAATTTAAATATTGTGTCCATGGTAATCAAATTATGGTATTGTATTGCACATAATAATCACAATTATCATAATAATCAGAATTATTACTGCACATAATAATCACTTTTTAATTTCTTATATAATAAGAAGCTGAAGCTTGTATTTATAATCAGGTGTTATCCTGTAGGGTGGGGAATTATAATTTACTTTCTCATTCTCCTACCGTACAGGACTTCTTCTCCTTTGGTTGATTATTCACTTTGTGTATATAGTTAAGTCTCTGAAATTTTATCAGAGGGCTTGAAGTTTCTGCATGGTCAGTGTGGTGAATTTTAGCTTTCTTCTCAACTACAGCAGAATGTGCATGGACACTGCCAGTATTTAGCTATACAGCTTATTGTGGTTCCTACAACATTTAAAGTTATGATTTTTAAATTGGCTAAGTGCAAAGGTAAATGCCTCTAGAAAACACTCAATGGCAAATTTTATCTTTTCACTAGTTAACTAATTCCTTATCCTCTTGAATAATATATTTTTCATCTATCTACCAAAGTCTTACTAATTCTCATATACTTCAATGGCATATTTTAGAATAAAAATTAACCATTTTCATAATTCAAAAAAGCATTTTTCAGATTTATTTTACTGTTTAGCTTTCCATTACATAGGCTTTTTCTCTTTTGTTTTTATTCTATATCTTCAAAGAGAATACCAATTGTTCACTTATCTCAGATCACTGTCATGAGAATTCTGATATAAAAAATATGGAAATAGTAAATGTTCTCTAATTTAAATTAATATAGTGTTATACCTATATTTTTGAGCCATCTCAGTTGTTTGTATGAAAGTAGTTCTAATATTTTTAAACGCAGGTTTTTAAATTCGTTTCATGCATATATTTGATTTAAAGAGTAAAATAAATCCATGTGCTTATTATAAGACATGAGGACCTTGCTAATACTATTTCAGTATCTCATTCAGTTTAGCTAGGCTTTTGTCTTGATGTTTATCTCCATACATTTAAAACGATAACTTTGCTAGCTCTTACCTTTTCGGTTTTAGGAATCATCTGTTGACTTTCCAGGATGGGAAATAGTAATGTAAATCTTTTTTTCTCTCATTCCACACGTGAAGTCTTGAGGAACAAGTACCCCCACTGAAGCTGGGGTTTTATATTGTTTAGACCAACCGCAAGGTTATATAAATATTATTTACAACTAAACCCTGCAGTAAGCTACAGTCACTTTTCCTATCTTGCATAAATTTGCTTTTCCTGGATTCGATGGATGTTTTGTTTACTTTTGTTTTCCTCATTGCCTGTGTCATTATGACTAATTCACCCCCAAAACTTTTCCCCAGTGTTCGAACACATCCAGTTTTCTATCAATTGCATGTTTTTAGAAAACTTTTCTTCCAGAAACTCCCAACTCGCTCCAACCTGGACTGGTTAATCTCTAGCCCCTATCGCCCAGCCCTCCTTGTCCTGTGCCTGGTACGTAGTTAGGGAAGGCTGCAGTGACAGAAGAGAACAGAAACTGACTTAGCGTTCACATTACTGGCCCGATAATAATCCTTGGTCTGTAGGTGTCTCCTCTCCACGCAGTGTTTTAGAAATCCAGGTCTTTTCACCTTGGGAATCTGCAAAAGCTGTCTGAGCAAGAGCTAAAGCAGGCGCGCTCACGTTTTGAAAATAGTGGCGCAGGACTTACCCTGATGCTTTGGGTAAAGGCAAGAGAATTTGATGATACAGCCTCATTCCGTGTCCACCAAGAAAAGCGTACTGGAAATCTCCACCGGGGGCGCTCTTTTTGCCACGTGCTAGAGTAGGGTCCCTTGTTTTCCAGTGCCTGTGTCTTCTTTCTTGCTTTTACTTTCTCAGTGAGTGGAGATTACCCTAAAGTAATCTTCTAAGAAAGGATGAACAGGAAGTAAATTTGTGACGGCACTGCCTTCCAAAAATGTCTTTAACCTACTCTCATATTTAATTGACATTTCAATACAGAATTCCAGGCTGGAAAACATTTTCCCTGAAAAATATGAAAGGTTTTTAAGAAGTTTTGAAGGCAGTGTTCTGTTTCTATAGAGTCCATGCCACTTTATTTATTATGTGCTGTTTCTGAATTTTGTTCTGTCTAGAAGCTTCTGAATTTTCTTTGAGCCATATTTGTATTCTGAAATGACATGTTACGGTTCTACTTGAATCCACTTTGCAGGGCGCTTCCTTTCAATTTTACTTATATAACTGATCTCCAATTCTGGGAAATTCTTGCATTATTTCTTGGTGATCTCATCTTCCATTTTTTGCTTCGTCTTATTAGAACAGCAGCTTTTGTTATTACAATGATGCTCTGTCTTATTTTATCCCATTTATTTCCCATCTCTGTTTTAAGAGAATTTCTCACTTTTAGCTTCTAAAAGTTTGAGCTACTTTATCATATTGTATATTTTTGATTTTCAATATTTTTCTTTTCGTCATGCTATTCTTGTTTTGCAGATGCAATAGTTACTGGCAGCTTTTTGGACTATATTAATGTATTTCTTATTTCCCTGAATGTCCTGACGCATCTGCACTGCTGTTTTTTTTTTTCTTTATGTCAGTCTCTAGCTTAAATTAAAGGTTTTACTCAAATACTGAGGGATGCCAGGCTGTGTGTCCGTGGAGCAGAGTGGCTCTCTGAGAACCAACGGGAACAGCTCAGCACTGTGACTGTCATCAACTTTGGGCTTCACTGGACGGAGAAACCTAGCAGGACCATTTCACTGAAGAAAGCATGGATGTGTGTCTTTAATCTTTTCCTTCTGAAAATGTAAATTCCACAAAGAATAATCTTCCAGTCTCATGAGGAAAACACTCAGCCTGGCTCCCGGTGTCCTGAGAGTGAAGAGCCTGGTTCAGGAGCGCTTAACCTGCAAGCAGCGAGCTGACAAAGTCAGTTTGGAAAATAATCTCCCTTCAGGACATCCCTGAGATTCCTAGGCTAAGAGTTAGTCTCACCTGGTTAGAGAATGACCTTCCAGTCTTCTGCCTGAGCAAAGAATGGGGTCTTTCTTTCGGCCGGCCATATAGAATAGAAGAGAAAATTTGGTGACTTGGCAAAATTTAATCCAACTTGTGGTTTTCAGTGACCTTTTTGTGCATGTCACCCTTTCTACTCTAGAAGGACCTGGTGCTAACAATTGCTGAGCCTCTTGGGAGTTACCGATGGAGACTAAAACTGCGTGATTTTCTTTGCTGATTTGCATAGAGTCCAGCTCTCTCAGGGCAGCTGACTGTATCCACACCTATCTTTTGCTTTCTATCCTTCAAAACTTCGATGACATTTCTATTTCTGAATTTCTTTTGCTTTTATAGTTTGGTGCTTAGAAAATTTGATAATGCCATTTTAATGGGGAAAACAGTGAGGGTAAAATGCTCAAAATGTTCACCAACCCATAAACATTTACTTTAACCTTCTGCTTTCATACTGCTGTACCCTAAGTACATCTCTTGATGAATAACACTTACCTTCTTCTTGTGTTGAGGGTCCTTGGACTTCTATCATTAATTCTGTTTCTGGAACTCATAATCTAACCAAGTGATCCAATTCTATTCCAACATCATCACACAGTTTTTGCAGTTTTAGAGTATAACATCTTATTCAGTAGTTGCACAGCAAAGCTAATTCCCTCTCTATTGCTCACTTACTCAGGTACCACAAGTGGAAGGAACTCTGCGAAGACTCATCCTGCGAGCAGCCTGCCAACAATACCACACGCAAGTTTTTGTTGTTGCAGAAAGTGGACATGTTCTTAGAATTAGTTCCAACCTCATTAATCACCCCTGTTCCAGTATATGTCAGCCAAGAGTGTCTCTAGTCCAGTCCTGAAAATTAAACATCCCCTGGGCTAGCAGTTTACCAAACAACAGGACCACTCGGCCTGACCTTGGATGAGAAACACGCAGAGGGACTCGGAAGGCACGCCCACCCCCACCCCCGATTTAGGAGTCGGGGTGTCACTCAGAGTCCTGCACCTTTGAACACTGGTAACCATCACTGCCTCCGAATAGCAAGGTAGGTTGTCAGACATGGACTTCGGCCATCCCAATAATGTCTCCTTCCCCTATTATTTGTTTATTATTTATTTTTGCTTTTTTGTTGTTTGTTTTTTGAAATGGGCTTTGCTATGTAGTTTGGGGTGGCTTTCAGCTCGCTGTGTAGCCCAAGCTGGCCTCAAACTCTTGTCATCCTGCTGCTTCAACCTCTGGAATTCTGGAATCACAGTTATGCACACTGAGCCTGTCTGCCTCCTTACCACATCCAAGATTTTTTAAAAGAACTTTGTAAATTTCTAGGTAAATAAGAACTGTGCTGCTTCTGATCTCCTCACTCCAGACTCCTGCTTAGTATTATGACCAGAGCCCTGTATGGCAAACTGGATGACAAAGTGATGGACCTTGATGCTCTTCACTTCTTACTACGAAGAGTAAGCACGCAGACGCACACACTCACAGTGGCTTTCTTCCCCTCAGATTTATTCAGGAAAAATACTTACTTTCCCTACAGCATCATATTTGGCGAATACATATTACTATCGTCACCTTTGAGCTATAGCTCATGTAAATATGCTTATTTGACTAAATGACTACTATGCTTTTCCAGTGGCCCCAGCTACCAAAGCATATTATCTGTGGCTGTTAGAGTGGCTAAGATATGTGGATCAGAACAAGGACTGGTGGGTACATGAGGGCATAACCCACGTTTCATAGCCGAGAAAATGGCAAAGAAGATCAACCACAGCAGTGGAGAGCATGGTGAGAGACAGTAATCCCATACTGATGGTAAGTATTTCTGTGTGCCGATGCCCTGGGGATGATAATTCAATTATTTCAAAAAGAAACCTGCACCAGCTTAACTCTGTCCTGTGGCTTAGTCTAGCTTAGACTCATTGCAAAGGTTGACTGTGTGATTTTTGGCTTATTTTTGTGATCACTCAGAAACACTAAAACAATGGTGTGAACTTATTGGAACATTCTTCTCCTAATCTCACTAGAAAAGTATAATTTTTAATGACCTATTTATGGCTCTCAAAAATTTGATTTAGGGTGGGAAATGTTGGACTAAGTACTTTTTTTGCAGTCGAAAGCACATACCAAAAATAAGATAGTCTCTGAAATTAGGAACTTAGAGCTCAAAAATAAAATAGAATCCAAATGTTTGCTAAGAGAAGGCAGAAACAGGATTCTCAGCCCACCTCAGCCACCCCATTCCCACCAAAAAGAGATTCTCAGAAGGACCTTTGCACATGTTAAGAGGACCAAGACTCAGGGACTGAAATGGTGGTCCCCCTAATAACCAAGCAAAACAAAGTGACTGATGAAATGATCAAGAGGCCAGTCCAGGGCAGCCTGGTCTCTCCTCCACCAAAAAGCAAAGTCCAGCTGTTTGATTTTGTTGATTTTGAGGAGAGTCATCAGAGAATGAGTAACACCAATCTTTCCATATTAAGGTCTCAGAATTCTTTCCTTTTGGCCTTTTCTCCAGAGGCATCCAAGAACAATACAATTCCAAGTTACCTCCTGGGTTACAGGGCCAGATCTACCCCACATCCCATTTTAGGAAATGACAGTGTCCAGGTCTTTCCTGGGCCTCCGCTCCTATGTAGGTACGTCCACCCAGTCCAAAGAGACGATGCAACTATTTAGATGTGTTTGCCAAGTGCTTTATACACAAGGTCATTAAATAATAACACACCATGCATATGTAGAGCCGAACTTTCCTTGTCACGCTCATTTCCCGGAGCTTCTGCCACAGGGCCCAAGGGAGGATTCTGCCGTTGTCCGATCCAGTGAAAGCAGCCATTTGATACAACTGAATAGTGAGAATCAGGGCCAGCTAGTTTTACTCAGAGCGAAGTTCAGTGTTGTGCTAAATTCCTCATTAGAAGACAGTTGCCAATAAATAATGTGATTTATCTCTCAGGAAAGATTAGGAAGAGGGGAGTGGGTAATGAGGGAAGAGACAAGGGTGCACATGAGTCAAACTTTGGAAAAGTCTGAATAAATAATAATCAATCTAATGGCAACTGCAAGGAAACACCCTAATGGTTCTGGACCAGTAATGGCTTAGAACGAACATAAATAGTTTTAAGACTTCAGGGCTTTAAGACTGATATTCTAAACACGCACACACAAAGTTGTTCTTATTTTTAATTAGCCATCGAGCACCAACGAAAACCAATAAACTTGGGAGACCTAGGTGGACTAAAGAGGGATAATCTTCAGTTTAGTGAAGACCTGGGTGCCTGGCACAGGTCGGTAACCACCCTTGCTAGGCAAGTCGGGAAACCTTTATACCCTAAGCCTTCTAACGGGCAGTGCAGTGTGGGAGACCGGCAGGCTTCAGTCGGCCCGCCACACTCCTGACCAGCAGGAGCCTTGGTAAGTCTACTCTCCTCATGCTTTGGATTCCATGTCTTCTACATAAAAGATGACAGTGCCTAAATGGGTCACAATGGAGTGTTAGATGAAATAAGACATGGGAGGGCATGATGTGAACCTAAAAGTCTGCAAAAAATCTTAACAACACACGAGGCTTTCATAAACTATGTACTCAGATACCATTTGGATAAACCTTTATATTTGATTCCCATGTCTATAATAATACATTGCTATAATCCTTGTATAAAAGTGGTTTATAAATAGTAATAAAAGTTTCATACCTTTGATCCATACATTTACATGGGGAAATCTATTTGAAGACAATAAGCACATTCAGATAAAATTCTAATCACAAATGTATTCGTTGCACTGTTAGTTACGAAAGCCCCATAACAGAACTGCAGCCCAATGTCTAACAGTAGGAGAACAGTGTATCTGTAGAATAGTTATCTTGGAACATTTAAAGGCCCAGATTGTTAGTCAGTGTTAATGATGTGAGCATGGGAAAGGCTCATATTAATGTTATAAGGCAACTTTTAAGGCTGAAGATTTAGCCCCGTGTTAGAACGCTGGCCTAGCATGCACACACACAAAGAAATTATGACGACTTTGGGATCCAGTTTACAAAGTGTGTGTGTCTTGCTCATGCGCTCCAGAAATGGGGAAAATGTATCTCAAATTATCGAGGGCTTATTTTTAATGTAGTATGGGCTTGTGGATAATATTTTTGTTTTATAAACTCCAAATTTTCTTTTAAAAATTATTTAATCATAAGAATATATTCATTTAAAGCATTATGTATTGTCCAGTTCCATGGCCTGCCGGGCAGTCAAGGGCACATGTACCATACGTCACACAGCTCAGGTAAGACGGGGATGAAAAGTGGTTGGGGCAGTCAGGAAGCTACTGTTTCCCCCAGACTTCAGTCAGCAATGACGCGATCGCACAGCTTTAAAGATGGTCTCTTTGCTGCTCAGGATTCGCAAGGTAAAGTTTGCAAACACAAATATAGGTCAAGTTCTGTTGGTTGAATAAATAGTTTTCATTATACATGAGAGACAGAGAGAAGGATGAGGAGACCTTTCCTGGGGTGTGGGAGGAAGGCACGCTCCCTCTGCCCCAGACGAAGAAGTGAAGGGCTTTGTGTTAGATTGGACTGTGGTGCAGTCTGGGGTGAGCAAGGTGACATATTAGCAGCCGATTGGCGGAGCGTCAGCTCGTGTGTGTGTGTGTGTGTGTGTGTGTGTGTGTGCGCACAGGGAAGGGAAGAGGAGGTCTGCCTTGGGCTGAGGGGAGAAAAAAGAGGAGCTGGATACATGTTAATGTCTGCCTCCTCCCCAGGGTTGGCAGCCTGGCAAATTTTATACGGGCAGAAACTCATCAATACATACATGAAAACTAATTTTTTGAAACATATGTACTGTGATTATGTAAACTAACTGCGCGCTGTGCCAAGACGGGCCTCCCGGAGCAACTCAGTGTGTGCGCTCCCCAGGGCCAGCCCGCCGCCTGGCCTGCGTCTGTCTGTCTGTCTGTCTGTCTGCTCTTATGCCCTGCTCCCTCTTCTTCCTTTCTCGTGCCCCTGACTTGCCTCGGGCTGCTCCGTCCGAGCCCAGGGTCCCACCATGAACAATCCCCTGCCCCGGCCCCTGCTGCCTCTGCTCAGGCCCAGGAACAATAGAGCCGAGTGGCCCTGAGCTGAGATCTCTGTCCCCATGACCCAAAATAAGTCCTAGCTCCCTAAAGTGGGTTTTCTCAGATATTTTGTATTAGTGGCACAAAAATAACACAGTGTGCCAGCGGTGCTCAGGAGCCAACTTGGTTCTCTAGATTTAGTTATCATACATGAGTTGCACAAATGAATGGGGTATAGCATGAAATCCGACACACGTATATACCAGACAGTGGTCAGATGAGGGTGATGATCATTTCTGTCTCCTTAAACATTTCCCTTCTGGCTTGGGGCTGACAGACTCCCCTCATCTGTGGTTTATCAAACAGCTCATGGAGCCCTCGCTGCCCTGCCGCGCTGCAGAGCCCTGGACCGCGCTCCTGTCTGCCTGGCACCTGTCACCTGGCCACCTTCTTCCCACCTCTTGCCCTGTGCGCTCAGGCTTCAGGAATAATCACGCTGTGCTCTTTCTCGGTGAGGGCGAGTGTTTCGTGTCCCACACGGGAGTGGGAACAGGTGGTGCTTGTCTTTCTGTACCAGTTTATTTCACTTCACGTCATGTCCTCCAGTTGCCTCCATTTGACCTCATGTCTCAGGATTGAGTCAAAGGTCCAACAATTGAACCTCAGAAAAGAAAATACATGTGTTTAACTGAAGCCCTTCGAATATGCTTCAATCTATGATTTAATAACACACTTGTTAAAAATCCTAATTGCTAAATTTCAGAGAATTTTAAGGAGTCAATTTATCCTAAACAGACTGGTAGATATGAGAAAAAACACCAAGCAAAATTGCCTTTCCCATTTTCATTGTACAGCTAGAAAAAAAATTACAGCAGAGGGGATTATAGCTGTCTTTAAAGTGTAACTCTGTACCCTAACTACTAAGTAGAAGGAAAATTATACCATCACAACCCCATCCTGATGCCCACTGGAGTGGACCTAAGTATTGTGCTCGTTGGTAGGTGTAATTCTAAATGACCAGCAAGGTCTCGCACACCGCCGTTCCCGCCGTGATTACGCAGCACTGCATGGCAAGAGAGATTGTTCAGGGCACTCATCAGCTAGCTGGAAGGTGGGAGACTGTCTGTGTATGCTTAACCTAATCAAATGAGTCCTATGACATGTCAGCTTATTTCAGAGGAGGAGGCAAAGCTTCAAAGCATGCAGAACTTGAAGGCATGTGGAAATACTTCAGAAGGACCTCTGAGAACTCAGAACGAGCTTGGCCAGCGATGCGGGGTATAAGCAGATGAGCTCTCCCTATCAGCTGCAGAGCAAGAGTGAAGGCAGACTTGCCCCAGAGGCTCAAGAAAAGACCTCCGCATAGTGAACACTTGATGTCAACCTCGGGTTGCCCCGAGCAGGAACCCAGTCCTGCTATTCGATTTCTATCCTACACCATGAGATAATAAATGAATCATTTTTTTTCTTTTAAATTTTTAGTAGTATGTGTTTGCAGTACGTAATGATTGCATCCGTCAGGAGGAGTTGACCATGTACACAATACATTTTAATCCTTCACATGTCCTTTCCCTGCCCTCTTTCCCTTATCTCATTTCTTGGTCCCTTTCCCACTTCTAAAAGATCTATCTCACTGGCTCTTATTATATAATTTTTATATTTTGCTTCTTAACTTATTTATACTGTAAGCTTCTTGTACAAGGGAAATCCTGCACTACTTAAACTTGTGTGCCTGATTCACATTACTTAATGTTATGGACTTAAGAGGCAACAATTTTCCCACAAATGGCTCCACTTTACCTTTATGGCTGAGTAGGATTCCACTGTGTATATCTGCTTTGTCTTTAGTTGGCATACAGGCTGCTCCAAAATCTAGCTATTAGGAATTTTCTGTTATAAATATGGATGTGCCTGTATCAGTGTAATATGTTTTCTTTATCTCAGAAAGATGCATAGAAGTGAGATAACTGGGTTGAATGGAAATTTTCATTTTAATTTTTTGGGGGGATACTGGGACTCAAACTTACAACCTCACACTTGCTAGCAGGTACTTGTGCTGACCTTCTTTGTTCTTCTGATCAACCTTGGCTTGAAATCCACTTTGTCTGCCAATTGACTCGCCGCTTCTGTTTTCTTCCAGGTTCCTGTCACCTGAGTACTGTTTTCCGTCCCTTAACTTTCAGTCTATGAATTTATTTTTGAGTTAAATGTGTTTCTTCTGTGCAATATATTGTTAGATCTTGCTCTTCACCCATTCTGCTGTCCTGATTTTTTGACTGGTGAGTTCAGACCGTTCGCACTGATGGTTAAACCGGTGTGGGTTGATGTGTGCACTCACCTTTGCCATCTCACTTCCCTCTCGTTCCCTTCTGCTTAATTGCTCACCTTGCCCGGTGGAGTCCATCTGTTTGCATTCATGGAATGCTGTCTTCATTGTTCTTTTCTAGAATATCCTTCAGAACTTTTTGGCGTTCTGCTTCGTCAGTCATGAATTTCCTCAGCTGTTCTTTATCAAGGAAGTACCTCACTTCCTCATCAATTTTGAAAGATAATTTTGTGGAGTACATCAATCTGCATTGAAGGTTATTTTCTTTTAGGACTTGAAATACTTCAAGCTCTCCTTCAGTTAACAGTTTGAGTTGAAGAGTCTGCTAAGATTCTAATGGATTTTTCTTTATAGGTGGCTTTTTTCCTGTATTGCATCCCTTGGGGTAGTGTTTTGTTTGTTTTGTTTGTTTGTTTGTTTCTGACTATGACTATTTGGAGTGCTATATGTTTCACTTATCTGTATCCCAAGGTCTTTTCCAGGCTTGGAAAGTTTTCTCCTACTTCCTACTACTTTTCTGAACAGGTTTTTTGACCTTTGTTCTAATTCTTCACTAATTTCTATTAATCTGAATCACCACATGTGAAACAGGAAAAGCGAAGCGCTTCTCTTACTGTATGCAAAACACTAGACGCAGAATTCCCACCCAGCCAGGCAGACTGCTCCGTCTGCCGAGCGAGCGGCTGTCCTGCAGACACTCACCGGGCACCCTACGGTCAGCTCCTCAGCTCTGCTCAGTGCTGGCGCTCTGAAGTTAGTGACAAGTCCTCAGGTCCAGCGCTTTGTCCACAAAACTGCCCCCTCCTTCAGACACAGGTCACAGGAAGTCGGTTGCTAAGCCTTGATTACAAGCTGGAGCCCCCAGCGTCTCCTTTCAGGCTGCTTTTATTAGAATGGCTCACAGAAGTCGGAGAAAAATTACCTACTGTTGAAGATTTATGACAAAGGGTATTTTCTGAAAAAAGAATAATTGCTATTACTTTTATTTTTTTAAAGTGTTTCATTATCTCTTTTTCTCATACATCCATAGTGGTTTTGGGGATTGAATCCAAGGCCTTTGCACTGAGCCACCTACCTGACCCCACATACCTGACCTCTGTATATTTTTTGTTTTGAGACTGAGTCTCTCTGTGCCTCTGGGCTCAAACTTGCAATCCTCCTGCCTTAGCTTCACAGAATGCTAGGACTGTAGGTGTGTGCCACCATCCTCTGCTATTGTATGTGTTTAAGGTATACAACATGGTGTTTTTTCCTTTCCAGTACTGGGAACAGAACCCTGGGCCTTCACACTGAGCTACATCTCCCAGCCATTTTTTAATTTCGAGACAAGTTCTCAGAAGCCACTAAATTGCCCGAGCTAGACTCAAACTTGTGCTTACGCTGCCTCAACCTCCCAGAGTATTACAGTGTGCATTACCTGCCCAACTCAATATTACATTGTTCTATACATCTACTTGGTAAAATAGCTATAATTAAACAGATTCACATATTCATTCACATGGTCGTGCTTTCTAGTGTTCCGAGTACCTAAAATCAGCTTCCTCCGCATTTGTACTTTGAGTATCCAGTACCACAGTACTGTTGATCATAATCCCCACGCCGCACACTGTCTCTGAACCTAGAGCAGAAAATAGCTCTCCACCCCATATATTTCAGTTGCTCAGGTGACGGTTCCTGTTGCAGTTCTGGTTGCTCTGTCTCTTAGAACCAGCTGGTCACTGGAATACACAGCTGATCAATGGGACACATAGCTGGTCACTGGGATGTACTGCTGGCAACTGGGACGCGTATCATAAGAACCAGTCAAAGACCACGTACTCTACTTGGTCAAAGACCAATCAAAGTAGAGCCAAGGTACTCTACTCCTAAACTTCCTCTTCGCAACCAAATATGGAAGCCTCCTTCCCCATGCCTTTGGGATCCAACATTTTCAGGGGCAACTGATTCCCCATCAGTGCCTGTCAGGCAACGTGTTAATCTGCCTCCAGATCCTGGCTGTCCTTAGGCGCTGCTGTCTGGCTCCTGTGTCACCGCAACTCCGTGCCTCTCGGCGGCACCTTCCCATTCCCTGCTTTGCAGGCCCCCAGTAGCCACGTTCTTGACTCTGTTTCCATGCGGTCAGCTTTCTTTAGAATTCACTTTTGGAGTGAATTCCTGCAGTATTTTTACGTATGTCTGACTTACTTCACTTGGTGTAATGTCTTTCAGCTTTGTCTCTTTCTAAAGGGGAGTGTATTTTTATAGATGTCTATGTGTGTATGTGTGTGTGTGCACCTGTGTGTGTGCGCGTGTGTGAATCTTTATCCATTCATCTCTCACTGGACACATAGGCTGTTGTGACTAATGCTGCTATGAACATGAGAGTACACACATTTCTACAAGGTGGTGATTTTATTTCCTTTGAGCGCCTCCCCCCCCAGGAGGGATTGCTGGGCCACTGGGAAGTGGCCATTTAACACCAATCTTTATCAGGCCTTGCTGTGAAGTGACTTTCTACTTTGATTTATATTCCTCTAAGGATTAGTGATGCTAAGCACCTTTTTATATGACTATCTTTATGTCTGTTTATGAAAAATAAGCAGACATTCCTCTCTTCTGTCCATTTTTAATCAGGATATTTACTTTTTGCTATTTATTGTGTGAGTTTCTTATTTTAGAAACTAATCTCATATGGTTTATAGCTTTTCTTCTCCCCCTCTTCTCCTTCTCTTTCTTCTCCTCCTCTTCTTCCTCCTCCTCCTCCTCTTCTCCCCCTCCTCCTCCTATTTCTTTAAAGAAAAGGATCAGAGTCAAGTGTTTCCCAAGTGTTTTTCAACAAAACTTGGGAAGTTAGATATTTATGTGAAATGTCCCCATTTTTAAATATCCGATGAATCAAATATAAACTGTGTGCACTGAGGCCACAGGGCTAGCTCGAGCTCACAGGCTGCAGCTTTCCTCTCTGGGTTAGGATCGAGGAGGATGTGTACACTCATGCTGGGCCACCTCCTTGCTGAAATCCCTGCTGCTTCCTGTTGACAGAGAGACGCTCCCAGCCTGGCACTGACACCTAAACTGGAGAAGGGGTCTTTAGTAGCACAACTTTCTTGAAGAGGACTTTACAGAAACCCCAAGAAGCTGTTTGACTAGGGCAGCTCTGATGGTCTCATCAGATCCTTGCTGCATGTGATCTGTGCTTGTTCTGAAGGGAGCAGGGAAGGATTGGCTGGGTCGGGAAGGGTCAGCTTCCTCAGGAAGAAACAGTCCCAGCCGTGTCCGTCATCAGTGATGGGAGGTGGGTAATTCCTTGTGCTGTCTACATCTCCCAGCTCAGGTCTTGCTTACCAGGCAGAGAAACTTCCTTCTGGTGTGGACCCGGGAGGTGCTGATGGTGTGGGGGCGCTGGGGTGCTTTGAATAGAACTCTGCCTGGAGCTGAGAGTCATCCAGCTTTCATGTCACCACTAGCACGGAGCCTCTCTTGCTGCTTTGCCACCTGCTGAAGAACTCCAGCATAGCAGCGCACACTGGTACTGTGCGGCCCTGTATCTCTGAGTGTGGGAAGAGAATTTGAAATTATAGTTCAAAATGAGCACAGAATTCCTGCTATAAAATTATGTTATTTCCAGAAATCCCAAATTGTTGTAATTTGGTTTCCAACTCCAAGGGAAGAGGACAGAAACGACTATTCTATGGGCCCCAAATTTCTAGCTAGATTCCGAATGTCTTTCAACAAAAAGCAAGAAAAACCATATGTACTTCTGGTGGACAACCTGTAGCCTAGCTGAAATGGGCTGGTTTAATGGTGAAATGAAGAGACAAATGTATATTCATATAAATGGAATTTAATAAGGCAGGAAACTCCACAAAACCTCCATGTTCCTCGGGTGGAAGCCAGTGTGATTAAATTTCCCGAGCACACTCTGTGAGTTTACCTGACACACGGGGCATGAGGCTCTGAGCGCTGATAACTCTCCAGGAATCCTGCCGCCTGCCAAGGGACTGCACAGGTGAGGTGGCGGGCCGGAGCACTGGAGTGTCTTCCTGAAACTTCACTTTGTTTTGCTGAGTCCTGTGTATACCGATCTCAATTCTTCCTTTGAATACTGGGCTTAATCAACCTCAGGCACACGGACCTGGGCACGTAATATGCTCGCTGTGAAGCGTTACGTATCAGGACTACAAAGAAGACTGTGTGACTGTCCCTATCTTTAAAATGCTCACAATTTACATGCAGCTCTTTCTGAGCCTCAGTTTCCCTTCCAGTAAACGGTGGAGCTAGATTAATATTTTGGAAGTCTGATCTATAATTTTTAATGTAATTTCCCAAAATTACATAGCTTGATCCACAATGGCATCTTCCCTTTTGGGCCGGTAGAGCTGAGCGGGAAACACACGCTCGCCCTTGGACTACACGCAGAAGGGGCCGCGTGGTTCTCGGACGAGACTGCCCCGGCCAGGGAGGGAAGTGCTGCTCGGCCTTCCTGCGCGAGTCCCCCTCCATCTGCCCTACTGTCCGGGAATGGCTCTGTGAGCCTCCTTCCGCGCTCTGTGCCGCATCTCTAGACAGCAGGCGCAGTGCTGGACAGCCCTTTTAGGTTTTTGTCGTTGTTGTTGCTGTCACTCGTGTTAGGGTGTCACTGGCCACCCACAAAGAGTAAGTTACCTACACCAAATGGTGCGCTAAGTGAGTGAGTGGACCCCAAAGCCACCTGCTGCAGCAGCAGAGAGGTCCCGTGGGGTGTCAGAGGACAACACTGCCAAAGGTCACATGGCCTCACCCGTTTATGGCAAAAGTTTTTAAATTTTAGTTTATGTCTACAAGACTAAAAATAACTTGAAGGCCCCATACACCATGTTTTACTATTAGGAATACAAAAATAAAAATTTCCTAAGTTCAGCACCCCTCAATGGGAAAAGTAGCTTCGGTTTCCCTGACATTTTAAACCATTTTTCACAACTATTGTGTTTATTAAACTTACACAAGTGGATTTTCTTAGATCATCACCAGGAATAGTTTAATTAGCTACTACATTAAACTAATACCAGTTTAGAAGACAGTCACAGGATAAACTCTGTATTACCAGTTTCCGAAAGATACCATCTATTTTTTCCATCAAAAGAGAAGTAAATCATTTCTCATGCTTGTGAGTTGTCTTTTTTTAATGAATGCTGTCCTGTTTGGGTTTGTTAGTCCTACTTGTGAATCCACACTCTAGAGGGCTGTGAATATACTAGGATTGGGAAGAATTGACATGTAGAACAGTGACTTGGTCGCCAGGACCAAGCACAGCCCTTCTGAGGGAAGTGTGACATGTCTAAGGTCAACCCTTTAGCAGAGCCTGTAGGGGCACAGGCTACTTAGGAGAAGTGAGGCATCATGCAGTGAGTTTACCTGCTTCAGCTGAGCAAAGTTTTCAGCCTTTGTCTGTCTACCGGTATGTAATTACCACGCCATGAAGTTTATCCCCTAGGTGCAGTTGAATGTCTTTAAATGCATTCACTAAAGAACTGCTGCCGCTCCTCCTCCAGAAAGGATCATCTCTGGACAGAAGCCACCAGGAGTCGCCCCGCCCCTGCCACCAGTCCCAGACAGCCTCGAATTGTCTGCTGGTGCTGTCCACTGGCTTCCACATTTCATATAAAGGAATCATGTCACAGGTGGGCTTTTGTGTTAGGCTGCTGTCACAGCGCATTTTCAGACTTCACCTCTGTCCTAGCATGTAGCGGGACTTCATTCTCTCCTGGGGCTGAATCATATGCTACTAATGGATAGGAAACATCTCATTTCTCCATCTATGACTTGAAGTTCCCTGGAGCTGTTTCCAGGTTTGGCTATTCTGAATAACCTGGTATGAGCAGTCATACACAAGCTTTTGCTGGATGTAAGTCTTGCACCGAAGAGCAGAACTTCAAAGTGCAAACGGAGATAGGAATTCCATGTTTTGCATCTAGTTTAGCAGCTCCACCAAACTCTCTCCAAAGTGGCTGCACCGTTTCCCTTGTCACCGACACTGTATGAGGATTGGGGTTTCTCCACATTATTGTTAACACGTATATCTTACTTAATTTTCATTTAATTTTCGGACACTCTGAGATCAATATAACCTTTGCTATTAGGGACTTTATTAAGAAAATGAGGTTCAAATAAGGTAAGAAAGCTGCCCAAATGTCATTGTCCACTTAAGTGAATTAAGAGACAAGATCAAAACAGGAAAAAACTGACTTTGGTCCGCTGGGATTTTATAGCTCTTTCACACAGACTTTATGATGGCTAGTTTATGTTTGAGTGGCTGGGTGGGATCCCTGTTAATCCTGTACTTTCCTGTTTAAGACTCTGGCATGGAAGTGACCTCGCCTGCTGGGGTTCTGAATGGTCCACAGCTCACCACTCCAAGAGCTCCCTTCTGGTTTGGAAGGCATTATTAATGAACTTACCTCGCTGTTCAACATTTTGCAGGAGGCAAAAACACTTTTTAAATGATTTCTGTGAAGCATGAACACAAAAGGAGAATCGAAACCAACTCTTCGTGACCACCTACCCTGTGCCCCATCAGGAGTGAGGGCCCCATGTGTTTCATCTCAGCATCTTCTCAGTGACCTCGCAAAGGGGCACCGACCTCCCCTACTTACCTTTGCACAGTCTGCCGTGGGATGTAACTCAGCAGTTTTTCCAAGGTCATAAATTACGAAGCAAAGAGTAGGTATATGAGTATCTGTCTTTAGTACCATTATGGCTGCTGCACCCACATTTGTGACAGAATTCCTGATGATAAAAGTAATTATAAAATTGAGTCAAAATATGGACAAAGACTAGTCTGGAAATAAACTGCTAATACGTCTGGTTGATGTAGCTGTGGATCTGCTTTGCTTTACAAATTTATCCTTACTATAGTTGTTAAATACAGATACACCATAGCCCAACAATTCTATTTCTGAGCATAAAACTTACAAAATTGGGGCACTTATGCATCAGAATACACATACCTACACACACATGCACACAGACACACACGTTTGTTACCCTTTGTCACATGGTTAAAAGTAGCTCCTTTCTTAAATGCTTTTCTGACCCGAGAGTTGAACTCCTTGTGCCATTGGCAGAACACACAGTTTGGGAGGGCAAACACTATCCCCTTTGCCTTAGGTCCGCTGTTCATGTTGGAATCTTAACCCTTTACGCTCCTTGCTTCCTCTTTCTTTCCTCCTTTTACACCCTAGGTGCCATGGATGTGAAGTGCTCCATTACAGTGAGGACACGAATTTTCATCTCTGCATTTCTGTCAGAACAGGACTCGTGTACAGAACCACAGGTCTGCGACTCCTTAGGAAAGAGGGCTGTGGAGCAGGTTTGCTGTGAGCTGGTTTCCACCTCATCTGCGCTGGAGAAACCCAACACAGTGCATGTGCAGTGAGTCTCACGGACAAGCGGACGGCAGAAGCCCAGGGTTCAGAATCCCTGAAGGCCCAGAAAAGCTGCCTGGAGCAGGTGGAGTTTCCTGCGAGCGTGCCCCGCTCACACTGCTGCTGAAAACCCAGCAGGCAGCTCAGCCCGGGGCAATAGGACCGGCCGGGCTAGAGCTTTGTGGGAGGGGGAGATGGACACAGGCCATCCCGGCTAGCTGCCCCTGTATCTCAGGGTGCTGCATTCCCTGCACATCGCCAGTTACCCTTGAGAACTAAAAGCAATACAGAGGAAGAACAGTTTCTTTGCACAGGAAATTAAGCCGGTACATGATATTCCTGATACCATGACACCCTGTGAGAGAGAGAGATCCTGGAACAGGACCAGAACCAGAGAACAAACATGACTTAGCATCCGTGTGAAATGGGCATAACACCTTAAAGGATCACTGTCCATGACAAAATATGCCAACTATTTACCATGACTGACAAAAGCTAAGTTCTCGGAGAATGTGAACACTAAGTCTGTGACCCTAATTAAAGCCGCCTGTGGCACACCAAGCACTTACGCCAGGCCCAGAACGAGTTTATCTCTGGAGTGGTGCCCTCTGCAGTGCCACGGGTAGCAGGATACCTCCTAATCCCCACTGTCACTCCCCTCTAAACAGTCCTCCCCTCACGGGCTGCACGCCTCCTCCAGTCCTGGCAGGTAACCCTACAGGCCCACAGGAAGTGTCACAAACCCAGGTACCCGCCCAGCAACCTAGTAGGGCTGCTTCCCAACAGAGCAAGGCCTCTCCTGCCCAGCAGTGCCTGGGACACCATTTGTTTCAAAGCATTTGCTTGATTCACAGTGAACATTAAAGAACCAAGCAGATCTCCAAGGTAAAAAGGTAGCCACCGACCCCAGCAGGCTTTCCCCTGGATTCAGAGTTCTTTAGCCTCCCTAAGCTCTGAAATGCCAAAACAGAGCCCCAGAAACTTCACACCTGCTGCCAGGGCAGGTCTGACCCCGCACAGCGGGGCCGCAGTGATGGCTGTGCTTCCCGGCTCCGCAGCACCCAGATGAACCCGAGCTGCTTCACTGGCTTTTATGGATGCAGCAAAGTCCATTTGGTCTTGTTTTAATAACACCCTAATAAAAGAGCTGGGAAATTAGATGCTAAGAATGACATTTAAATCCTCCATTTCCCTTTGCTGCAATAATAGCTTTCTTGATAATAAAGTAGATAAATTTTATTAAATTATATGAAGTTTTTCCATTTGAAAGCAATTAAAAATGCTTTCAGTTCAGAATTACAAAACTATTCACTTCGGATTTGAGGCTGACGTTTTTATTGGTAATCTGAGTTATAACACTCTCAGTTCTGTGCCCATTCATTGGCCCTGATACTTCTGCCAACTTTTTATGGTTTTATGTGAAAGTACAGTATTTAAGCCCCCTCTAAATTCATGAGCTGCCCCTGCTTCTGAAAAAGGCTCTCTCAGTGTCTCAACAATGCACAAGCAGGCCTGATGTTTATTTAAAAACATCTGCTCCATCCTTTGTGGTATAACATACCAAAGTAGCCTGACATTTTAAATACTTTTTCTTTACACTTCGTGTCAAACAATGAGAGAACGTAACTACTTTCGTGATGAAAAACTGTTCAGGGCAATTACAAGACGATCTAGTAAGTGGACTAAATGGTACCCAAAGTAATCAAAGGGAAACAGCGGGATTAAGCTGATGGGCAAAAGCCCACTTTTATGGCGATTTCTAACCCCAAGTATCTTTCAGATTATGCTTTGCGTCTCTGCACTTCCTAATTGATAAAGAAAATAGCTCTTTGCTGTGTCATTTTTAAGATAAAAGAGTGAATTCTGATTTTGTTAGTTTTTGACAAGGCAGGGCCAGCAGAAGGACTCCTCTGTGTCTCTAGCTGCTGTTTCCACCTGGGTGATGAGGGCCGGGGACTCTCCCATTCTGTTGGCTACTGCTCTGTTCCGCTTTTTACCCCATCCTTGCTGACTAGTGCTTACGTCCAGGGTGGAAGTGAATCAAAACTGGAAGGAAATGTAGTTTTATAAAAAATTATGTGCATAGGGATCACTTAACTCCAGGACATTACCCAGTGGAGCACTAATAAACCAGCCTGAATGATAAAATAGATGTTTCTAGAAAACCAGGCACTTCTAATATTTGAAAAGTTTCCTTCAGTGAACCAGACATACTTTTTCCATGCCTTCTCACACAAATGCATACATGCAAGATGCTGTTTTTTTGTTAGAGCTTGGGCAAAAGTAAACTTCAGCTCACCTTCTACTGATAGATTCCAGATATCTTTAATCAGCAGAAAACTATGTGGCCAAAGGTTCTAGAATGTTCTCTTAAGAGAAGCTACCTGAAGCAAAGGACACACTTAGGGCTAGCAGTAACTAGATTTCCTGAGAGGCAGTTTGATATACAGTACACTCAGTGTACAAAATAGCCCAGCTCTGTCTCCTAAGTATCAGAGCAGGTTCTTTCTGTGGTTGAAAATCTGTCAATAAAATAGAACACATTAACTCTGGAAGGAAGCTTCAGACCCTTATACCAGAGGGAAGCGCAGCCTGCGGGGCTGAGCTGGAGGGCTCCTTCCCTGCGCCCAGTAGACCTGTGTGAGCCCACAGAGGCTCCTCTGTCCCACACCTGAGGGACCCCACAACTCCCCTGATTAACAGACATGAATTAACTCAACTGCTCCCAACTGTGCTCAGATTAATTCTCTGAGGGCAGCCAGAGTAGAGGGCCTTAGGAAATGCAGAAAGTCCAGGTGACAGGGAAATGTTATTTGTGACCTTTTAATATTGCAGCTCACTTCGGGCTGTAAATCTCCTGTCCTGACCGTGCAGCTTACCTTCTGAAGGGCATGTGGGCCTTTGATTGCTCTCTTTATTAGCTTAGCAAATGGAGTGATGTGTGAGCCCTGTCATGGTGCTGACTCTGTTACAAAGTGTGAAGAGAATTCCCACCCACCCGTGCACTGGGAGGTGCCCAGTGCCCAGAGGCATCTGTTTTGTGCACACTGAGCAGGAGGATTTTATCAAAAGGCACAACTATAAATCTCTACGGAACCCTTCTCTCACAACATGACATTCCAAAGCATCTTCCATCTTAAAATCAAAACCAAAGAAACCAAAAGAACAAAAGCACCCCTTTGACCCACATTCCTCTCGACCCACCTCCATATTTATTTCTATGCTCCTCTTTCCTCATAAAGCAAACCCTTCAGAATAAGTCGTTGTCACCCCAGGCCCATTTCTTCTTCTCCCACTCTTTCCTGACTCATTTTAACCAAGCTGTTGCTCTCACAGTCAAGAAACCTCTTGCAGACGTGCTCCCTGGCTGCTTCCCGTTTCCTTTGTTTTGCTCCTCCTCGGCTGCCACAGCTTCCAAATGCTAAGCATCTGAAAGCTCCCTTGTAAGGCGCCTCCTCCCTCCCACCTGCTCTCTCCTGCTGAGTGATTCCATCTGGGGTCATGGTTAAGATTCCAGCTGTATATTGCTGACTCCCAAAATATCTCTCTGACTTCACTCAGCTCTGGTCCCCAGCTGCCTGTTTGACAGTCTCACCTGTGTGTTCCACAGAACTCACGAACTTAGTCTATTCTGGACTACTTCCTTCTTCCTTACTCATCTTAGCAAATGACAGTTCCACTCTTCATGCCAATGAAATTACAGTCACCATCGGCTCCTCTCCTCTCACCTACAGCTCATGTCCACACTGCCTGCCAATTATTTTGATTGCCACCAAAACATTTCTGGTATTTAACTGCTTTCCACCATGCATTTCAGGCTAGTATTGTGTACCCAGGTTCTGTCCAAGGCCTTTGTCTTAGTTAATTTTTTCTTGCTGCTGGGACAAAATACCTGACCCTAAAATTGAGGAAGGAAAAGCTTAATTAGCTTACAGTGTTTGGAGGTTTCGGACCATACTCAGCTGGCTCCAAGGCACAGTGGTGTAGCTAAGGGACAACTGTTCAAGGAGGCAGCAGGCGACAAGAGCGAAAAGGGCAAAAGGGGGAAAGCACGCCCCTTTCCCTCCTGTATTGTAGCCGGCCTGTCCCTGTCCCTGTGCTGGACTGCGAACCGACCACAAATGCTAGACTCAGCTGCCTGGGAAGCCCCGCATGAGGTTTTGGGGGAACATCGGGCCGCAAAGCACAGTAATCTCCTAACTGACCTCCCGGCTCTCACAATTGACACCAAAGGAACTGAAGAGACCCTTATATCTAAGTTATCCTGGGATAAAGTAGAGCTGACCCTTTCGGCATTTGGCGTCCTGAGCCTGATACTCGCGGGTCAGGCGCCCCAGGGGCTCACTGACATCCCGCCACGGCCCTCTGTGTTCCTTGATGCAGTTATTTCTCTCTGCTCCTCAGCTTCCTCCCTCCACCTCCTTTGCCTGTCCTGTGTACCTTGGCATTCCTGGTGCCCTGCGAATCTCAGCTTCGGTTCTTGTTCTGTCCGCCTGTGACACGCACCTCCTGAGCAGGTGTCTGCTCCCGGTCATCTATTCCTCTTCTCGGGAAAGCTTGCTCTGCCCAGGGCAGGACCTCAACTCCCACACCCCGCACAGTACTCTAGCTTCACTCACAGCTCTCGTCACACCGTGCCCCTTTATGTCTGTGACCGTTTTTCTCCTATCAGTATGCAAACTTAATGAGGGAGATTAGTCCTTATTCACTGCTCCATCCCTTTATCTAAAAGCAGTGTGATTCCTGTAGTTATAACTGGATCCACATTAAGTCAATAAGTCTACAAATCAAAGAATACTGCATCCAACAAGGACTCCAGAGGACGTGAAATCCAGTTGAGTTTGTCGTGGATCCTTTACCTGGTAGAATCCGTCACTGGGCACTTGAGCAGCCTTAACTGTAGGTTACTTATGCTACTGTTTTATTTTTCAAAGTAAAAATAGAGTTTTATCTCTAAATTTTGAACATTAATGAAAGATGATGGAAAAAATTCTACACATTAAAGGAAACAATCAGTTATAATTCTTTACCTTCATGGTACATGAAAGTAAGTGACTCAGAAGAGAAATAAAGGGGCCCTGAGTAGACAGGCTACAATCACACAGTAAAATAGTGAGAGAAGTTACAGGCAGAAGCCAACAGGGAAAATCTTTACACGTGGTAGATCAGTTAACCCACCAATGAGAAAGCTGGTTGAAAGTAAAAATTACTATCCAGGGTAAACAATCATTTTTCAGTGTAGAGAATCTGTGATAAGTATTTATTCTAGAAAATTAATTTTCTTTTAAGTAATGCATGTGGTTCAAGTTCTCCTCTGAGTGGTACTAAAGGCCTCCTCTGTTCACAGTCCTTGGAAGGTTCCATTCACCGTAGGTAACTTTGAAAACCAGAAATGAATCACGTGCAGTGTGTTTATAGCTTTGAATTTTACAAACACTCACATGTGACCATTGAACACCCCGGTTTCTACCACTTTTCTTTGCTTCTCTCCTGGGTAGTCCACACCTCCTGCCGATGCTACAGGTGAGACAGTGCACTCCATGCCCCGGGTGCGTGTACTCAGAGCAGCACCCACCTGGAGAGAGGTGGGATGTGGCCCCACTGGGAGCAGCTCTTACGTGTGAGGACAAGAGACCCAAGGGTCACTGAGGCCATCAAGGTCGTCTCATGAGTATCCACCCAAACTTCAGAATTGTTCTGGGGTCAAACAATCTTGAATGCAAATTACGGTTCTGGAAACTACTAGCACTGCAAACTTTAGCCACATTTTTAGCTCTTAAAGCCTCTTTTCCACTCTTCACAAAACTGGCCAAACCTCTCTGCTCCCATCCCTGTAAATCACAGGGTCACTACAAGAATGATATCGAATGACCTTGACAGAGAGGCTAGCACAGTGCCCAACATGACAGGCTAAACAATCATACATTCGCTTTCCCTCACTTGTGTGTAACCTGTATAGAAATTCATAACAAACTCCAGGAAAGGAAGTGATTTTTTACTGTATCCCCACTGAAGAATCAGTATTCTAAACTTGATTATGCTGCTATGGAATCTCATCTGGATTTGAGTCTTATTCTAAAATCTCATGATTTTTTTTCCTTCAGGCAGGGATACTCATTCTGACTGAATAGCCTCTTCATTCAGACCTTTGCAAACACAAGAGTTGACTCATCTTACAATGCAAAGATTTTTTATTATTATATGGGGGAGGACAGAAAATAAAACTAGTCAGCCTTCGGCCCAGGCCAGCCTCCCAGTTCACCTCACTAACATCATCCTTCAACAAGAACTCTGCCTGTGAGCCCTGCTATCAGTAACGGTCCCCAGTCCCTCACCCATCCCTCCTAAGCCCACTGTTAACCACTGTGATCTGCACCTCGCAGAGGGGCCCATGTCTTTCCAGTCAGCTTTCCTTAGAGTCCCCCACAGAGCTACCCCGATAGGAACACTGTTTCTATAGCTCAGCTGCAGCACCAAGCAGTGCGCATTTAAACCAACGTGCATTTCCACTTTTATCAAAGGACACTTAGTAAAGCAGGGATCCAACTTTTCTAAGAAAAGAAAATCTGAGCTTGGTGATGCTCTGTGTGTATACAATAAAGTTATAATGTTAAGAATGGACATTATTCAAATAATTTTTGTGTTTGTATGGGGTTTTCTATAAACTTTATAAAAAAAGGAAAATTCAAAAGCATGAGGAAGAAAATTCTAGTCTTCACATTATTGGTTTTCTCCTCTCCTTTATAGATTCACAAAATTTGGGAAAATATATTCATTCTCTATGACTTGATTTGGTTTTAAATAAATGTTAATTAAATTGACACTGAAAATCCCTGCATTTGAAACAAACGAAACTTTCCTATGGAAGCTTTAGCCTTGCAATTGAAACAGCTGTGGATTTTGGACAAATCCGGACTGTTCTTTATCACATTTCTGGTCAACAGAAAACAAACCATAAAAGTTTAGCTTTGACAAGCCCAGAAAAATGGTTATAAACTAGAACTATTTATCAGATGGAATTTGTTGATGCACCAAAATAAGGCAATGTCTGTTAAATACTCCTTACTTCTATGTGTTCTGCCAACTAGGCCAACCAAGCTCACATCACTCTGTCAACCAGAATTCTTTTTTCAGCACTAGGAATGAAGTCCAGGAGTCCCTTGTTTTGGTTTGGGTTTTTTGTTGTTGTTAGACAAGGTCTCCCTAAGTCATTAAGTTGCCCAGGGTGACTCTAACTTGTGATCCTTCTGCTTCAGCCTCCCAGAGTACTGGAATTACAGATGTGTGCCACTGTGCCCAGCTCACCTAGTATTTCAATAAAGTACATGTGAACACTGTCATCTCCACCTTTGAAAGGATTCAGAGATTAGAGTGATTCAGACTTTCAAAACCTGCCAGCTCATTTCAAAAACTCTATACCATAGATTCTACCACATCTTGATTTGGTTGATTGTAAAGACAGACATTCCCGAACGTGCTCTACACAGAGCTTCCCAGAATCCTGTTAAAGCTTGAAATGTTTTAGCAAAAAAAAAAGCACAACGAGTAAAATCACGATCAGAACAAAAGTTTGTTTTTCACAATAACTGTGTCTGCAAATGACCAGAAAGAATAAAGTGAAACCAGTAAACCCAGTCACTGGTCCAGGTAGGAAAGGAACTTGCACCACATTTTCAAAGTATGTTAATGATGTTTTCCCCACACAAATTCAATACCCTCTCAGCTTCCAAGCTTTTAAAAGAATATGGGTTAGATTTAGAAAGGGGTCCAAAGCAATTTGACCTCAGAACATCAAAAATAAAATTAGCTCAAATGGACATAATTCCTGGCTTCTGCCCTCAGATCGGCACGTGCTGTGCTCCGTGGGAATCGCGTGGGAGTGAGGAGGGAGCTGGCGGGAGAGTTAGGGAACTGTTACAAACCTTCCCAAACTATTTCATTAAATGTTTGGTTTCTACTAACAACTGGTTAGAAAAATCTTCATCCCATTTTATTTTCATTTTACTGGGCAGATACATTTTAAATTGATTATCTTTCATAGTCTAGTGAAAATGTTATTTTTATTAACAGACTGGTTCAAGTAATGGTAAAAATTATTTAAAGAGTGAGCAAATTAGGTATTGACTATTTATGAGAAAAAATACCTTTCCTTTTATTTTGCACATGAAGATTTGACTACTAGCTAGATACTTAAGTGATTTACTTACTTTGGTAACAAGCCAGGCAGAAATATTTAAATTCTGCTCTTGGAAGTAAGAATTATCTAATCATTCACAAGCTCTTATAATAAAACACTTATCGTGACCCATTAATCCATCAGGACTTATTCTCCACCCCACCCTTCCACTCGCACCTTGCTCTGAACACAGTCAGGTTTGGCTGCAAATGTGGCTTTTATCATATATCACAGTTGTGGGATGGGGTGCACCCAAGCTGGGTTCCAAGAACCCTGCACTTTGCTTGAACTCGGCACTCAGAAACTCAGCTCAGTCTACAGGTCTGAGAGGCATCCAGGCCCCCAGGCCCAAGGCTCGAGACTGCACAGGAATCAAGGGATGACAGAGGCTTAGGGACAGAAGACAGAAGGGACACAAATGTCCAGGTGCAACGTTACCTCACACAGGCTTCAGATGAGGCTGTGAATTCCCGGGCACCATGGGGGAGGTGGGCAGTTCAGGGCTAAGTGAGTGTGCCATGCAGGCCTCCCTCCCAAAGCCCCCGCCGCTTCCTCCTCCACTTGGCACTGTTAAGTCCTTGCAGCTCTCCTCAAAGGCCTGTCACACAGCCAGCGAAGGGCCAGGGATGGCTCTTGGGCCTGGGTAATACCAGCTCAGACCCGTAGCTTCCTTTGCACTAGCAAGCTGCCTTTACTCGGAAGTTATTCATATGACATATTGCATCGGATCTGGATTTTGACGGCCCCAAAAGTTGTCCACTCTACCCTAACAAGTCAAAGATGACGGAAAAGATGGAGTGTACTAAAAATGAAGAGATTTGTTGTTTAAACAAATGTACTGTTGTTTAATAAAAATTTTACTGCTCTGTCTCACAGTAAAGTAGAAATTAAACTAGTGTTCGAGAAAATATTTTGAAACTGCCAAACAGCAGGTAAATATCCCGTAACTCTAATAATACATAAAATCAGCTTAAACTATACTTTACTGCACACCACATCTGTATCTATGCTGACACCTAGAGTGACAGTCTAATAATGGAGCATACAGGTTAGAGTTAAACCAAAAAGTACACATCACAGCAGTTTTACAAATAAGAAAACCAAGGAACAGAGATAAGCACTGTGACAGTTATCCAGGGGCAAGAGGAGAAAATCCTCTGCAACTCATTGCAAAAGAGTCTTTCTTTGTGGTGGCAATACGGATGGGACACACAGATTCCAAATGAAAGTCCTCTAGGAGGTTAATGCACCTGCTTCCAGGGCTGTGCTCCCACAGGTGGGCAGAGAAGAAACCAAAGAGTAGAAACTACTACAAAATCCCAGAGACAAACGACAGCCGTCCTTTATGGGGTGAGCACCCGTGTAATAGTGGAAACAAGCTGGGGGATATCAGACGATCCCATGTTCTCTTGACTCTTTTCCATTTAGAAGGCACATTTCAATGTTCTCATTTTTAAATTTTCTTTTTGATGTTAAATTGACAGGCTGTATATATGCAGTCTGCCAAAAAACATATGTACATCAGGAAAAGAAAAACTCACATAAATGTGTTAATATTAAATTTCCTGAGACAGCAGGAGATTAACACGAATTGCCTTTGGCCTCTGTAATTACAAGAGGTGCTCGAAGTGGCAGCTGTGCGCATCCCAACGTTGGTCAGTATGGCCCAGCGCTGAAGTGTGAGCCAAGCTCTGGGGCCTCTGCACTGGTGCTGCCGTGACGCTCAATGCTGTTGTGTGTTTCCAAGTGTGTGTCATTTTCAACACGGGGCACAGTCCCCAGGGGACAGTAATAGCCACTTGTCAGCAGTGAAGGGGCGGCATTGGGGCTGCAGGCTTCCTGCCTTTGCATCGTGAACATTGCTTATTCCCCGGGTGCACACTCAGCACTGTGATTTCACCTCTGTCTGTTCCCAGCAGCAGCGGCCACATCTGGTTAGGAACTGCGGCTGGTGACACCACACAGGGCCATCCTGAAGTTTACATTGATAACAGCCACTGTTGCTCAAAATGTTCCAACACTCCATTTGTTCACAGGTTTGATTCCGTTATTTCTCTGCTGACTTTTTGCCTAGATGATCTGTCTCTTTGTGACAATGGGGTATTAAGCTCCCCCACTACAACTGTGTCATTGCACATTTGAGTTTCATTAACATTTGCCTCACATAATGGGGTGCTCCCATTTTGTTGCATCTAACCATTTTGCTGTGCAACAGCACAAAACAAAAACATTTCCTCTTATTTGAGCAAACTCTTATGTCAGTCAAGTCAATGGACATTCATAAGTATGTTACTTTGGCTAAAACCTTTACACCTCAAAATTCCATTTGCTATATATACTATCTCCATTTTGCAGGTAAGAAAACGGAGATTCAGATGGAGATAAAAATCCGCTTTCCCTGATCAGTGGCTGAAAGATGCTTCCACAATGCTAAGTGTGTGCTCCGAGAAGAGCCCTATTCCTGGAAAAGACCATCATCGTCAGCCTAAGAAGTCTGAAAATTAAGAAAATACTGGACCCTCCAGTGGCATTGAAAGTCTGACTAAACAGCGATGCCAACAATGAAACCTGGCCTCGCTGAGCGCGCCTCTGGGCATCAGCGCCCGCGGTACTGTTGAGTAAGCCACACTCCCCCGGGCCTCACACCGAGTCCCCGCAGCACCTTCCTGTCTATTTCCCCAGACTTTCTAGTCGTGGTTTTACCAAGTGAAACATTCCTTACCTAAGGAAGCAACCATGCTTTTGACAGCGGCTTCTGAGGCACATGGGTTATGTTACTTCTGTTATCTGTAACTCTCTTCTCCCACAAGTCCTGATAATATAGACAATAAAACAGTTAAAGTGGGACTATTTTTCAACTACTTCTCATCAGCAGCAGGTCACCCAACCCAGACCTGGCTAGACAGCTGCGGCCCCCAGCCCCGCCCCGGCCTCTCTGCGCCGTGGAGGTGGCCGCACTGGGGGCCTCACTGACTTTAATCCATGGCTAGTTAATGACATTGAGACCAGACACCCTGAACTCCTTCATTTCCGGAGGCACACTGCAGCTGTCCCTGCTGCTCCCTCTAAGGGAAGGTGACAGCACAGAAAGCGCAGGTCCCCAGGACCTTCCAGACCACAGTCAGACGCTCCTGCGTTTACACTCGTGTCATGCACGTCTCACCGCACTGCACACGCACCCACATTCAGGCAGCCGCACCCACCTCCGTGCGTGCACGTATGTGTGTGTGTGTGTACATGTGTATATGTGTACATGTGTGTGTGTGAGAGAGAGAGAGAGAGAGAGTGAGAGAGAGAGAGAGCGAGCTCGCTGCACCCTCTGTCTGGGGGGTGGAAAATGAAGCCGGCTGCAGTCACAGCTGCTGACTTTCCTGTCTTTTCAGTGCTGACTGCTCTGAGTGAGTCTTGTAAATAATGCATTGCATGGTACCCTGGTCCTTGTGGTCACTTAGCCGAGGATCCCATGTGCCAGCGGGTTTTGGAGACGTTCCACTCATTCAGCACACGGTTTCCACAGGACTCCTGAGTTCAAGACCCAGGTTAACTATCAACAGCACAAAGAGGATGAAAAAGCCACTGTTCTGTTCTTCACGATGGGACGCGGGAGACTGCTTCCTCCTGACAAAGACAGGACACACGAAGACAGCAGGAAGCGAGGCCAGCGGGCAGGGCTGGATGCAGCCCTTGCATTCCTTCTATTATTTCTCCAACCCACACTTACTTTTACCAGCTCCCTCATTTTTATAAAAATGAAGAATGTAGCAGTCGAAGCACAGTTTCTTGTCAGCACCGTAAGCGCCAGTGGACACCTGGGCCCTGTAGATTTCTTGTCTTTCTGTGACTGATCGTGTACTTGAGAAGTCCCATACATAACCCAGGGATCTGAAGATTTTAGCAACCATTTGCGTGGTACTTATCAACTTTTGATGTGTGATGACAGCCGTTACTTTTTCGGGAATACCTTCATAGCAGGAGGCAGAGGCGTCCTGTGTGCTGGGTGAACTCAGCTCTCCCAGTACACCGGGACCCACGGCCTCCGGAGGGCTGCGGGTGACCAGTGAGGAACGGTGCCTCACACTGCACTTTAAAGTATATTCTGGGGAAAGGGGCTTTAGTGGCTTCCATGCTGAGCGGTCCCCAGTTGGAGAGGGCCACACTGCACATGTGACAGAGGTGCATGGAGACGGCAGAGCGCGCCAGGGCCTCGCAGTCTGGGCTCAGGGCTTTCAGGGCGAGAGTCTGCAGAGGGATTTGGGAGCGCTGCGGGATCTGCCCAGACAGATGAGAGGCCTCCTCGGGTCTCTGCACCGGGCTCCTTCAAGCCCTGGACACAGCTCTGCCCCTCGCGCCCCTCGCAGGCCGGCACAGGGCGGCTGTCTCCGGCTTCCTCAAGGGGAGGGTTGGGACGAAGAGGAGGAGGAAGCAAAGAAGTTTCCGAGGCCATAGTGAAGAAAGCAAAGCATTCCAGGGCCAAAGCCGCGGAGCTGAGACTCAGACTGGGCGTCACACTGGCCCTGCGGCCTGCGCTCCTGCCGCCCCTCCTAGGAAGAAAAGAAACTCGCTGGTGCTCTTCGGAGGGCACCGGCTCACAGAACCACAGGGTCTGTGCACGTCCTAATGTTCATTGTTCATCCATTCATTCATCCATTCATTAAATGAATCTGGGTTTTGCTCTGAGCTAAGCGTGAGGCGACAGAGAGGGAACTCCTGTGCGCTTGGATGTTGGTTTCATGAGATAAACGTAGGTGACACACTGCTGAGCACACAGCAGGGAACAGAGACCCCTGAACGGGCTAGGTGCCGGCCTGAGTCCACAGGCTCAGCGTCCAGGCCTCAGCACCACCTCCCGCCCCTGCCTGGGTTGGGTTTGCTGTGCTGTATAACAGTCACACCCAAGGCCAGTCCCAGCCTTCAAGGCCATGTCCACTCCTGGCCTTCTGACCCTAATTCAAAGCCTTGATGTCACCCTAGAATTTCACCTTTAAAATTAGATTTCCATAACCATCCCCTGGAAAATTAAAAATAGTGCACGGACACTGCTGAGGTCTGTGAGAGGTGATTTGACCTTTCGTATGAAGGGGCTTTGACACATGCCAGGCACGAGGGCTCTTCAAATCCTGGAGGGATATTGGTGACAGAGTAGTTTCTATTTCAGACCAACTTTTATTCTTAAACGCTTTGCATTGCACTTGTGAAGAAAAGCTGCACAACTTCAGCATTTTCTTTTACTTTCATTTTTCCATTTCTACTTGTACATTTTCACCCCAGCATGGACACCCTGCACAGCTGACCCACCGGCGATCCTTGTGTGGGCGCAGGTTCTCCGGGCCACGGCCAGCTCCACCACCCAGCCTGCTCCGGCCTCCTCTGCATCTGGCCAGCTCTGGGCTCTTCCGGCCACCCTCTGCCTGGGGTGTCTGACCACTCTTGCCCACACGACAGAGGAGATTGTCAGTTTCATTTTCAGCACTTGATGCATATGTCACCTCGTCACCTCAGAATTCCCTCAAACCAGTCACCTCATTCTCCTAAATACAAATTTCTGTAGCAGTAGTGTCGCCGTTGTATTTTCTTCTTTAGTATATATGCTTATCTTTCACGTGAGAAAAGGAGCTCCTCGAGGACAAGACAGATAGATTTGCTTCTGTCTGCTCCAAGCTGAGGATAAGATTCGCTTAACAAATACGTAATAAACACTGCTAGGTAAGTAAGCGAGTGGCCGAGGTAGGACACTGGTGTTTTGACAGCAAAGTAGATGTATGCAGATGGCCAGACCCACAGAAATCTCTTACTGGAGGCCAGAAGGGGAAAAGAGGGGACAGGAAGGGAGGAGAGGAGAGGAGAAAGGCAGAGAGGGAAGAGGAGGAGAAGAGGAAAGAATAGGGAAATTTACGCAAAATGTGCACCCCTGCAAACCCAGATCCATCGGTGCTGCAGCCTCAGTCCTCCGTGGGATATCGTGGAAGGCAGTAAAGCCACACCCAGGGTGAACTTCCCGGGGCTTAGGGCCGTGTCCTCCAGGCTTGGGGGAGAGTCAGTGTGAGCACACGAGTCCTCTGAGGAGCGACTCTTTCTAGCTGAATGGGGTAGAAGGCAGAGCAGGAGCGGAAGGAGTGACAAGTGGTGCCCTGGTGGGGACCCAGATGCCTCTCTCCCCGAGGTCTGTGGCCACACTGTCCCAGTGGACCCACATCGGAAGCTTTGGGCGTCTCATATTTTATCATTGCTTTCCTTGGCTTCTTTAGATTTTAAGAAACAACACGAAGTGAGCGTGTTTGTGTCATTCTCATTTTGGTCTCCTTAGAAATTAAGTTATCTTTAGAGTTTAAGATGCATTTCCATCTCTATAAATCGAGAAAAATCGGTCATTTTCTTGGGGTTGAGCTAATCATAGCTCTTGATAAGGTCTTAACTGAGCGGTGGTGATGGTCCCAGCTGACGACTTTGTTTATAATTCTTCTGCCTCTAGAGAAAGGCCACCTGCCTTCTTCTTGTATCAACACGCAGGCTGACCTGGGCTTGCAAAGCTTTAGCCTGTTACCAGCAGTATTTTTTTTCAGACTAGAGAGTGTGCTGAAGTCTATTTGATTTGTTCAAGGATCCCAGAATGAGAGCTATGATGAAATCCTTCAAAGAAAAACCAAGTCTTTGCATAGCATGTAAAGCCTGGAATAATCCCCTCTTCTCTCTGAAATTAAAAGTATGTGCACTGCAGAGTCTGTCAGCTGGGTCTTTCCAGGAAGCGACACGGTCGCCAGCCAGGCAACGCAGGGCCTCCATGGAGAGGCGGAGGCTAGTCACATTGTTTGACATGAGGGTTCGTTTTCAGATAGTGAAATTTCAGTTGCCAGGTGCCAGAGGCAATTTATCAGGCGCTCATAAAATAAAGATCAAAAAGCCCATCCGTCTCCCAGTGCGTCTGGAAGTAGGAAGGGACACTCTTAGCCCCGTCCTTTAAACAGCTCCCACTTAAAGAGCTTGATGTTTATAATAACAAGAAAAGGAGAAAGGGGTCAGGTCATGTTCTGCCAAAGAGCAGGTGTTGTTTTAAGGTTCTTATTCCTTTTTTCCCTTAAAAAGTAATCCAAAGGGATATTGAGTCTCTGCTGTTGACATCCTCCACGTGTATTTTTAAAGTATCCCAACAGAAAAGGTGACCAGAAAAAGAGAAAATAAAAACCTTTCACCATTAAAAATTGTTGATTTTTTCTTAAAAAATCAAAATCCTAAATGAACGAAATAGAAGTGAGCACTTTAACAGTATTAAATGGATTGCAAAGTTCTATTCGTCTGAGATTAGAATGCTGTGTAATTAGCAATACTACTGCTTGTGCGCACGGAAGACTTTCTTCATGGTTCCCTTGTGGGGCACACAGATGAGGGGACTTCTGAGGTCACGGGGCGTACAAGGAGCAGGAACACTGAACTCAAGCAGCAGACATTGTGTCCTCAGCACTGGACCTCAGAAACAGGGTTTGGGGTGCAGTTTTGCAGAATGGCTAACAGCTCTGTTAAATCTTAATCATCAGTTTGTTGAAAGCCAATTTAGGGTTAGTTATTAAATTAAGAAATCCAAGCTGGGCACTTGGAAGGCTGAGGCAGGAGCATTGCTGTGTGTCTGAGGCCAGCCTGGGCTACACAGCGAGACCCTCTCTGAGAAACATGCGCATTCCTGCTGCTATGATATGTTTCCGATGAGCATGCCCCAAACCCATTGTTAGTGTGCTGATCTTCAGCTGGTACTGAAGGAGACAGCAAAACCTCTGAGCCTTGCACAGGTCTCCAGGCCTCTAGGGCTACCTGTGTGGATTTTGACACCCCAGACACCCAGTTCCTGGTCCACGAGGTAAGTACTTCTGGCCCACCACAGGATCTCTGTTGTAACCCCAAATATTGAGTAGTTATCCAAGTATCATAATCCCTTTTCCAGTTTTCCTCACAATCTAAAAAGTCATATTTGTAATCCCACTGAGACGTTACTGGAGTCCCAGCAAGTTAATTTCAACCTACACCTCCAATGCAACCCACAGCGAGAGTAATTCACCGAGACATATTCCAAGTGAAGGGCAGCCAAGGGGTCCTAAATCTAATCCCTGTGAGGGTGTGTGAACGAGGCCCTGACCCTAGGCCTCTCCCAGAACTTGTTATCTTGTGAAGAAGGAGGGGGACTCAGGGATGAGTGACACTGAGGGTGTCGGGAATTACGGGAATTACATGAGTAACTTGAGCTGGCTGGTCAGGTGGGGAGAAAAGCATTTCTGCAAAATGCAGAGATAAAGATATGAAGAAGGACCAATTTGAGTAATTCAATTAAGGTAGCAACTGAATTGTTTCAAGAGGCTGTTGCTTCAGTTTCTGATGTGCAAGCTTTTGTGCCCTGGGGAGTCATAGCCTCCTTACCCGAGGCTCCTTCCCAGCTGACATTCCCAGAGCTGATGGCTCTAACATCCTGCTGTGCTCATATCTTTTACAGAGACCACTGCTGGCTTTAGAGATTTGGTTATTTCCTTCCTTCCTTTGTTCCCTCTTTTCTTTCGGAAAACAGGAGACTGTTGGCTTTAGAGATTACATGCCAGCACCTCAGCTGGCCTTATTTGCAATGTTTAGGCCAATTGAAGAGAGAAGGAGATACCACAGCCGGCTCTCTACAAATCAGTATAAGGAAATCAGTCTCCAAATAAAGTTGCAGCAATCGTTTTGCATTCAAGGGAAGTCACTGGAGTTGTCTCCCATCACGGGTTTCTGGAACCTGACCAGAGGCCCAGAGCAATGGAGAGACTCAGTCATGGGCTGGAAACTCTAAAACTGAGTCAACTAAACATTTTATTTTCATAATTAACTCAAACATTCTATTATAGGGATCAAAGGTTGACTAATGCACATGAATCTCTAATTTTATTGATTTTCCAATTTTGTTAGGCAAATGTCATGACTTTATATTTGGAACAAAGTATATTCTGCAACTATTAGTATTTTCTATTTGTTATACATCAGAGAAAAATGTAAAGTTGAATACAAATCCCACTGATATTAGGGCTTAGAGCTACACCTTCCCCCTTCCACCACTCCACCTTCCGCCACAGGCCGATCTGCCTCCTTTCTTGTCTTCTTTGTGTTTCTTTGTGTCCTTTTCATCCTCCTCCCCGCCCCTTGCTCTCCCCTTTCTCTTCTCTTTCTTCTTCTCCCTTTTCCCTTTCTCCTCCTTCTCTTTCTTCTTCCTTGTCTCCTTCTGAGCTTGAATCTTTTTGAATTGTGAAAGAAAAGAGGGAACAAAGGAAGGAAGGAAATAACCAAGGCAAAAGTAGAGGAGAGCTGAAGAGATATGATAGGAAAAAATAAATACATTGAATATTAGGATAAATAAAATCTAATAGGGATTAAAGGGTTAATTAAATGCAAGGGTTGAAGATAAAAGAGGACAAAAGTTTAAAAACTGGGAAAATCGGACTTGAGAGGAGTAAGCTTATTATTCCTGGAAACAAATTTACCATTGTTTTTATTTCTACTCTTCCAAATTTTTCCACTAAATACTTTGGCTCATAAAGCATTTATGTATATTAAAAGATTTCCTCCTATTGAAGGCAGAGGACACAAGAAAAGCAGATAGGTAAGTAGAAAAATACAGATTTCAGTGTCTACAAAGGGTGTGATTATAATCATACAATTTCATGGACAAACGGAGGAGCTAGCTAGAGATACAACATTTCGAAAGGAAATAGACCTCAGAAGATTACTAACCCTAAAAGTTAAATTTGTAGATAACATTCCAGATATACCTATGAGAGAAGAAAACAATAGGTTTTTGACAAACTTGACATTCATTGCAGGACTAAGGTTCAATTTCAGACAACAAAAAATATTATTTTTCAAGTGTATTGGACACAAGAGAAAATAAATTGAAGATAGCCTGTCAGGCGTCATCATCTGCTGGCCCTATAACTCACATATGGGATTATTAATTCATGTGTTTGGGGAGGGAGAAAACTGAAAGTCTCTTCGAAATGATGTTTTTCTTAGCCCAGAGCCCTTCCTAAATATCACAGTTCTTTGGCACCCTTGTGGAGACTGTATATCTTGAAGTTTGAAGAAAAACTCCCACAGAATTCACATTCGCTAGTGAAATTGTAGCCCAGAGCAGGACACTGTGGCACCAATGGGTTTGTTATTGAGGTGCCCTGCTCAGGGATTCCCAAAGGAGCTGTGTTGGTGCTGAGCTCTGCCCTGAGTCCTCAGCGGTGGTGCAGACAGAGCAGTTCTGAGCTCTCAGGAAAGCTCACACAACAGCTGGGCCGCTGGAATTGGGATCAGCCCTCTTCTCTGAGCCTTGACCCAGTGAATACAGGGTTAGCAACCATTATGGAAAACAGTCATTTTAAAGTTCCCTGGAACTCTAAGGTAATTTAACTGCCCTCAACATCATTAGCTCTAGGGACAGATAAGATTAGAGTTTCTATGGAAATCAAGACTCACTTCAAAAAGAAGATTGTACCCCCAACTGGAAAAGTCAAATGACTTCAGTAATCTATGCACCTGAGAACACCTCAAATCCTCCCTATTGATTTCTAGAAGCATATGGCACTTAGAAGAATCAGGGTGATCTGGTAAGTCATTCACTTATAGTTTGACTTTGAAGAACCCATGGTCATTACAATTAAGAACAATAAATTTATGGCTTTACATTTTCATCATTTTCTGTATTAGGGATAGAATTAAGTTCATCAGAGAGATATTGGGGTTCCCATTGCTTTAAAAATGTGAATTATATGGAAATAGTTGCCTTTGAGTACATATTAAGATGCTACATAATGCTAGAATAAACCCAGTATTGGGTGGACATTAATGTCCAGTGAGTGACACCGAATCTAACAACTGGACTTTTCATAAGAATGATGTAGAAGGACTCAGACACATGGAGGGAAGATGGCCACATGAAGAGAGATGCCCAGTTAGAGTGTTTTAACCGTGTGTACACTGTTTGCAGTACACACGTGGGAGAATACCAGGGTTTGTTTTCTAGCTGTCTCCCCAAGCCTCATGCCCTCACAGATGGTGATTTGAGAGGTGGTTGGATCTAGAATGTGCAATACTGGGATTAAGAATGGATTTGCTCACCAAAAAAAAAAAAAAAAAAAAAAAAAAAAAAAAAAAAAAAAAAAAAAAAAAAAAAAAAAAAAAAAAAAAAAAAAAAAAAAAAAAAAAAAAAAAAAAAAAAAAAAAAAAAAAAAAAAAAAAAAAAAAAAAAAAAAAAAAACAGCAGCAGAGTGAAAAGAAAACTCACAGACTGGAAAACAATTTCAGCCAATTGTCCCTTAGACAAAGGACTTCTTCCCAGAACATATAAAGAATTGAAACAACTTAGATCACCTAAATTCAAAGACCCACTCCAAAAATGGGCATCTGAGATGAATACACACTTCTCAGATGAAGAAACACAAATGGTAAATACATGAAAAATGTTCAAATCACTCATTGTTCAAGAGATGCAAATTAAAACAACACTGAGATTCCACCTCACTCCAGAAAGAATGACTATTGTTAAAAAACAACCAATAACAAATGCTGAAAAGGATGCAGGGAAAAAGGAACCCTTCTTCACTGTTGATGGGAATGTAGACTGGTGCAACCACTGTGAAAATCAGTGTGGAGATGCCTCAAAAAGTGAGGATTAAAGCTTCGATTTGACCCAGCTATTCCCCTTCTGGGTATCATCCTGGAAAAATTCAAAACATCATACATCAGTGATATGTGTGCACCCATGTTTATAGAAGCACAATTTGTGTAGCTAAATTTTGGAAACAACCCAAATGCCCATCCACCAAGGAATGGATAAAAAAATGTAGTATTTTTATATAATGAAATACTACTCAGTCATAAAAAGGATAAATATGAGACTTTTATAGATAAATGGATACAACTTGAGACCATACTTGTAAGTGAAATGAATCAGATTCATGTGCATAAACATCATATTACTTTCCTGGTGTGAGAAATTGAAAGAGTAAATAAGGTAAAAACAATGTACAATAGATATTGTGAAATGTAAAGAAATTGTCTAAAAATAAAAGAAACCAAGATGGGGAAAAGGGTAAAGGAAGGAAAGGAAAAAGGAGGAAAATGCAAGTGAACTACCCTATTAGTGCCTCTTTGTTCATTGAGAAGGAAAGTGCATGCTAATATCAATTGGAAAAATTTTTATGCCCATGTCTTGTACTTTGAGTAACTATGTTGAAGATGACAATGTGCAGTGAATTAACTATTGTTATCCTCCTATAATTTTGCTAAGAATTTCTGTTTTACTTTTCTTTAATAAAATAGAAAAAGAATGAGTTTGAATGATGGAAGCCCCACTCCGGGTGTGGATGGCACCAATCAATACCCTTGTAGCCTGGGTGAAAAACAAAAGGACAGAAAAAGGCAGGCTTGCTGCTGCCTACCACCTTCTGCCTGCCATGCCTTGGACTATTTCTCCTCTTCAATGCCCCTCTGCCATTTTCCCCTGTCATACAGCCAGCTGATCATGGATTGAAATCTCTGTAATTTGTGAGTGTTGGGTATTTTGTCCCAGCAATGAAGAAAGTAACTAAGACAGATTTTGGTACCAGAGAAGTGAGGTCATTGCTGTGCTTACACCTGGTAGTGTGGTTTGGGAGTCTTTGGAGCTAGCTTGCAGGAAGAGTTTGGAAGGGTTTAGAGATGCTGGCTGAAAAAGCAGTCCTAGAATTCTGTAAGCTGAACTTAGTGAGAGGTCCTGGTCTGATCTTAGAAGAACAAAATGTTGATAGAAATATATCTGGTAAAGACTAGTCTCAAGAGGTTTTGGTTATGAAAAAGACTGCACTGATTGTTAGACTTAAGACAATGTCTGTTATGATCTTACTTCTGGGGGTTTTTAGCCAGATTTATGTTGAAAATCAAGAGCAAAGAGCCCATCAGAATGACTTAAAATGTCTTAAGTTTGACCAGACAAAAAATTTATTTAAAGTTCCAGACTGCAAAGATGGAGCAAAGGAAAATTTGGTTGCTGAAAAGAAACAGGACAATAGAAAATAGAAAATACGGTCTGAGGACATTCCAGAAATCAATAGGAATTCACCCTTTGGAGTCTCAAAATTGCAAATACTAAAGACCTTGCTTTGAAAAGAAAGCCCCAAGACACTGATTTAGAAGAGCTGTGACCTAGGGAATTTGTTCCTCGGGATTGGCTTCATAGTGCTTGGCAGTCCAGGCACTAGACCCCCTACAACTAAGAGAGGTAGAAGCCAGGCTACTGCCCCAGCTGATGGAAGATCTTAGCATCATCCACCTGATCCTTGCTTGAGTTGCATGCAGAGTGCAAGAGTTGTGAGGTCAGGAAGGCTTCCACCCAGATTTCAGAAGAAGGCCTGAGAGGCCAGGCGGTATGGTTGTGCAAATGTGAAGCCAAGGATAAAATGGATATTTCACGTGGTTGAACAAGCCAGGAATGTGGATCATCTGAGGAATGCTACAAGGAAGAAACAGAGCCAGCCCAAGAGAGAAGCTGTGGGTGCTACCACCACTGGCAGGGTACAGGGGTGGAACTATGCAAGCCCTTTGGAGTTCACAGATTGCCACAGATTTTCTCAGATGTTGGACATGGCAATAAGGGACTTAATGTTTGCCCCCTGCTGGATTTTGAATCTGCTTTGTTTAAATTCCTTTCTATCTCCTATCTGTACCTTTCTCTTGTGTCATTTTGTGTTTGTACAGGGCTCTGAAGCTAAAAGTTTGCATTAAGTCTCAAAGGAGACTTTGGACTTTGTTTGTTTGTTATGGTTTGTGTCTAGATGTCCTCACCAAGCTTCATGCAGTCATAGGTGGAGCTTTTCAGAGGTAATTGGATTGAGAATGTATGATTCTGGAGTTAAAGAGGTGATGCTGGTATCAATCACTGTGTAGTTTTAGGATTAAAGGTGCTGGTATAGAATATGAAAAACAGAAAAAAGGCTGCTGTTGTCATTTGCTGCCTGCTGCTTGCTATTTTGCTGCTTTGTTGATTTCTGCTCATAATGGAATGTTTCTCTTCTGCAATTCCTTTCTGCCATGTGCCACCCTGCCTCAGAGCCATCTGAAACCTCTACAAATTGTAAACTAATATAAACCTTTCTTCTTATAACTTTGGGTGTCAGGTTTCTGGCTTGTTTCAGCAATAAGAAAACTAACGTAAGCTTGGATTTTTTAGTCATGTTGGTTTTTTTGACACCTCTTAGAGTTGGACTACATGCAACTGCATAAAGAGGTGTGCTTGAGTCTTTTGGAGACCAGGGGAAGAATATTATGGTTTGCATTCAGGTATCCTCCAAAAGCCTCATGTACTCATAAGTAGGACTTTTGGAAGCTGACTCAATCTAGGGAATAAGAATGGGTGTGGACAATGGAAGCTCCACTCTGGGTATCAGTAGCACCAAACAATAGGTTTATAGCTTATTGCTAGAATATAAGGGTACAAAACAAAACAAAAAAAATTAAAAAGGAACAGAAAGAAGTCAGGCTGCTGCTGCTGCTTCTGCTGTTTGTTTGCTTGCTGTTTCACTGCCTTCTGCCTGCCCTGCCATGAGCTGTTTCTTTGACATGGTACCCTGCCTTGGAGCCAGTTGACCACAAACTCTACAAGCTGTGAGCTAAACAAATTTCTCCTCCCTTAACTTGTGGGTGTTGAGTATTTTGTTCCAGCAAAGAAAAATGAACAAAAACAGGGAAGTAGAGCCACAGAGGCAGCCTCATCATTATCAAATCTCATTTCCTGTGGAGCAACGACATGCTACACACTTAACTCTACATATACAATGAAGTGTGTATTCCATTTCATAGAACTGATGTTCACAATGTTCAGTTACACTGCCAAAGTCCCAATGCTTATAAATTGCAGAGTCAGAGTTTGAACACACTGCTGTCTAAATCAGAACCATCAGCTCTGAAACATTATGCTATAATACTCCATACACCAGCTCAGAAGTGGGAAGAAATTTTATCAGCTTAATTTATCTTAGCCTTCTTGTATTAGAGATGAACAAAGCCTCTGTAAAGAAGATTAATGCTATATAGGAACACATAACTACATACTCCAAGATGCTAACACAGATGTTTGGTCCTTGCCAAGGACAATATTTCTTCCAGTACCATTAACACATATGCAATATTATACCTGTCACATTTTTGAGAGTTTTGTCAAATCTAAAGAAGCACTGCATATGAACACCTTTGGTCACATCTTCCTTAAACATCTAAACATAGGTCATACATACTGTGATTAATTTAGCAAGGTCTACACTGGTAAACTAGGTGCCTTGGGAACCAGTAGTTCTTTCTTTGCTTCATGGTGGGAGACAACTCCAGTGACTCCCCTTGAATACAGAACAATTACTGAAACTTTAATTATTTGGAGACTAATTTCCTTATACTGATATGTAGAGAGTTGGCTGTGCTATTTCCTTCTCTCTTCAGTTGGTTCTGAGCATTGCAAATAAGGCTAACAAGGTACTGGTATGAAATCTATAAAGCCAACAGAAAAAAAGAAAAGAAAGAAGAAAGAAAGAAAGAAAGAAAGAAAGAAAGAAAGAAAGAGAGAGAGAGAGAGAGAGAGAGAGAGAGAGAGAAAGAAAGAAAGAAAGAAAGAAAGAAAGAAAGAAAGAAAGAAAGAAAGAAAGGAAAGAAAGAAAGAAAGAAAGAAAGAAAGAAAGAAAGAAAGAAAGAAAGAAAGGCCAATAGACAGTCCTTGCAAAGTTCTCTGTGTAAAGGGTATGAGCACAGCAGGATGTTAGAGCCAATAGCTCTGGGAATGTCAGCTGGGTAGGAGCCTCAGGGTAAAGAGGGAAACTATGACTCCCCAGGGCACAAGAGTTTGCATATCAGAAACTGAAGCAACAGCCTCCCAAAACAATTCAGTTGCTACCTTAATTAGATTATGTAAATTGATTCTTCTGCATATCTTCATCTCTGCAATGTACAGAGGTACCTTTCTTTCACCTGGCAGCCAGCTCAAGTTACTCCCGTAATTCCCCCCATCCTCACTGTCACTCACCCCTGAGCCACCCCCTCACCCCCCTTCTTCACAAGATAATAAATGCTGGGAGCGGCCTAGGATCAAGGCTTTTGTCTGTACATCCTCACTTGGATTGGACTTAGGTCCCCTTGGCTGCCCTAGATTTGGAATATATCTTGGTGTCTTTACTCTCGCTCAGGGTTGCATTGGAAGTTGTAGATTGGAATTAATTTGCTGGGATTCCAATGACGTCTCAATGGGATTACAAATATAACTTTTTGGATTGTGAGGAAAACTAGAAAGAGGATCACAACACTTGGATGACTGAGCTTGATATTTGGGGTTGCAATACTTCATGACTTGTGACACACTGATATTTGTGTTCCAAAGTTGTGTCCATGGCTGTCCTTAAACAGCAGTACCACATTGCTTATCAAAAAACTCGCATGCATGCTAGGAGCCGTTGATGCACCAGCCAAGGATACATCACAGCTTCTGTGCCATAAGGGTGAGTGTTTCGGGCTCACTAGGAAATCTCCCATCTGCTCCACCTCCAGTCAGGGAGGTGCATTAGAACTCGGAGGTGGGGAGGCTGTGCGGCAGGAGGCACGTGTGCGCATCCAGCTCAGCGCATATCCAGACCTCCTCTCAGGAAAACAGAAAGCCGTGCGCGCCACATACTAGGACCTGAAACCGAGCTTTGACACAAAGCTTTAACAGCACAACTGTGGGACATAGCACGTTCCCTCTACCACTGAGCACCCCTAAGTCCAGAAATTCATAGATGATCTTAATTTTGATTTATTGATCCCACTAACAGGAAATAATTAAAATCATGGCACACCACACAAGGAGACAGACTTCGGGCGCCCGCACTGTGGGTCTTCCTATTCTACTGTGTGATCTTGGAGGAGCGACTGATGGTTCCGAACACCAGTCTCCTCCCCTATGAAATGCACACAGGATTATTGAGGGCTATCATGAGCATTAATTAAGACAGCACATGTGGAATGTCTGCAATGTAATTGAATCTCAACTATAAATCAGTTTATTATATAGGTAATATTTTACAAAGAAAACAAAGCTTTATTTGAAATGAATCACTGCGCTGTTGTATATGGCAAAGTGTGAGAAAGAGAAAATAATCTAGTAGCAAAAGTACTAGGTTACTTGAAAGTACTTTGTGTTGTTATGTGTATTACTTTTTTCTTGGGATACAAGATTAAATAATTCACTGCCCTTGACTTGGAAGATATCAGGGTCTGGGTGAAATGATGAATGGATAAATAGGCAAATTCAATCCAATAAAAAACCGATTCAAGGATGGAGATATAAACAGGTGCTCCATGGGTCTACGCTAGGGGTAGAGGTGCTTTATAAAGGAAGGGGTGGTTTAAAAGGGAGAGACTCTCCCCTGCTGCAGGCCCAGCTATACATTGCATTACTCAGCACATAGTTTGTGCTGAAAAACATTTCAAAAGTATATTAAATGACCCAGAAATGCTTGGTGGTGGTGTTGTCATTGTTGCTGTTGTTCTGAATCAGGGACATTCTCAGTTTTTAAAACTGCAAAATCACATCCTTCCTTTTTAAGTCATGACTTCAGACTCATCTGAAACTCAGAAATTATAATCTTAAAATGAATATTTAATATATTTCCTTATAATCTACTTCAAAAAGAACCTATTCAGATTTTATCTAAAGAATAACAAAATTAGATAAATTTCCTTAGCTGTCACCTACAGTAAAATTAGCAGAAAAAACAGCAGATTCAAATGAATAAATTCTACCTTCTTCCAATTTTGTGTCATATTTTGTGCTTCTGTATCAAAATACAAAAAGGGCAGTACACTATCACCAACCACCAGGCTGGAAAGCATTTCGGTAATGCAATAACTAGCTAGATTTATTATAAATTTTGCTAAGGTTCTGTTTGGTTTAAATGCCAGAAGAGCTCCCCTCTCCTCCTCAGTGTACATAGTTTAACTTTTGTGAATGTACTAAAACTGATAGCATCCGCTCTTAAGAGTTAGACTCACACTGTGTCAGCAGAATTGATAAGGAAATTATTTCCTCTAAAACAAACCAAAGAAAAAGATGAAAAGGAAATGGCACACTTTATCCTTTATATTTTTAGATGACAATTAAAGCACTTGGGATTAATTGTCCACCATTTGAGTGACCTCATTTTTTACAGAGCAGAGTTATCTCAAGAATTCCCCACTCTAAAGTTGAGATTAGGGTCTCAATTTAAAGTGTAAAATCTGTGTTTAACCCCACATGCACTTTCAAGGCATGGTTGCAAGCCAGCAGCATACACGACAGCAGACACAGCAAAGCAATAGGAAGCATCATCCCATCCCCGCATCTTTACTTTGATGTTGTAAACACATAAGAAGAAAGTGCAATTCCTTTTTCTTAATTTTCTATCATTTTGCATATTCAATATGCAGTGTTAAGCAAGTCAAATTGTCAAAGGACACACACACACACTCACAAATTTACTGTGCTCTATGACTCTACCCTCTGCCCCAGAATGATAACTGAACGATTTCCAAGGCCCACGCAGTCTTTCCCTGCGCTGTGTCATGATATTTATACTCAAGATGGGTAACACAAAAGCTAGTATGAAACTTCAACTCCATACCATTCAGTAAAAAGGTTTTTTATGTAATGGGCCAACAGTAGCGTATAAAGTCCCTAGAAGCCATGCCCTGCTGCCCGAAGAACACCCTGATGGTGGCGTGTATTTAATTTCTAGCACCATTGCCTCTCTTTGTTGAACTGTGAAAACTTCAGTTTCACAAAGCTTCATCCCAGCACTAAAACATGGGCTTAATACATACAAACGCATTTTAAACAACATCACACGAAAGCTAACAGATATTGAGAAATATTTCATTTCCTACAGCAGTAATTTCTCTTACATAATCTGGAGCATGATTGCTTATTCTCACTTATTCATTTCTGTTATTATTCTTCTGCTACAAGGAGAACTTTTTTTTCTTGTCATTGTATAAGTAACTATTCATGGCCTTCTATGTCTCCTGTACAAACTGGTCACTGGTCACTAGTCCCCACAGACAGAAGTGTGTGAGTGTGTGTGTGAGTGTGTGTAAGCATGTGTGTGTCAGTATATGTATATAGCATTCTTTCCCTGTGCTGCATCAAACTGCTTGTCCCCAAGATGGGTGATCACAAGACTTCCAAGTTCTGTTCTTTAGGTGACTCAGTTAAATGAGGAAGACAGGCAAACAACCATTTGTGATTCCTGCACTGTGTATTAGCTAAAAAGTTTGTCACCCAAATTAAAGGGCCACAAATAAAACTTCACCCTCTCTTGGCTCTGCCTTGCTGATTCAATTAGCTTAAAAATTTGCTGAAACACTTAGCTCCCTCCCCTATTTTCCTAAGCATAATGGAACAATTTAGGCCTCACTCTATAAAAGGTTATATAAGAGCTGACTTACTCCTGAGGAAAGTAGCCCTAAGAGGTAGGAACATCTAGTCACCCAGCAGGAATGCTTTCAGGATTGGATAATGTTTTTATACTTGCAATGCACCATTTAAGAGCTACTGTGGTTTTCTGAAGTTCCATTTGTGGGGCATTAAACATGTGGCCATTCTATTTTATACTGCCACATGCTATATTATACTACTGTATTCCAACATTTTTACCTTTCCTTCCTAAAATAAAAGGAATCTAAGCTTCAGGGTAAAATGTTCATGTACTTTTCTATTTTAATGCTCTGCTGTTTTTAAGATGAAGCTAAATAACCTCACAACTGTATAGAAACCAGCCAACATTCCACAGCAACATTTATTGTAAATGTCTGATTTTTGTGAGGAATTCCAAATATAGCTATTTGATTTAATAACTGCAGGATACTACTTCCTCTTCTAAGATTTCCAATACTTAAATAAACCTAGCATTCCTACCAGTTATTGTTTACACAAATAGTCAAGATTTTTTTCTTGGTAGGAATTACATAAAAGGTTGATGAGGTAGTTCAGTAGTAAAGTATTTGCCTAGTATGTTCCTTCATGAAGATCCTAGGTTAGACCTGTAACACACACACCATACTTATGTATGAATCACATTAATGAGAAAAGAATAGTTGGACAAGTTAACCTTTTCTCGTCAAACTTCAATAGTATCAGCTAAAAGTATGTTTAATCCAAAGGTCAAGATAAAATGTGAAACTTCGGCTCCTGCTATACTCTTCAGGCTTGAAAAACCATTCAACTCTCATCTTTGTAAAAAAAAAAAAAAAAGCAACAAAAATTAGAGCTGGAAGACGATCATGGGTCAGGAGACATTGTGTCTGGCAACCAAATGAACAGATCCTGGAGCCCACAGACGGGAAAGATGAACATCTCCCAAAGATGTCCCCTCTGGATCAAACTTGTGTAAAGTCCAGGTACCCTCCCCAAATGGCATGTGGCCCAGCCTTCTCAGCAATAAATAATCCTGCTTGTGGACTAGAGATCTTTCCAGGTTTCTTAGAATCTGTGCTATAGTATAGAGATGCTCACCCTAGAATGAACCACGGATGGAGGCATGGAGAATTGGAACAGAACTGGAGGTAAACTCACAGCCAGTGTTCACCAAGCTTTGCACAGGCTAAGCTGGCACTAGTGAGCACCACGCCCTGACGGTGAAGCCCGCTGCTGCTGCCCAGTCTCTCCTCCATGCACTCTCCACAGAGCACCCTTCACTCCAGACAGAGCCTGTAAATACACCAAGTGTACACACACAAATATATATACACACACACACACACATATACACTTCAGAAAAAGAAAGACTTGTACAAATATTTTAATACTAAGTTTATTGTGACATCATTAGATTAACACAGGTTATCTTTATCCTCTACAATTGCAAGAGGTGCTCAAAGTGGTGACCATTCTCTTCCAGACATTTACCAATATGGACCGCTGCTGCTTGGGTACCCTTGGCCACACACATTTTCAGAGTCTTCTCTAAGGGCCGGCAATGTATGGGTTTTCTGCAATATGCCACATCCCTTGGGGTCCCCCATATGGAAGGGTAACACCATCTGTTGGGTAAATATGCTATTTTGCTTTTCCTGAAGTGTGTACATATTTTTGGTGGACTTTGTATATATGTGTCCTATCTCCACTCCTTTGTTCATGGCATATTTTACTGGAATGATTTTTCTCTTTTCCATAACCATTTACCAAATCCTAGAAAATCCTTTTGATACTGCTCTTCCTCCATCTAGATTTACCAGTCTCTAAATTTAGCATAATCTGAGGTTTTGTTTTTACAGTATTTTTCTTTATGTTTCTTGTCACATTTAATGTTTTGGGGTACTTTCTTGGGTTTAGGAAATACAAATGTCCGCAGGAGAGTTTCCCAGCTAGACCGCACAGGGCTGGAGCTGCCGTGCCTTTCTAGCCTTCCGGCGCCTGGTCTCAGAACGTAGCTGCCGAGTAGTCAGTACACACTGCCAATCATGGAAGCCCTGCTATTGTTAACCGCTGGTGCTAATCTCTGCATTTCATATACAGTAGCAAATCCACTTACTTCTCCTGTTCTTCCAGTCCTACCTGTCTTCATAGTATGCTCTTTATTATCTGTATTCTTACTCTGATCTTAATCAAAAACTCAGAAAAATACTGCCTGTAAAACCCGTCAGCATCTATAGACAGATTTGGCCACTGACTGCAGCCCACAGGTCTTGGCTCCCTTTGGTACAGCCTGAGATAGCATCTCCTACTTTAAATCAACCAGGATTCTCAGTGGCAGAGAAAACCCTTGGCCATGCTTCTTTCTGCCATGCCGTATATAAATTATTCCTAATCATTAAGACATAAAGCAACCTTTAAAAATGCAGGAAGCAGTAAATTACCAAGGACATGTTTTAGTCTCTCACTATCAGTTCTTCCTTGGATCACAATCAAAGTGTATCCCATTTAAGGAAGCCCTGCTGCGTTTCCTCTAGGAGAATGCCTTGCTTCAACCCATGTCTGGGATGGAAGGACAGCCGTATATGTTTTACTGTAACAGCTCAGAAGTGCATATTTCACTTTTCCAATGAAACTGTGGGCTTTGTACATTCATGTTCTATACAGCAATAAAGGAACTTTAAGAAACAAGGGCCATTTCACATTCCAAAATTTATCACAAAACATTGTTGTATAAAACTACCCAGATGACTCTGCTAATACAGCTGTTCAAACACCTGAAGGAGACCATCCTAGAAACTTCTGTCTATGAATTTCTCCCCTGGAGCACACCCTGCACCCAGGTCTTCATGACAAGTAACAACAGTGGCTCCAGCTTTGTGGGACAGACCCACGAGGGTCTTCATCGCTCGCTACCATGAAGCAAGGGTGCATGAACAGAATCCTGCTCAGGAAGTGATAATTTACAAGGGCCAACAAAACTAACGTATATCCATGAAGAAAGTAAGATATTCAGGCAAAATACAGACCTGTCATGTGAACCCTGAAACCTATATAAAGATATATCCATAATGTACACTTATACACATGTATATGTACTTCCATGCAGTCACATATATCTACTCCCACCCCCCAACATTTGGACTATTTGTCAACAGCCTTAATTTTATATAACCTGGACATGATTTTGACTACAAAATGAGAGATCTCAATTACATTTGGTTTTGTAAATGTTTTATATAATATTATGGTGCTTTGTACACTATTTGGCTTATATGATTATAAAAGGAAGAAAAATAAAGGAAACATCTCACAAGAATCCACATTTCAAAGCAAACACACACTCAACAGAAGCAGGCCCCGAGCATGAGGCGTGACACCCAAGCCCACGGAAGGAAGGACTGAATCTCCAGTGCCTGGGACACAGGACTCGCCTGATGTGTGTCCCCAGGCTCAGCAGATTCACACTGCTGAGCCCCGCGAGCTGCGGAATGCTGTAATGGGCGGACAAATTAGGCAGCTGGTTTGGTAGTGGCATAGGTGCCTTCTGGCCTTGTGCCCTGATCAGGTCGTGATTACAGTTTGGTTCCTGACTCAGTCAGAGGCCGGCTCCTTCAACTTAACCTCCTGTCATGGCACAGCAGGGACCCCAAGAGGGGGCTGTAAAGTCATGAGGAAACATGCACAACTTTCCTGTACTTAGAACTACTAGCATTTCCTGAGTGCCGGCTCTGAAAGGCTGCCCCAGGTTCACCTCTAACTCCCCTAGCACCTGTCCAGGAGGCGCCGCTCTCCTGGCATTAGAGAAGGAACCGCAGGGGCTGAGCCTCCCTTCCACACCCAGGTTAACACTTCACATTAACAGAGAGCAAGTCCTCTGACCACATGACAGCCGCTCACCCAAAGCCTAACACTGGAAAGTACAAGACCAGCTTCCACGGCTGTGCCAGGGACCGTGGAAGTGCTCAGCAAACATGTGAACACACACTCACTGTTATTTGCACGGTTTCCTAGCTGGTTCAAAGGATCTACAGTAGTCACTGAGCATATTTCCCCAGTATTAGAAGGTGTATGGTATGTAACCTCCACTCACACACTGTTACAAAGCCTGTCTTTGGAGGTAAAAAGCCTACATATTATGAAATCACTCTTTCCTACAGTTCTGGGAATAAAGGAGAAAAGGAAACTCCAGAACCTGAAGATCATGCCAGAAATTCCATTTTGGAAGGAGAATTCTGTGCTCAGAGCAGGAGGTGCCTCCCACTCCGCTCCCGTTGATATACATCCCCTCCTCCAGCTTTGCTGGAACGATTTCTCACACGGGTGCCGCAGCCTAAGGTTCTGATCTTGGCTAGTTCTGGGAAAATGCCACATCTACAGCAAGTGAGAAAAGGACATTTCATTTTTTGACAGCATAAGCAAAAATGTCATCTAAAGGAGTCCAAGGGGAAAGCAAGACAGTCAAGCATTATAAATGAACATTCCTTCTTCTTCAATGTCTTAGCAAGAAAAGGAAAGAATTTGAGGCCAGATAAAGAGCCCAATCCGGAGATACTACAGCAGTTTACAGCTTGAGGTCACCAGGAGAGGGATGGGGAGGCCAGAATGGAGGAGTTAAGCGAGTGCAGGGCCAAGCAAGGGAGGGGAAAGTGTGGGATTAGTCCTTGGAGGCTGCAGGGTGAGAATGGGGAGAGAGACAAGGGAGACAGCAGTGAAGGTGTCGTGGCTGCCGGGTATCAGATTTCCTCCTGAGAACAAAGGGTCCGCAGGCTCTGTCAGTCTGTGACTGACTCTAAATCAAGACAGAACTGGAATAGTAGGACAACCCAGAGGGAAATTGCTACCAAGAGTCCTTCTTTCCAAGAGAGAGGTTAGTTATGCTAGATAATTCCATCCATGCAGTGAAATACACTTGCAAACTAGGTAGATATAAAGTCGAAGATAGGGGACCTCCACATTTGGGAGTTGCTTGAATGATAGAAAAACGTAACTTTCAAGACTGGAGAGTGGCTGGGGAGGCTGTCAGAAGGGGCTGTGAAATTACAATGAAGGGCTGTGGCATTCACTCAGGAGCTGGTGAGCGTTCCCAGAAGGGAACATATGGCGGAGTTAACTGTTTCCAAAATCTCTGAGTGCACGAGGAATTCAGAGAAATTCCAGGGAAAGCATTAGGAGGCAGCAACTGGGAGAGGCAGACGCTGTCAGAGTCACATCTTTCACTGAGCATCGAAGTGCTGGAAAGCTCCCCAATCTGTTTTTCTCATCTAGTTCTGAACGCTGAATTGTAGCATAACAATTCTTCTGCTATTAGGATGGGGAAAATAAATATCTCTTTCCTTTTTCCAACTTTCAGGGTTCAGGAAGTGTCTCCATCATTTTCAACAAAAAAACCTGAGAATAATTTCATTTTTTGCACTCAAGCTTTCCAGTTCTTTAAAGTGCTGCTCTCCCACAGAAGCCAGCGGTTGCTGGCCCTTCCCATCATCTCCTGTGCCCCGGTCACAAATCACCAAGGCACAAGCATAAGCCAAATAGCAGGCTGGTGATGTGAGTGCAGAGTACCATTAAAAAGGCTCATCCCTAAGTTACAGAGACAGCCAATTTGCCAAGACCAGAATACAAACTGTAACGAAAAGCTTCCTTTATGAGCTAGCATTTATTGAGCAGCACACATCAGCCCAGCCAGCGTTTCACCCTCGCAACATTCCTATGAGATACCGTACATTTATTACCAGTACTTAAAAAGGGGGAAACTCTAGTACAGGGAGAAAATCACCAGCTGAAGATCATCTCCCAAGATATGTACCACAGAGGACTTGTGTAAGAACTATCGACAGTAACTGCTGGGCAGCTGATGCCCACCGAAGGCAGGAGAGGGTGCTTGGGTCCAAGGTTAGAATCCTCTGAGTGCCAGGAATGGACCCACTGGCCCGGAACCCTTCTCCGAGGCCCCACGTAGAGAGTCAATTCACATTAACCCACAAGGTGTTCTTCAATCTTTACTCTAAATATCTGCTGCTCTGTTAGTTTGTGACCTATGTAAAAACAGCGGTTATATATTTTTTTGTCTCAACCATCTCAAAATCTAGCATAGAGCTTGGTCCATCACAGGTATTCTACAAATTTTGTTAAAGGAGTGAAAATTAAACTCAAGTTACTTTTTATTACACATGTACTATATCCTTACATTACTCTTCTTGCCTGCTAGACACTGAGAATAGCACATCAGATTGGCCATGGTTTCTACCTTGAGGATCCTTGTAATCTAGCTGGAAAATGAGAAGTGTAAATGGAGCATTTCAATGGAAGGTAAAAAAAAATCCTTTGATGGAATGAAGTTTGTAGTATTAGAGGGTGCCGCAGAAGTAGCATAAAACTCACGTAAGACCAACATAAAGTCTTCATAAAAGTTATTCTAAAGGACCCTCAGGAGCTAGTGAGGCCTCAGGAGCAGCATGATGTCACCAGAGGAAAAATGGGGTGTGTGGGTACTTTCAAGTGACTGGACATCGGCGTACACATGGCAGTGTCACGTGGAGGCCTTCTGCAAGAAAACATTGCAAACGTAAACAGAGATCACATTTGCAAGGCAGTGCGTGTCCAAAATGGAATTCTTCCTGGAAGAACCCAGGGAATAACTGGTTTGTGGCAAGGAAGCATAGTGCTTTAAGAGATGATTTCTTTCTCAAGCCACTTGGCCCTTGAGTACATGGAGAAGACAAAGGTGAGGAGTCTTGGCCGTGGAGAAGAGACAGGAACAGCTCAGGGGGCCACAAAGGCAGAAGCAGCAGCACAGAGTGCTACGAAGAGGAGCCGGAGCCAGGCAGAGCTGTTGGCAAAACTCAGCTCCTGCAGGGGTGCTTGCAGGACCTTGGGACTTACTGGAATGCGCTGTGTCTTCGTTTCTCTTTCTGAACCATAAAATAATATCACAGATTATGTGAGAATTGGGGTGAGGGTTAAATATGGTACCATGTAAAATGTTTGACCACAAAGGAAGATGAGGTTTCCCTGTACTGTGTTATTCAAACTTTGCAAAAAAAGCAGGTACAAAATACAAGCGGGGGGCTCCCATTCCTTTACAGGTGAGGATTTCACTCTGTCTCCACCATGTCTCCTGTGCTCAGTGGTCATGAGGCCACAGCGAAGGGACTGCAGCCTTTTGAAGCTGACATCCGTCCCTTCTGTTCACGCTGGTCCACCTCGTGTGAATCCTCTCCCGCAGCTGCCCATCTCACACTCTGCAGTCTCAGCCAGTCTTCATCCCACGATGCCACCACGGTGCCACGATGTCACCATTGCTTTCTGAAAGTTCACATTGCTGTCAACCCCCTGGGTGAGCTGAGCAGCCATCACCCATACTGGCAACGAAACATCTAACATGTCTTAGTGAGCTGCTTATCGTCAGAGACATCCTGGAAGCCACACGGCCCCTCGGCACGTTTCCCCAGGAACCTGACCAGAGGGCTCGTCCTGACCACTGGGTGACGGTGAAGAAGAGAGATAAACCGGAGCGAGGAGCTGACTGGATCCCAGCCCTCACTCTCTTTCACCAAGTCAAGTCTTTGCCATTTCTTTCTTTTGTACCTACACTAGCAAACTTTAAACACCCAGAATGCTCTCTTACTACGCAATAACTTTTAAAGCTAGATATGTCCAGGGAGAAATGCCAGCCTTCAGTCGATACATCCTTACAGAACAAAGTTTAAAATTCTACAGAGTACTGCAGTAAAGGAACATCCAAGTAGGAGAAGTCAAGGAGAAAGCAACTGTAACAGGTGCACAACATCCGTTCTTAACCAACCATTATCTGAATGTTTTACTCATTTAATTATTGAAACACTGTACCACAAACACACTACAGCATCTCCATTTCACATGTGAAGAGGCTGAGGTTCCTAGTTTAGGGTTCTTTCCACCCAAGTGCTCCAGGAAGTGTAGGTTGTTCACTCTATGCACTCCGTGGATGGATCTTGGAAGTATCCAGGATCATCTCATCTCCTATAACCAACAGGGGGGCCAGTGAAGCTCTAGAAGATTCTGCATTTCCATCACAGTCCCGGAACGACTGAGCCTCACTGGGCCTGAGCAGTCGCAGCCCCTGGGAGATGAATCCACGCTTCCTTCTTCTCTCACTTGTGTTCCACAGCCTTGGTCCAAGCCCTGCTCACCTTTCGCCCCAACAGTGCCCATGACCTTTTTGTACAAGTCTCTTGGAGCTATGTTTTGTTGCTGCCGCTGTTGTTGTTTTTGGATAAATTACAAAAAATGAGCACTGATTCCTAAGGTAAACGTGCATTTACCTTTACATGAAATTATTTAAGAGGCAGAATCACTTAAGACTTCTGCCAGCAAAGTGTCTAAGCTCAGATTTACTGGCGCTCAACAGCTTTATCTGCTCACTGCTTAGCTGCCCCAGAAGAGAGAAACAGCTTGTGCTTTCCGTTTTCGTTTGCTCATTTTCAAGTATTTATTGGCCATTTTACATCTTTTCTTCAAAATATGTTTTCTCTTTTATTATTGAATTGCTTGACTTTTAATTATCTATAAGAGTTCTATGCTGATTTTGGATACAGTTTCTCTGTCAAATATACTTATTCCCAATTTTTTTCTCCTAGTTAAATGTCTTATGTGTTTTCTTTTGAGTTTCTTCTGATGAGGAAAAAATATTTGTGTATGAGTGATGGCTGTCACTTTTCTCTTTACATTTCATGCCTTTCCTGTTCTATAAGAGGCCTCAAGCTACACAGATTCTCACCTATATTTTAATTAGGAAGTTGAATAGCCTTAAGTTTTCTTACAGAATTATAATTAATGTCAAAGTAAGTCTTGTTTTGGTGTGAGGGAAGGGCTGAAATTAAGGATTTTTTCTTCCACATGAATAGTTATGTTTTCTATGACCACTTATAAAAATACTTTCTTTTTTCTCACTGGATTAACTTGATACCTTTATTAAAAATCAGTTGATGATGTTCCTATGATTTTACTTCTGTTTTTTATATGCTTTTGTACCTACACCGACACTAAATATTCTCCTGGTTACCACTGTTTCACAGTGCAGTCAGGGTGAATCTGCTCTTGTCTGCTCATTTATCCTTTCTGTCCTCTCTTCCTTTGTGCTTTTGTCTTTTCAATTGTTTTGGAGTCTTCTAGATACCTTGTGGCTATTGATTCTAATGTGACCAGAAATATTTTCTGTGTGATCTCAGATCCTAGAAACTACATTTTAAATAATTATGAGTATATGGTTTTCCTGGAGAATTTTCCTCTTGCCATAGTAGAAGTTGTGATCTCTTGCAAATTCCTCCATCCTAACCAGAAATATAGTTTCTTCCATTAATGTTTGATTCCTTTAACTTATCATCATTGTATCTGCAGAAGTGAACTTTGAAAGGGCATCTCACTCTGCTATGCTCTGATTAAACCTTTTGGTGGCTCTTTATTGACCACCAAGTCCTCAGCATGGCTGGGAAGATATTCTCTAAGTGAGATTCTGCTCCTCTCTTCAGCTATCTTTGCGGGCCTGCACTTTGCAATAAAGCACTATGTTTAGGTCACCCATTCACGGTGCTGTTCTATACTGAGTTCTCTGCGTTAACACTTACTCACTGGTCAAACTGGAAGCAGTCATGACCCTTACCAGGACACATCACTGACCTATTACTTCCCCTCCCCCTTAATGGGGTCAGGGGATCTTCATTCTTTCACAGACCCAGATACGTAAGGTAACTATAATATATGCTATGAATTCATCTGGTTATGATCTTCTTCACCCATTGCATGGCCCATATAAAATAAGTTCACTGCATGCTTTCTGAAATAGTAAGTAAGAATCAGCTTTTCAATGCCCCAAATATTTTTGCAGCATTGCAGGAGGCATTATCACAGGCACTGTGTATATAGACAGCAAAGCAGACCCGATTCGGGACCTTATCGATTCTTGTAGGTTACTTTTATCCACTACACAAAAAGAGGCAATGAAACTTAAGATTTTGAGTTTTAGACTAGATTACTAACTTGACAAGATAGAAGGGGAGAGAGAGAGGGAGAGAGAAGGTACATATTAGGAGTCAAAATGTAAACTGAGCAGACTCCAATGACTTTTTCCTTTTTGGATAAAAATCCTTGTTTAGTTTCCACTTTGCCTTTGCTCAGACCCGGCCTGGTCCTCAGTCACAGCTGGACTGATCCACCCTCTGCTGGCCTTGCGCTTGCTGCTTTGACAGAAGGCATGTGCTCAGCTCCTGGCCGTGTCTGCACCGAGTTACCCTATGTCGGCGCTGTGTGACAGTCTCTCCTCTGGCATCGCTGACAGCTCTCCCCCGAGCACAGCTGACTTTCAACTGTTCGACCTGCATCGTGTTAGGGTGGACACGTCAGCGCGGAAGTGGAAATCCGAGTCCATGCTCGGGCTGGCCCGTTTTTATTTCTTACAATAAAATGCCAGCGAGGCTAAGTGTACTAAGAAAAGATGTTTCCTTCGCTCAAAGATCTAGAGGCACGGGTTCTGTATCCTCACGTCTTGGCAGATGGCAGTGACATGGGAAGAGACCATGGCACCAACTGGAAAGTCGGAGATGCCAGTCCTACAGCCTTTCTGAAGACACAGCCCACTGACCTCTGCCGCCGACTGGTTTCCACCTCTGAGCAGCTCCACAGCCCTTCTGCTCACCAAGCCTGGGGCCACATCACCAAAACAGGAACAGTTAGGGGACATGCATACACCATATCCCAGCCATAGCAGCCTGATGCCAGCGTGTCAGAGACCACATTGAGGGCTGGGCATGGACATGAAAGTGTAGGGAAGGCCATTTGTCTGTAAGGTACAGGAAAACTTTCTGAAGGGGTAGTACTTCACCTTAAACCAGAAAGGATATGGAAGAAATCATTTTAGAGACCCTATGAAATAGCAATAACCTTGTTGGAGCTGAGGAACAGGAGAAGAATTCAAGACGAGAGCAAAGCAGGGGAGGGCAGAGCAAGTAGATCGTTAAGACTGCCAGGCATGGAGGAGGGAGACAGAGTATTATTCAAACGCTCTGTGATGTTATTGCTGGGTTTTCAAATAGGACATGCAAAATATGCTCAGAACTCACACTAATCACAACAGTGAACAGCAGAGCAGGATGTCATTTACAATTATCAAACTGGCAAATATTGAAAAGTCGGATAGCACCAAGAACAAGTAAGTATGTAGAAGTATACTTACGTATGGTAATCTTACAGTATCTAAGGTTATATGAACTCTTACAGTTTTATATAGCCATATCCAAGGTCCTGTGAAGTGAAACACATACAGATTCCACAATTCTACTCCTAGTACATAACAAAAATAAAGAGTCTCAGATTGGGAGTACTGACCCACTAAAAAATATAAAATGTTGTCAATGAGGAGTAACACTTTTATAAGAATCACACCAAAGAGCGTAATATAATATTAGAAGAGCATATAGAAGTTATAACACATGGAAAGTTGTCAAGATAAATATTATTTCTGACATTTCATCCTCAGTTGTATAACTAGATTGTAAACCCAGTACACAATAGTCATGATATAAAATACATTTTTTACTTAAGACACATTCAGAGATATTTAAAAGTCACTGTCCTAGGGAAATTCTTGCCCATGTGAACATAAAACATAAAAATCTCAGTTATGTTTTGTTAGCATGCACTAAAACCTCAAACACAACCTCAACATTAATAAACATGGAAATAACTAAATAAAATGGTGCCATGATTATCTACAGAATATTATACAGCCCTGAGACAAAATGAGCCAAGTAAGATCTCAGAAATATAAATCCAAGAGGGAAAAAGAACTTCTTGATTCCAACAGTGTGATACCATTTATATAGTTAGCAATGTGCAAAACAATATGAGCATATATTGCCTAGTAACATAGAAAGCAAAAGCATATACATATTAGTGATAATGATATTTGTTAAATTAAAGGCAATTATTACTTTTGAGGAGCAGGGGAAGAAGAATAATTATCAAGGCACTTAGGAGACTTTATTTCAAAACATAAAGTCATAGACACACAGGCATTTATTACATTATTCTCTACAATTTTTGCATATTCAAAATATTTCATATTCTGAAGATCCTTCTGCCACAAGAAGGGTCAGCACAAACGTGGGAAACCCACAGAGCTGGTCCAGAGGGCCTCGGGGAGTCCAGGGATGAGGTAGGGTAACAATGGGAAAACGTGCTATCAGACACAGCACAGAGGCAGAGAAAAGATGTGCTCATGAATTAGGGGGAGAAGGAAATAAGAATGAGGGATCCCTGGGTCTCACCGTGAGCAACTGTTGTGATTGTGTCATTAAGACAGGAAAGACTGGCTGATGCAGATTGAGAGAGAAAGAGCAGAGGTCAGGTTCTTAGCTCAGGTGGTTTTAACTGCTGATTAAACATCCCCCGTCGGTGTCAAATAACAGCTGAGCACATTAGTTTAGAAATCAGGACGGAAAAGTAAAGCTTTTGATGTTGCAAGCACGTAAACAAGACCCGCTGGGCTCCGAGTCAGCCTCTGGGCGCGCCGGGTTCTCCAGGCCGCTGCAGGAGGGCGGCTCGTGTACTCCGCTGCTTTTTTTTCTTCGCCTTGAGTCTTAAGATTAAAAATTGCTGGTTATCACCAGCCTTTCATCTCAAAACTTCCAAACATACTTCAAGAATTTGTCCACTGATAAATATTCTACTCCTAAAGGAGTTCAGCTGGCAGGGCCGGCATTACGCTGAACAGAGGCCTCTGCGTGCCGAGCAGGAACTCCGCACCCTACAGGCCAGGCAATGCGGGCCGCTGCAGCAGGTCAGTTCTCAGCCATGTGGCCGCAGCCTGGGGACCCCAAAGGAAAACGGGACCGAGGACCCGTCACACCATGCCACGGCGTTCCACTCCTGGGGATACTCTGGGGTGCTGAGTATGCATCACGTGGTAGGCTGCGCACCGGCCTCACATACCCCCAAATCCCGGCGCTCCCACAGTGAGTTTAAGCCTTAGGCTGTGCAGAGTCAAAAAGCGAGTGAAGAACTGCGACACCAGACAGAAGAGGCGCTAAACCAGCTAATTCAATAATGAAGAGAGCCGGTTACCCTTTCCGTCACAGGCCAGTGAACTTTTGTGTTAGGTTTGGTTCTGGGATTAAATATTTTAGGCCTCACAAGCCATCCTGTCTTACACATGTACTGCAGTACTGTAGAAGTAACCACAAATAATACAGCAACAACAACGAAAAAGGGTGGCTGTGACCCATGACATAGTTTATGGAGATGCAGAAGAACTTCACACAATGTTAATGTCATAAAATGCTATTCTGCCTTTGATTTTCTTCTCTCCTATGCAGAATGCAAAAACTTCTCATTTATAGCTCAGAGAGTGCAGAAATAAGGAGGTGGGGCTAGATTGGAACCCCAGGGCGCTGTTTGCTAACCTTCACTCTAGATTAACGTGACAGGGTAATTTCCAGTGCAGCGGCCATTGCAGATCAAAGTGTGAGACTGTTCAAAACTTGAGATTTCGAAGGGACCCACAATGCATTAAATAAATGTGGGGTCCTGCTGACACAGGCCCTGTCTCATGTCCGTCAAGCTGGCCTGTATGCCTTTGTGTCTGGATTGACTTTCTAGCTTTCCAGACGTAAACTGATCGACATAAAAAGTGTTTCAGTTCTGTGAGCTACTCATTTTAACCCTCCATCTCTAGACCCTAACATAGTGCCTGGCATGTAGTAAGCTTCCACATTATTGAATATAGGATGATAAATTATTACCGTCGAATGTTTATGTGTTCTGCTTCCCGAATCACACAGAGCAATGATAGGCTCTATTCCCTGACCTTCCACAGAAATTTCCCTTGAAAACTCAGCTGCAGACTGAGAGATCCTCATTCCTAGCATTTTCTTTTGAGAGGTAAATTTTCCCCTGCTGCATTAAGCACTATCTACATCTCAAACTGCATTTCTTTCCTCTCCCATCTAGTGCTTCTTCCTCCAGGTACAGCAATGTACTTGAGTCTCAAATGTACCAAGTTCTTGGACATCTTATCTACCGCTCTCTCTTCTTGGAAAGACTTTCATCTCCAACAAGATTAATTTTCTTCAAAATGTTTTCATCCTGCTAGGGACACTTCTTTCCTACAGGCTGGGTTGGATGCCCTTCATGCGTGTGATCTGACCTTTGGATCCTGTCAGAGCACTAATTAGCAGGAACTGTGATTTCCTCTCTGTCTCCTCCAATACACCTGAGCCAGTCCAGGGGAGGCAGGGCCCGTGGAGCACTCGCCTCAGCCCCCTAAACACTTGGAAAAAATCAATGAGAAGGGATTTGAAAGCTACTTGGTCATTATGACCTCACCAGATCTTATGGCTCTTGGGCAGCGAGAACCCAAGCAAACAATCTGATGCTCTCCATTCAGGAAAACAGTAACACACAGGGCTCTGGCACCAGGAGGTCAGCAGGGAATGAGACTCCATGCCGATGTGGAAGGCAGCTGTGGCCACCCAGTGGTCACTGTGACCGTTCTCAACCCTGACTGCAGGTCTGCAAAGAATGGCATGCATTTGAACTCTTCCTTTTTGGTTCATTGGTTCAGCAAATATTTACCAAGCACTTTTCTGATATGAAGGATTCATCACTAAATAAATTATATCCTCATTCTCAGCAAGTTCCCTCTGTAGTGGTAGAAATAAACAACAAACAAATACACACAAGAGACATTAGACAATAAAAAGTATGAAGCACAAAACAAACAGGGAGGGAATCAAGCCAGGGAGTGTACAGCTGAGAGTCAGCAGGGAAGGCTGCTCTGAACAGGGGACAGATGGCAGGGAGTGGCACAGGGACACACTGGGCAGAGCCAAGGAGGCCAAGGCCCGAGCAGAGGAGGAGGAGGGCAGGGCCCAGTGTGCAGTCCAGGCCGGGCTCAGTGACGAGGTCAGGAGCCCGTGAAGTGTGTGAGGCTTTGCGGTTTGTTCTTCAGCCATTCGATTCTACTGGTTTATGTTTTCATAAGAATAAGAAGAGCCACACAAATATGAACAGCCGTCCTATGTCCAGAAGTTGTCTACTTCCATTTTTGAGTCAGATTTTCACTCGTTTTAATCATCCAAATTACCAAGTGGTAGAAAACATGCAGTTTTTCCTGACAGTCTTATGGAGAAACTTTCAGCTGAAAACTCACTGATAAACTCTTCAGCAGCTCCAAACACAAACCGTGACAAGGTTCATCATCAATGGACATAAAGAAATATTCAATCCCTGCCTTCAAAACTGACTTGCCTGGGGCTGGGGCTTCAGCACAGTGGCTTAAGCACTGGCCTGGTAGGCATGAGTTTGTGAGTTTGATCCCCCAAAACAAAACAAAGCAAAACAAAACCCTGATTTGTCTAAAGTATGTAATCCAGATATTGATTAAGCTGATCTAATCGAGACCATCATTAAAGGAGCTTCCTAGAAAAACATTTGCTAAAATAGAAAAACATTCATGTTGTTCATTCACGTATAAGCAGTTTTGTACTCAAGCGCTAACGCTGTCCAGGACTCACCCACTCCTTAGTGTGTTACTAGAACTGCGCAGAGCAAAGGGTCTCTAACTGCGGAGCACATCTCATGCCAGCGGCAGCACCTGGGCCACGAGCCAGGCTCATGGCTCCTTGCACTCCACCATTAGGCAGCTTCTCTTCCTCACTTGTGTCACCTGTAAAGTGGGAACAATAGTGTCACCCAGTCTTCAGGATGACTGAAAAAATTAAATGTGGCAGGATATAGAAGGCAATATACGACTGAATACAGGTAATGTATGTTTGTGTGTTGAACCCTGAAAGTACTATTTATAAAAATTTAAAAATATGGTCATTTACTTTAAAATTGAAATTATTCCATTTAAAACACTTGCCAATTCCCAAAACCAATACATGCAATCATCAACCTTTCTAGGAGACCGTTTCTTTATCTTCATATGCACTGAGTTGAAATAAATGGAACCAAAGTACTCAAGCCCATCATTTTATGATACTGCAGTGGTCCTTCAAGGCATTCTCCACTTGACTTAGTCCTGATGACTGTGGTGGGGAAACTGAGTCTTGAGGCTCTTTCTGTGTATCCTCATGTCCCATACAGCTCTTAAAAAGGAGGTAAAAGAACCAGCATAAGACCCAGCACAGGCAGACAATGTGGCAGCTACAAAATCTGAGTTCTTTTCTTTACTCAAACCCACAAAGCTCAAAAGCAGACCCTGCTACGAGTCCAGAGTTTGAGCTTCTCTTTGCATAGCGGACTTCCAGAGGGACTCACCAAGCCCTGCTCTGCGGCATGCCCTAGAAGTGCAGCAGTCATTCTATATCCATCAGAGAAGGAATACTTTTGCTTATCTTGTTTTTTGTTCACTTGTGTTTGTCCTATCTTTTCCACTGAAATGAAACCACTGTGAAGCTATGAATTTTGTTCAGCACTTATAACAGGTAGAAATGGCAATCCGTACCCACAGGCCAAGCCCAAAGCTGTAGCAGAGCGCAGCAGGCCCATATCAGGTCTGTACAACCCTTTCCGCACTGTGCAGCCCAGCCGAGCATTTGAAACTGAGATCACAAAGCCCCAAAGCCTAAAATAGCCCTTTGTATAAAAAGAGTTCAAAGATGAGCCCTGGAGCAATGTCTTGCACAGAGGAGGTATTTCCGTTTTATAGAATAGGTTGATGAATGCATGAAAATTTGAAAGAAATTCCACACTTAAACGAGCTTTAAGTGGGACAGCTAAGATCTGAACTGATTTCCGAGACCCCAGTCCCTTGCTCAGCCCACTGTACCACCTTTTTACTTCCTGAGATAACTTCTGTGAGCTCAGTGCGTCTGCTTTCATCAGCCATTGCTATTGTGTTCGCTCTCTCTTTTTTTTTCAGAGTGCATTGATAAATTTTTATTTGTATGCATGAAAAGGAATCCCAGGATTTTCCCTCTGTATTTCTGTCCTGTTTCTCTGTGGCCAGTGGCGCCAGCTGAGGTTGTCAATACAATGAATCCAAAGCGTCGGATGGGAACAGACTATGCTGTCATTTTTCCAGCTGCACATCACATCTGGAGATGATCATCCCACACCTGTCTTGAGATTCACAGCAACTGTCCCAGCCCTGTGATCTAAGCGAGTTTAAATTCAGCAGTGTAACCATGCTTCATCATCACGGAGACCAGAGAATGACTTGGAGGGCGGCCTAATGAGGGCCTGGCGCGCGCCTCTCTTTTCGGCCCTGCCAGTGCTCCCAGAGCATCAGGCAGAAATTCAGATGCGCCGCCGTGGCATGGGGAGAGACCCAGAAAGAAGGCAGGAGGGACCACCGCACAGTGACGGGAAGCTGGTGGCAGATATCCACCCGCTTTTCCAGTCACCCTTAATGATAACTTTCTCAAGGAACATCGCCACCGTCAGTCCACTTTTTAGATGAAGAAACAGACCCAGGAAAGTGATTCATTGAGAGTCCCCGAGCAGACAGAACAGAGTCTGGACCGGCCCCAGGGCGGCCACTGCCTGCGCCATGCAGTAGAGACCTGCTCCTTTCATCTGTCAGCCATGCTCCGGAAGACGTGAGGTTCTCTTTATCTCCTCAGGGCCCAACGGAGCTGTGACTCATGGTGAACAGTCCGTAAATGAGTGTCATCCACCTCCCCCTTCACGGAAGGTCCCTAGGGCACGCCAAGTCTTCTGCAAGATGGCCTGAAGCTCAGGCAGAGAATGAAGCTCAGTGACCCGCCCACAGCGTCCCACATCACAAATCGCAGTCTCTTCCCCCTTCACAGCACGACGGTGGATGAGACGAAACTCACAGCCAAGGAGAATGTTCTCTAACCTTAAAAACACTCATCTTGCTTCCCTACCAGTGTTAAATGGTTTCCCTTGAGGCTGCACATGTGGCTATGACCATTACTTTTCCCTTCTGAGACACCACGAACCAGTGGATCCACAGCGCTCTTGTGGTTCAGCTTCGGGAGAAACTGAAGCACCCTCAAACACCGAGGCGGCCATAGGCGTAAAATATTTGATGTGACTTTCCTTTCTGGAAAACTACTGTTGAGTTTGTGGGAAACATGATTAATAGCATAAAAATTGCTTCTATCTTTGGCTAACTAGCATCCGGTAATGAATCAACTCATCATAACGGAAGATAACACGTACCCTTCACAATGCTCAAATTTCTTAAAGATGACATGATTTCCAGTGGAAATATTCCAAATTCTGAAATATTTACACAGCAGTAAAAACAGCTTAAACACAACAGGCAAGTAGGGACAGCATCGTTTTGGCCAGAAAGACAAACATGAGAAATGAGTGCTGACAGACACATAAATGCAGGAAGCCTTCTGAGGGGTCTGGGACACGGCCACGATGGGCTTGCCTTCTTTTGCAGAGTGACTGAGTCAAACTCCTGTCTTATTTCTGAAATGGAAGAGCAAAGGCTATATACTCTCGGTTCGAGATTATAGAATTTAAGCTACAGTGAAATAGCTATCCTAAATATTGGCTATTCTCTCTCTCTCCTCTCTCTCTTCTTGCTTTTTGCTGAACTTGTAGATATTCAAACTCAAGGATAAAAATTTATATTACAAAGATATACTGCAATATTTAAAGACTAAAAGTATTGTCAAAAAAAGAAACAAGTGGTCAAATGTATCAGATTCTCCATATTCATTGTTATATTTACACACTAAATCTTTGGAGTGTATAATGGACTCATCTTCTGGAAGCTGATTTGAGATTCCATATCAAATTAATTTACAAAATTTTTACTGGACCTACTTTCAACCTATTTCTTTTTAACATACTCCCTCTTCCTTCTAGATTCCATCATCACTGAGCTAAAGGAATCAAGCAATTGTTTTATGATAAGAAATCTTACTTTCTTACCAATGCAGTAAATATAAGTAAACAAAAATTCTTGAAAATAGATCACCAAGAGGCCATTATTTGCATGAGGTCCAGCCAAGCAGAGACTACATTTCTTGCTACAGGGCAACTGTGGTATTTGTGGTTTATTAAGACCTTTCTCATATTGAAAGAGTAAAGCTTGAAGGTCTAGCATGCCAATGATCCAAAAGACTCAATTATTTTTAATAGTGTAATATTCTGTAATTGAAAAGATCTAAAATCAGGGGAAAATGTACTACTATAATTAATCAAATAAAAGAGAATATTTTTTTAAAAGTGTTTCTCCTAGTGGCATTTACCATTGTACAGCACCATGTTATTCAGCCAAGATTCTTTATGCAAACACCAATGAACACTCTCGCATATATTTGTCTTCGATTTCATTAAACTTCTTTTAATGGGAGAATTACAAAACAGAAATTGTCTCCAATTTATTCATTCATTTATAGGATTGATATTATTCCACATTAATCTCTTCCTTGAAGGTTTCATATGCCATAGACTAATCACCAATGTGTGCATCATATTTATTTATCTAAAGGCAACAGAAATACGACTCTTTCTGGTGACTTATAGCACCTTTCCTGAGGTCATATTCAGTCAATGCCAGAAGGATAAGTTCACCCTCAGCATTCCCAGGGCAGTCCATGGTGGGGAAGAACTTCATTAACCAGGTCCAAGTTGCAATGTGTCTGTTTGTCCTTGAAGTGAAATCAGACGTTGTTCTTTCCAGCAGCATCAACTCACCCTTGAACAAGGGCGTTGTGGCGACAGCAGAGATTGTTCACACTGACTCCATGCTAATTCTGTTACCTCAGAAGCGGACATTCGTGGTAGGATGACCAGGTACTCAGTCCCCAGTACACTTGAGTAGACTGTATCATTCAATATGTCTAATACACAGAAAGCTACGATCATTATTCTCATTTTACAGGTAAGAAAACTGGGACAGTTTGAGTTTCAAGGTCACATGACCAAGGAACGTATTGGATGCAGATCTGCTGGATTCCATAAGCTAAGGTGTTTTCTCCATTTTTTGTAACTCTTTAGCATTCTGTAATGTAAAACTATTATTTAAGTAAAACAATCATCCAATGGATTACATGAAAATTACATATAAACTGTCTTTTTATAATGCAGTTAAAATAATTTCAATCCTGAACTCAGTCATTGACTTCAGAAATTATTTAAATTTCAATTTAAAATCGTATGAGATCATCTTCTATCTTAAGACAGGCTATACCCTCAAGCTAACTTCAGTCCTCATCTTGAGTTTATGAGGATTCAGCCCCAAAACACTGGCTCTGTCTGGAGTAAGGAAAAAGGAGGTCTTGCTTTGAGGTTGCCACGAGTTTGCTACGTAAAATTGGATGCAATTTAACCTCTTTAGGCTTCAGCATTGACTTGAAAAACAGTAGGATCAAACTGTACTATTTCTAAAGTACCTTCCTATTCTTGAAATTCTAAGAGCTATCTATTGGATGAGAAGGTCTTGTCTTTCTGAAAGGTAGACCTCATCTTAGCTGCGAGGATCATGGTTTTTCAAATGAACAGCATCTTAAGAAATGAATTTCATCTTTAACAACCAAGTGATGACTGAGAAGAAAAGACAACTGACAGCCTAGCTACAGCGATGGGGAACACAAGAGCAGGCTGAGCAGAGACACTGGACTCAGTACTTCCCTGAACGTTACAGCCGTTCTGAGGTCTGCTCTTTCCCTGCCATTTTACAGAAAAGAAACTTAGGCTCTGAGAAGGAGGGTTTCCTGATTTGGGGTTAATAGCTAATAACTGCACATCAGGGCCTTAGACACTGTTTGTAAAATGTGGGCTATTGCATTAGCTCCTATCAGCCCAGAGGAGCTCTGCTTGTTAAAATCTTGTGAGGTCATCTGCTATCTTAAGACAGGCTACACCCTCAAGCTGACAGAGTTCCCATTCTTTTGGCACTTTCTGTTACAATGTATCTCTAAAATGTTGAGTTCCCTCCCTGAAATCACAGCCTGTGGGAGGTGGAAGGAATTTTGCTGGACATACAGCCTAATATGTGAATGCTCATTGCTGTGAAGTAATTTGGGGTCCTCTTAATAGGATATATGCTTGAAATGTATGCTAAATAAGCCCCATGGTTTAAATGGAAAAAAATGAAGAGAAGCTTATAAAACACATTTTTTTTTAAAGTGAACTCATTAAAATAAGTTTAACACAGTGATTGGGAATTCAAGGCTTGGAGACAGACAGACAAAGCTGAGTTTTGTGGTTAGATTGACAATTTTGTAAGTCTAGTGACTGAGTTCAGAGTAAGTGAATCTCAGCCTCCACATCCAAAAACAGGAGTGCAGCATTTACTTTGTGGTGGTACCATGAAGACGGAAGGTGATGACCCCAGTAACCTGCCTCACTGAGCATCTGACACACACACTGACGTGGACTGTTTATTTACTTGTATTTTCCCAGGAACTAAGCAAGAGCATAATGCAACTTCAGCCATTCTCCCTGGAGGTCTCCGGTCCTTCTCCTACGCCCCCACTTCCATTGTGAAGCAATTATATTTCACTAAAAGCAAAGAGTGTTCTTGGCTCCTTTCCCCAGATTTGTTACCTCAGATCCGAGCAACAGTCATGTTAACAGAGTGGCCTTCACCAGCAGGTGCACACTTGCAGGGCTCGGCCTGAATCGTGGACTGATGGAAGGTCCTGTCAGACTGGGCAGCAACCCTGGAACGTCTGATCGAAACAGATTTGATGGGAAGTCGCAATGTCAGAGGATGAAGAAGGGAGGAAGGAAAAAGCATGAGGTAAGAAAATGCTCGACCTCACATATAAATTCAGTGAATGGTCAGTGATAGAGCCACGCCAGAATTTGGTAGCATACATCATTTGTCTTGGACGGGCTTGTCTAAGACAGTAATTCTTGTTTATGTACAAGTTTTACAGCACTTTCCTTGGAAAACATGAAGCCTCTTGGCATAGAACCTCAAGTGGTTTCAGGAAACAATTGCGATAAATAGTTGTAGAATGACAACAAAGTTCACATGGGTAGAAACAACCAGGAGACAACAAAGACATCGGGCAGCAAAGAAGGAACTGGTAGGGGGACAATGGACCAAAACAGGCGGAAGCCCACAGAGGGAGGGAATCCTCCCGCGGGGACAGCTCTTCTTCCTGTCACGGATTCTCTCTTCCAACCCTTTCTCTATCCTCTTCTTCTCCTACCTGAATTAGGAGCAGAGGGAGAGGGAGTCACACCTTCCCTTCCTGCCTGCCTGACCACAGGAACTCCATAAGGCTCTCTGACCAGTGATTAAAATGAGCCGCTTTGTGGAGCAGTGTGATCCAAATCCACAGCGCTACGTTTTTATGACCTGGCGTTTCATCGTTGTTCACTGCAGAGTTACAAGACAATGTGGCTAAGCCTCATTGTTTTCAGCGTCAACCACTAAGAACTGTGTTCACTACCTTTTCGCTGGAGTGTGACTGTAGAACCTTGCAAGTTCTGCATTGCTGATGGTCTTGGTGTCTTATTTCTATCAATTAAACTGTTAAAAATTGGAGAGAAATGCTTGAGCTTGTGTCTCTTTCCACCTAAGAATCCACTAAATAAACTGTTTCTTAAATTATGATACTTGCATGAGATTACACCTGGTTTTTCTTTGGGTAAGAGAATGGAGGCTGCCTTAAATTCTGAAAGGCTATCAGCAAGGTAACATAGTACATCAAAAGTCACTGAGCCAAGAATTACATCAAAGTTCTGGTCACATCTCTGCTTTAATTTGTTGTTCAATGGTGAAGAAATTATCCACCATTTGTGCTCTTACTTTTCTCCTGCATGAGCTGAAGAGGTTGGAGTAGGAGGAGCCTGCACCCTTCTCTCCAGCACTAGCCGGAGCGCTCTGCTGCGTGTCTGGTACTATGCGCAGAAACAGTGCCGTGGAGACCTTGCAACTCTGCTATCTAAAGCGAGCCGTGACGGAGGAATATCTAGCTTGTATTTCTGGAAGAGATGTTCCAAGTGGGAAAAAAATTTACCTAGGAAAAATGAACATGAATTTGGGTCTGAAGAAATAAGTGAAGAGGGAAAGGATTTTGATGCCTTTCCAAGACCAAAATTAAGCCAAGTGGTTGGTTGAGAATTTAGCAATAGTTACTCAAGATAAAGACTACATGATTTGAACAAGTTGTTCTAAGTTTAATATCAAGTGGATGCTTAAAATGGAAAATAATGCATTAACTCCTACATGATGATGAAATCATAGAAAATTTATAATTTCAAGCAAAACAGTGCTAAGCAAATTACTGAAGTATGCAAGTTGTGACTGATAGACTGACAAGCACACGATTATACTAAAACTATTTCTTTTAAAACAACTTGAAGAAATAAAATATGCTTTATTTCCTTCAAAAAGTCCATGTAAACATATCTACAATGCTCTTAGTACAATACCTAATACAGTGTTTATAATCACCTTGAAAATTTTGTCAACCTTCATATAGTATAGATTCATGAGAAAATGCTTTAGTTTCTAAATAAAACTGTACCTCAAAAGATTTACTTGGCTTCGGCCTGCTTTCGGGAGGCCGCTGTAAGTACTGATGTGTGCGCCATCCCGCGGCCTCTGCCCCCTGCCCGCCCCCACGGCCTGCTGGCCTCGCCGCCCTCACCGTGTCCACAGACTCCTCACTGCACTGCTCTCCCAGCACCCAGACGCGGCTGCCCTCAAGGACGCGCTCTTCCTGTGCCATCCTGAGCAGCACCCTGGAGGACCCCTCGCAGGCCAGGTCTTCCTGCTTCGGTGAGCTGAGCAGAGGTACCATCCTTCGTCTTCGGTGTTCTCAGTGTTTAACTCGTAGTGTTATGGTTTCAAGACGGCTTGGCCGCTCCGAAGTTCATGCTGAAATTGAATTCCCATCGGGATGTGGGACCAGGTGAACCTTTAGGAGCGGCTTAGGGACTCACCTTCTGGATGGCTTAGTCTGCTGGTGCTATTAGGGACCAGTGCGTGTCTCCGCAGCAGACCCGCCGTAGACCCTGTCTGTCTGGATCTCTGGCTCTCTCTGGCTCTAGCTACCTGATGGCCCCAGTCAGCCTCTCAAGATGGTCATCCCCAGATGGAGCCCCTTGAATCTGAACTAAAATCATGAGCCAAATTACGTTTCTGTGCTTTACAGCCTACCAGGTTGTAGTGCGATAATATTAGCCATGGGAAGTGGACAGGGGTCAGTACCCGGCCTAAGCCACATAGCACTGAAAATGCCTTACCATTGTCTGATCATGGCAAATACTAACTGAGCACATAGAAATAAGAGCATTTTCATCTACAGAGATCAGATTGTCATCCCTTCTATTATTAAATAGTAACTACTAAGCAATTACTATGTACCAAGGACAATTTTGATGCTAGGTTCCAGCAATGAAGAGAACATATTCATTGTCACAGAGATCGTAAACCTAGTGGAGGCAAACTCTGTACAAGCGTGTTAGGTGAGGTGAAGGTTCTGAAGTAAAGTTACAAACACTACAGAAATGTATCTTTGAAAATGCAAATCTGGCCTATCCCAGGATGCCAAAGAAGTCTAAGGAAGGGCAGGAGTCAGGGAAAAGACCACATCAAATTTGTGTCTAAATTCTCAATTTCCAAATAAAGTCATTTTGAGCTGGAAATAGGCTGTCACCAACCTACTGAAGAATTTGCAACATTTGATTCAACCGGCAAAAATGCTATAATAAAACACAACCCTGTTAGGTAATGTAAGTGGTACAGACTGACGGCCTAAGTATTACTTCCGATGCTCACAGGTCAGCATGGTTTTCGGTTAAATGTTTGGTGGATATTGAACGCCAGGCCTTCACATTGGGCCACCTCTACTTATCTTGTGAACTCTGAGAGTGTCTCTCTAACTCACTAAGTTGCACAAACTATAATTCTTCTGCCTCAGAAGTCTGGGATTCAAGGCATGCACCACTACATTACACCCAGTTTGCGTTTAAAGTTCTACGTAAGATTTATGTCCTCCAAGAACCCTTGGTCTGGACAGTCTTTCAGAACTCCTACCATCTTGCCTCCACGCACAAGTCCTATGTCTGTGCGTGGCCGTATTTTCATTCACACACTGTGTCAAGTGCCAGTCCAGCAAGGACTGCCATCAAAATCTTGTGAGTACATTTTAATGCTGAACTGCAATCAGAAAGTCATGTCTGTCTCAGGGGTGACTCTAGGATGACCCTCTCACCCACTTGGTGTAGATGTCTTCCTGAATAATGTCCCCCTCTGAATTTTGTAAAGACTCTACATAGTGATTCTAAAAGAAAAGCGGCTTTAAACAAAGTCAGATTCAAATTATATTATCAATATTTTGTACCTAGTTAAGTGTGCTAGCCGGCTTTTAATTACCATAACAAACACCCAAGAAAATAAACTTCTGAAGCAGAAGGTTGATTCTGGCTAATGGTTCTCTAGGTTCTGTCCAGGATCAACTGGACTTGTTGCTTTGGGTCTCTGGTACCACATTATGGAAAAAATCACACTGTAGAACAAAAACTGCACATCTCACAACCAGAAAGCAAAAAAAGGAAGCAGAGGGGCTAGGGCAGCACTGTTTCCCTCAAGCATGTACCCCAAAGACCCAAAGACCTCTAGGTTGACACCACCTCCTGAAGGCTCTACCATTTCTGACAGCACCTTCCTGGGCACCAAACCTTGAAGACGTCAGCCTTTTGGGGACATTGCAAACCCAAGAACAGGTGGCCTGGTTGATCGGGTTAATTCTTTATGCATACACCAGCTTCCCAAGATGAAGGTAGTCATCATGTAGAGCAAACGTGTACGAGCGAATATCAAAATAAAAACACATCGGTGAACAATAAAAAAGAGTAACATCAACTAGATGGCAAGAAATACAGGCTACAAATGTTAAGAAGTTCACATTTCAACCAAAAAATATCGATATCTTAATAGGTACAGAAAATAGTAAGTCAAATCAGTGAGAAATTTAGGGTTTTTTTCCATTTTTATCTTTGAAAGATAAACATTGTATATATTTATTGTGTGCAGCATGCTGTTTTAAAATTTGCCTGCATTGTGGAATGGCTATGTCACCTCACGTAATTATCATTTTTAGTGGCGAGAACACCTGAAATCCAGCACTTGTGCAGGCTACAAGAATGCAGTGCATGGCGGTTATTCAGTCGCCGTTTTAAAATTCTTCTCTATTAGTAGGTAGTAGTTGCACTTATTAAAGGTTTTCATCTCGGCAGAGTAACAGATGTGTGCAACGTATCTTGATCATTTCGTCCCACATTAACCTGCCTCCTTTCCCTCGCCTCCCCCCCTCTATTCCCGCTCTCTCTCTACATCATATTTCTCTGTTTTATTTAGGGTTTAGTTTCCTCATATGAGAAACAATGTGATGTTTGTCTTTCTGAGTTCAGCTTATTTCACTTAACACGAAGGTTTTCATGTTCTTCCATTTTCCTGCAAATCACACGATTTCAGTCTTTTTTCTGTCTATGTGGCACTCGATTACGTACGTTCGCTATGTTTTCTGGATCCACTCACCCGCTGACGGACACCTAGGCTGACTCTGTAACTTGGCCATTGTGAACAGGGAAACGAAAACACGGGAATGCAGTCTCTCTACGGTGTGTCACATTTAATTTCAGGATAACACAGCACAGAGGGGTATGGCTGGATGAGCTGATATCTTAATCTGTAATGTTTTGAGAAGCCTTTGTGCTATTTCCATGTGATGGTACGCATGTAGATCCCCACTGCAGTGTGGAAGGCTCCTTTCTCCTGTGTCCTTGCCAGCTGGTTTTGTGCGTTTGTTTGCTTGTTTGTTTGTTTTGTTTGTATTCTCGATATAGTCATTGAGATGGGGTTTAGACGGAACCTCAGTGTAGGTTTTTAGTTAGGTTTATTGCTACAGTTTAGATGTAAATAGTGATCACACTGATCCTAGGAATCACGTACCTGTACGGGATGTATCTTGATTCCTTTTCTCCCCAGTCCCCCCTCTCCTTCAATCCCTTTTGCTCCCCTTATTTACAAAGCTTTAACAGAAACATTTATCCTTCTTTTCTCGTATATTTCTGTTCCCTTCCTTCCTTTCCTCCTCTGCCCTCCCTAGTTCCCCTTTCATTTTGAAAAAGTTCTTTTTATTTCACGATATTTATTATATATTTTTGGTTCTCAATTTCTCACCAGGAGAAACAATGCAGCTTTGACTTGCATTTCCGGTGACTAAAGATGGCGACTAAAGATGGCGACACCTCTTTGCTATTCTTATTGACCAATGTGTTTCTTTTTCTCCTAAAGTGTCTATTCATTTGCTCTTTCATTGAGTGGGATTTTTGTGAGGGTTTGGTTTGTTTGCTTGCTTGCTTGCTTGTTAGTCTTTGTTATTGTTGTTAGCTTTTTAGTTTTTGGAGCTGAGGACCGAACCCAGGCCTTCCAGCTTGCTAGATAGACACTGAGCTAAATCCCAGCCCCACGGGGTTTTGGGGTTAAGTTTTTTGCATTTTTTGCATGTTCTGGATATTAATCCAGTATCAGAAGAGTAGCTAGTCAAAGTTAACTCCTATTCTATAAGCTTTTTTGCTCTGGTGGGCAGAACCTTTTTAATTTAATGTAACCCAATTTGTTGATTCTTCAGAAAATCTTTGGCCGTGACCTTGACTTAACTATTTTCCTGTCTCAGGGCTTATACGTAGGTCTCTGACCCATTTTGAAGTAATTTTTGTACAGGGTAGAATATAAGGATCTAATTTCAACCTTCCACACATGGATACCCAGTTTTCTCAGCACCGTTTGCTAAGTAAATCATCTTCTCTCAAACATTCAAACATCTGGCTCCCTTGTCAAGAATTCCATGGCTGTAGTTGTGTGGTCTCATTTCTGTGTCTTCTGTTCCATTCCATTGTTTATGTGTCTATTTCTGTGCCAGGAGGCTGTTGCTTTTGTCACAGTAGCTGTGTAGAATATTTTGAAATTGGACAATGTAGTCAATTATGCTGTATAATGATTTTTTAAAAAGCGATATAAAGCTCTTCTTGTGGGATGTTTATTGTTTACTCATTTCCTGAAAGTGAATCCACCTACTTTATTCTACTTAGTACAGTTAAGTGTGAAACAACTGGCAAATGTAAGCATACTGTAACCTGAAATACTTTGGATATTTCCAAAGCATACTCAGCAAAATATAAACCTTATGCAATCTGTTATCACCGGAGTTTTGCAATCATAAAATAGGGTATAAACCAGAAGTCTCCACTAGAGATCTACAATTCCTATTATTTTGTTTTTAAAAATTCAGAGGCCAATGGGGACAGTCAGGACAGTGGTTCCCAAATTAGCTGGCATGGCAGAGCAACCTAGCGTACTCATGCAGGTGCAGACTAGCATCACCCCCTGCCTCCTTGGTGGGATCTGGGAGCTGGGCCTGGATACTTCTGAAATCAAACCTTTCTCTCATAATCCGTGTGTGCAACTGGAGAGAGGTCGAATCAGGATGGTAAGACACTTCTCACGTTAATCTTTTCATTTGTTGTTTTGTCACCATGAGTATTTAACTATTCCTGCCGGAGGCTGCATTAGCTTCGCCAGACGAGAACAGTCCGGCTGGAAAGAGTTCGGCAGTGCCCCGATCCCGTCTGCAGATACCGGTCACACTGGGACTGTCCAGCTCCAAAGCGTGCTGCTCTATTAAGCTTCCTTCTTGGGTCTGAAAAACCTATTTCATTCAGAAACCTCTGAATGTTTTCAAAGAAGATTTGTTGGGCATCTGCATTAAAGAATCAGATGAAAACACACATCCCCGCTTCTAAAGAGCTCAGAAGTCCGTTCAGAGAAGCATAACATCATGCAGAAAGAAACAGGAGAAGAGGAGGCTGCAGTGGTCAGAGGGCTCAGGGGAGCAGGGCCGAAGCTCATCACGGCAGCAGGAGGCCGGGATGGCTTCTAACGCAGATGTGTGTCCCGGCTGCAGCTCTGGGCGCCCCAGTGGGCGAGCACTGGCTCTGTTGCTCTAGACCTGTTGAAGGCCTTACCTCACAGCAGGGGCAGGTAAAGGAGCAAAGCTCCACCGCCCGGCTAGGAAGGCCAGGAAGGAAGGAAGGAAGGAAGGAAGGAAGGAAGGAAGGAAGGAAGGAAGGAAGGAAGGAAGGAAGCACCAGCGCCACCCTGGGGCCGCCCCAAGGCCTCGGTACCTCCAGGTGGCCCCAAAGATGCTGCTCTCCTGCCAGAGCACCTCTCTGAGGACCAGTCGCTTACCACATGGGCCGCTGGGTAACATGTAAGATCCAAATGGTAACCGATACACAGATAGACAGACAGATGGACAGACAGACTTTTTTATGAAGCACTGAAACATGTGACTATGGAGGTGGACGGTTTTCACAGCCCACTGCCTGCAGACTGGCAGCCAAGGAGGCCAGTCGAGTAGGTCTAGTCCCAAGCTGATTGCCTGAGACAACGGCATAAACTGTAGCTTGAGTCTGAAGGTTCAGGACCGGAAGCCCCCATAACCAAGGGACGAAGGCGTAGGCCCCTGCTCAAGGAGGGACAGAAAATGTCGCGTTCTTTCATCTTCCTGTTCTGTTCAGGCCTGCACCAGATTAAAAGATACCTATCCACGTTGGTGAGAGTGGATCTTCCTTATTCAGTTTACCGATTCAAGCGCTCATCTCTACAAGACGTGTACTTTTAAACACATCCCAAAAATATTTCACCAGCTATCTGGACTTTCTTTGGCCAGGTCACATTGACACAAAGCATTAATCATCAAAATGCAGATAGGGCTGTAATGAAATGTAGCAGGTGGCCTTAGAGTTCCTAGCGAAACGCCTAGCCAGGAGGGTAGCAAAGAAGCTAACAATGCTACCAAGGAAGCGATGACTCCGTGCAGAAAATGGAGGTGGTATCTGAGCTGATTCTCACAGGCAGCTTGTCCTCCGCCGTTTGGGAAGCACGGCGGTGTAATTGAGGCCCTCTGCTTCACTTCCTGCCATTGTCTTCCAGGGGTGTGCCTTCCAGCTATACGACCCACCCTCTGAAGGAGAAAGCTAGACAGTTTCCCAGCTGTGTCCCAGACACAGCTTGGAACATTTGAGTGGAAAGCTGTAGGGTCCCAGGTACTTTGAACAGGGTGCAGAATGCAGGTAAGGTAAGATGTGAACGCAGGAGGGACACATACATTGTGACCTTCCTGATTTTGTGCCCTATGGACAAGAATGAGCAAGGATAGTCAGAGACGGCACTCTGCAGCATGGGGTCTGCGTTGTCCAGGAGCAGCACTGTACTTCACGTTATTAAGATCAAGTGGGTTTGGCAGACAGCGCTGGTATGGGAAAATAGAGGCAGGGAGAAAGAATATTCTTGGTGTAGAGAATTAACAAAGCAAATATTAAGAAAAGGGCAGCAAAGGGAACTAACTGGTCAAAGAGTGGGTAATTCAAAGGTGTATCAGAAGCAAAATTAGCTTATATTTCTTGCTTTCTAGAGTTTTTCCCTTTTGTTCTCTGCCTTAAGCTTAAGCTTCCTATAAAACTGATTTGCTATGAGTTGACTTGTACCCTACACTCAACCTCATATGTTGAGTCCAGTACCCTGTCCCTCAAAAGTGATCCTTTTGCAAATGGGGTAATTGTTAATATACTTAGATACAGTGCATCACATTATAGTAAGGTGGTTCCCTACTCCGGTATCTTATATCCTGTGCAAGAGGAATTCAGCCATGAGACACATGAGCACACAGAACACCACTGGAACATGAGAGCTTCTCCAAGCCAAGAATGGCAGAGATGGCCAGCAAACCACCAGAAGCAAGGCGACGGTCCTGGATCAGAGTTTGCCTCATGGTCTTCAGATGGGACTGACCCTGCCAGCACCTTTAGCTCAGGCTTATGAGACAAACGCACTCAATCTCTGGCACTTCGTCATGGCAGCCTGAGCAAGCTAGTGCACCACCCCCTCACCCTGTGCTTCCTGCCGCCTTCTCACTTTTGGAATCTCAAACACAGCCTTTTGCCTTTACTCCTCTTAGGATGGACATGATACTTACTGCATTACAGCCCTGCGTGCATTAGACTTCTCTCCCCAGTGGACTGGGCACTCCAGTGGACAGCTTTTGGGTCAGCTCAGCATTCTGAAACCAGAGGCAGTACCTGGCCCATAGTAGACTCTCAAAATGTTTGTCGGGTTGAAACAATCTAAAGGAGAAAGATGGGACAAAGCCTGTGAGGGTGTGTTCTAGGTCAATACCACACAAACACAGCTTCCAAATTTTTGACATTTTCTCTATCATAGGAACTGAATAGTCCCTAGTGATGCACAGATGAATCAGACACAAGAATTCATGAGCTAAAAAAGCTTACAGCCCAGAGAAGGAGACTTTTGAATATGCTTGCACAGTATAATGTGATAAGTAGTAAGGTAACTTGAATAGAAGGTTAATTCTGTCAGAATCCCAAAGAAAAGGAGCCTAATGCATCCCAGCATTGCATTGGAGGGTGTGGGGGGGCCAAGCATGGTCAGAGAAGGTGACAGCAGCGTGGAGATCAGAAGACTGGGCCTCTCCACCACTGTGGAGGTGACAGCTAACACACAGGCCTAACTTGTTGATCTTAGCTTTCCCTGCAATGTTTATTTGAACAATTCAGCATTTCACTGAGTAGCAAGTGATTAAGCATGAGTTTATGGAAAAGGGATCCGTAGGTGGCACAGTTAGAAAATAGCCACTGCCTGTAGTCAGTGGCCACCCCTGCCCCAGTGAGGTCTGCAAAGGCAGCGGGAGGCATCGTTACAATGACTGCAGCAGGTTGGAATGCAGGTCCACAGAGTGGCCAGCCCAGGGCGGAGCTGCCACTGTGAGCTGCTCCAGGGACTCTGCTCTGCCCTTCAGAGAGGGATCTCAGCATGCAGCAGTGCGCAGGCTGCTGACACACAGAATTCCACCGGGTGGTGCCCAGTTTAGGACACAGCGTGCCGAGGTCAAGGAGCGCTCATTCTGCCTTTAGCAAGCACGTTGGTTTGCTAGAGCTGCCATAGCAAAGTTCCATGAGCAGGGTGGCTTAGAAAAGAAAAATCTGCTTTTTTGCAATTTTAAGAGTAAAAGTCTGAGCTCACAGTTTCAGCAAGATTGACTTCTTGTCTCTCCTCAGCTCGTAGATTACCTCTTCCCAGTGTGTTTCATGATCTTCTTTCTTGCCTGTCTTCGTATAAGGACATACGTCGGCCTGGGAGGAGGTTAATCACTTGATCCATGTAGCTAAACTTCTAAAGCCTAACTCCAGGTGTAGTCTTGTTCTGGGCAGCAGGACTTCAACGTATGAATTTGCAGAGGCCACAAGTCAGCCCCACATGCCCACAAGTTCTATGACAGGAAACACTTCTATTCTGAGGTAGGTTGTAAGTTTCTGCTTTTTATGGGAGTTGTGACTTCATGGAGAATAAGGTCCATATATCCAGGGCTTGGCCCCAAGGGGGTGCCATGGAAGTGCAGGGATTTGGGGGAGGTGGGGCCTCGTGAGTGGTCTTTAGGCCACCAGGGCTGTGCCTTCCCAGGAACTCCTGGATCCCTGAGTGTGTCCCCTCTCTGCTCTAGGTTGAGATGTGAGTGTTGTACTCTGACACCTGTTCTACCATGATGTACCACTGCTCACCTTCACCAGAACTGAGCCAAAGCAGGTGCCATGTCTTTGAGTCTCTAAAATTGTGAGCAAAACAAATCTTTCCTCTTTAAAGTTACTTTATAAGTAAGTTAGGTATTTTGTTGTTCTAACATAGGGCTGTATAACACAGCGAGGAATCTCAAAACTGGGAGTGGGGAGTCATCGCTGACCTAATCACAGTTTTACATTCCTTTTCTTTAGCTTCAGCACCCACCAGGAGTTAGGTCTTTCCCACACAGGAACATTAAACTGTGATTTTTTTTCCTCAAAGCTTAGACAAGGAAGTGTCTGCAAACTGAGGATGGAGCTCCAGAGTTGGGGGCGGTAAATATGGACACAGGAAAGAGCTGTGACGTGAAAAACTCAGGCAAAATGTGTTTTTCACTCACAAGACTGAGATAGTGAAACTCGGGCACTGCTGATGCCAGCTCTTTGTGGAGCACAGCCACCTCAGCGTTGAATCGTGGCCGCTCCATGCAAAAATGGCCACTGTAGAGAAAAACAGGAGCAAACTTTCATCCCCAAATAGGTAAAAATTCTATAAGCTGATTCTAAAAGTGTCTTTAACAGGAACTAAAAGACTTTTCCCCAGCAACCTAATCCCCATCTTACTAGAGCCACAGCTTTGTAAAGGGAGCAAGGTGACATGTAAAAGTCCACACAGTCCACACTAGCAAAGCTGCGCAGCCCAAACCAGGTGTTCAACTACAGTATGCGCCACACGAACTGCCGAGCAGCAAGTTCGTGTCCACGAGAGCTGTGCAATGAAAACGCAAACACATTAGGGCAATGCTGGCTGCACCCCACATCTCACTGCCCTCGTGTCATTTAGGTCTCTAATGCCAGTCCCTCTAACGGTGGCTCAAGGATTTCTTGACAATGTGCTTGTATTTTGGGCTTTAATTTGTGATAACTACACCTCTCCATTCCATTTTCTTGGGAGACTCATTTAGAATTAGACATGGAAGACTTCAGAAAGATGAAGGTCACACTTCAGATATTCTCCCACTGAAATCGCCCTCCAGGAGGACAAGAAGGGGGTCAATAGTCTCAATGGACTTGTTAATATTCACTTCAAAATTCACTGTACTCATTAGCAGGATGAACAACTGCAGACAGGCCTGACTGACCAGTCTTCCCTCCTACTCTGGCCACATAGCAAAGGGAGACACAGAGATCCCTCTGAGGAGTAGGCAGCAATGAAAGAAACGCACTACAGAAGGAACGGAACCGAACTTCCTGCTTCCAGACTCCTCTGTTACATGAGTCACATCTATCTAGAAGGAGTGAGGAGAGACAAGGAAGGCAAAAAGGCCCAGTGGAGCCGTAGCACAGAAGGACTGCGTGAGGGTAAAAGGAGTGTGAACTGCCACCTCAAGGGACAGGCAGCCACTACTGCACATCTTCAAAAGTAACTGCGCTTCCAGAAATTCACCCAAGGAACACACTTAGCGATGCGAACAGCCACATGCTAAAGTCGTCCTTTTAACATCAGAACAGAAACAAAATCAAAACAATTAGGCAAAAGAATAGTTTAGCTCCAGCAAAGTGTTTAATAATTGCTTTCAGTGAAACAGAAAGACATGTTGCTGCGGTGAATTTTATTTAGTGATTTATTTTTGAGACAGCATCTCACTACGCAGCCCAGGCTGGCCTCAAACTCGTGACCCTCCTGCTTCATCTCCCCAAGTGCGGCATTACAGGAACGTGCCACCACCCCAGCTTGTAAAGGGAACTTTAAAAAGGCACAGAATTTATTATAGCAGATGCCAACATGATCTTTAAGTTTTTCTGAAAAAGATACAAAAAACATTTTTTAAAATTACAGGTATATGTTTGATATTTTCCAAATGTTGTAGAAGAAACACACACATTATGACCAGGAGTTGGTTACTTTTTTCAAATTCCTTATTTTATTCAATCTTCTTTAGTCGCAAGTTAAACAAAAACAAACTTAATTTGTACTGTATAATAACATGCAGATAACAGACCAATATCCATACCTAGGTGGGTCTCTCCATTAGTTTTATGGTCTCTATGACAAAACGCATACTTAATCTCCAGCAAATGAAGATAAATATCTAAGATAGCTAGTGACTGTAGAGAACCACATAAACAATCAAATAAATTATTGGCTTTGACAGCACAAAATATTAAATTTGTATCATTCATGATTAGGATACCAGATAAAATATACTGTGTCCAATCAAATTTGGATTTCAGATAAACAATTTTTTTTCAGTCTTGGGGATTGAACCCAAAGTTTTACTCATGCGAAGCAAGCGCTGTACCACTGAACTACACCCTCTGTCCACAATATTTTTTTTTTAATTACAAGCATGTCCTTTGCAATTTTTAAGAAGATGTGTGCAATATTTGGAAGATATATATGCCAAAAAAATTCATTATTTATGTGGAATACGGGCTTGACTTCTCATTCTATTTTTTTTTTCTCAGTCTGACAACATACTCATGGATTCTTGCAAAGTCGCATTCTCGGCTCTGAATACCCATTACTCCAGTTACAGCAGGGGCTAGAGCGACTGGATTAACCGGAAATCAGTTCATCAAGCTAAAATGAGAGCTTCTAATTCAGAGGGATGCGCTCCAGGGAGGGTGCTTAAAGCCCCATGCCTGCAGTGCCCACCTGCTCGCCGAGCTGTAACTGCTAGCACCCTCGCCGTCTCTCCGCGGCCGCCCCCGTGCCCAGCCCCAGATACAAGAGCACCAGGGAATCCAGGCGCCCTCCTTTCCGAGCTCATCCAACACTGAAACGTGGGCGCCCTGCAGTGCTTCCTCACTCTGAGAGGAGCAGCCCCAACTCGCGGGTGAGACAAGTGGGAAAAGAGCCCAGAGACGCTGAGAATATGGTTTTCCTGGAGAGAAAATAGGCTGAAACAAAGTCTTGATGAGAGATGGTCTTTCAGTGAGCAGTGGGGAAGAGGGGCAGACATCATCCAGACACCGCATGGCACCAGCTGCAGGAAGCCTGTTTGCACCTCAGCTACGGGCCCCTCCCTGAGGCCGAGAAAAGACGAATGAAGCACCACCTGTCTGTCTCAGGAGGCTCACAGTGGATGTGCCGGGAAGAGCAGCGTCGCAGAGCTGCCATGGTGGCACGTGCGAGGAAATCCAGCTTCTTGGGAAACGGAGACGAGACAAGTCATGCATTTGAGGTCAGCCTGCACAGCTTAGGGAGACCCTGACTCAACAAAAGAGGAGGTCTCTGGGGGTGAACTTCACGTGTACCAGCACTTGGCTCGCGTGTGTGGGACCCTGGGTTCATTCCCTGAGGAGTGAAGGGATCCACAATAGAAGCAAGAGTAGAATTAAGACTGAGTACAGCTGGACATGGCCACACCGCCTTCAGTCCCAGAATTCTGGAAGGGTGAGTCAGGAGGGTCACAAGTCTGAGCTCAGCCCGGGCTACTTAGTGACTGAGCAAGACCCTGTCACAAAATGGAAAAAATATCACAAAAGCCTCTGGAAGTGTGAAGGCTCTGGGATCAGTCTCGAGTACTCCAAAGGAAAAATAAATATTAATATTTGTAAATATATTATAAATTAATTTATAAATATGTGTGTTATAAATAACTGTAAACAAAAAAGAATTAGTGAGACCAGAGTTAAAGTGTATTGAAACAATACAACAGAGAAATACAGGGGGTAAGTATTGGGAGGATTCCAGGTGCATTTTGAAGGTAGGTGTTTGACACAGTGTGAAAGAAATGACCAGAGAGGCTGAGGTCAGGTTTTGGCTCACAATCCCAAGTGATCACAGCCTCCACTTCCTGAGACAAGAAAAGGCAGAAAAGATGCAGATTTTACGTAAAAAATATAAAGGAGGAGGATAAGATATCAAAACTCTCTTGGACTCGTTATGTTTGAGATTCCATCCAGCCTCCGTGTGTTAAATATCGTAGGGGAATTTGGATTTACGAGCTGCAGGTGAAGGTGGCGCTCCATCTGTTCACAGGGAACGAGTACAACAGAGAGGAGATGAACCCACTGGCGTCACATGTCAGGAAGGCAGCGGGAAGGGAGACACGGTGAGGAGAGCCGGTGCCGGGGAATCCAGAGTTGAGCCCAGGAAAGCAAGACAGACAGGAGGTGGCCGGAGGAAGCGGGGAACTTTGCCAGACCCCAGTACCGGGAGAATGACACAGGACCGAGGTCACCATTTGCCCAACAGAAAGATCCTCTCCCGAAGTCTGAAGGTGACTTCACTCATTCATAAGACATCTTCTGAGATGTGCCGGGGCCCATTGCTGTGCCAGGAGCCTGGGGTGTGGGTCAGGGCACTGCACCCGTCCTAGCACTGCCGGGAGCCCAGGGGAGAGCGGGGAGCCTGCAGAGCAGCACGGCCAGCCTGCTGTGCCGTCACAGGCAGAGCTGACCAGGCAAAGCAAACCCCTGTCCACTTGTCGCCTTCCTCTCCCCGCCTCTGTCCTATGCACATGAAGCGTGAACAGCGTGGTCTGGTAGCCCGAGACCTGCACTGACGCAGTCCTGATCGGACACCGCAGCAAAGAGCAGTCATTCGCTCTGCATTCCAAAGTCTGGGACAGGATCAGCTTCCACAAAGTGTCAGGCACTGTGCTAACATGGGTAATACTCAAACTCAGAAATGGAAGAATTGGTATAGTTTAAGCCACGTGGCCATTCGTCCCGCCAAGATATGGCTCACTGCAGCTCACTGGTCATCCTTGCCCCTTTCTGGAGCAGCTGCCCAAGTGCCCTTTTGTGAGCATTTTTCATTGCTACCTTGATGTCCTTAATCAATTCAAAACGTTAATGCAACGTGTTTTTAAAAATACAGACATTATGCTATATCCTTATCTACTTAACTAGCCAGCTCTGGGACTGTATGACTCCTGGCTTTTCCCCAAAATGGAACAACTGTGAAAAATAAATGTTTTGAGTTGATTCTGGACATCTAGGTGACCGTGACAGCTCACCTAAAGGTGCTTACAGAGGAGGAATCCCGAACTGCTCCAGGAGGCGCAAACACGATGGGAGAAGTGCATGCCAAGAGAGGGGCTTACTTGGAGGTGGATTAATGGACATGTGTCTTTTACTGTAATAAAATGTGTGAAGACTCACATTTTTATCATCCCTCCTGTGTGTGTGTGTGTGCTTGCACGAGTGCATGTCTTTGGCTTTCATGGCAAAGCCGAGGGGATCCTGGTGCATTTTAAATGCGTCTTAGTGTCACCTTTCGCAATACCGTAGCCTCAGTTACATCTCACCGTGTTAAGAGCCGTGACAATCTTGGTTCCAGGCCCCCTCACCTGCTTTGGCCTCTCAGTTGAAATCGTCTGCCCAGCTGGGCTCATTGTCTGTAAATGTCCTGTGGTTATACATTCCCAGGCAACCGGCCCCTGACAAATTCCAAGACCCAGAGACCTGAACGCAGCGAGGATCAGCACAAGCAACAAGCTCTGCTCTTCTCTAGGCCCCTTTTTTCTTTTATCTTTTCCTTTCTTTCTTTCCTCTTCTTTTTACTGACACTGACAAAGTAATACATGTGTTCATAAAAGAGATCTTGGGGAAACTGAAGGGTAGTATTTTCACCAAGAGAATACCTCTGATGACAGTTTGCAGACTCTGCGCTGAGAGGCGCCAGTGTCTGCCACTGACACTCACCAAGTTGTCCCTCCCCTGGGTAAGTGTAGAGCTGTTCATTTACTTTGGCCGTCACTTTCCCTTGTGAGAAGGTAGCATCTAAACTCAGGTAACCCTAAGAAAGTCCTTTCCCTCCGCAGAGCTCCCAGTGCGAGGTTGTGTACTCGCTACCTCCATTCAAAGCTTCTTCCCTGTGCATCCTGAGAGGCCCTGGCCACTTTCAGCCACGCAGGGGGTGGCAGAGAAAAGCGGGGAGAAGCCTGAAACAGACGGGAGCCTTGGTCGGTGTTGGGATGCACGCCAGCTCCCTTATCTGGAGAATGGGAATGAGGCCTGCCTGACGACTAAGCCCACTTAGGAAATAATTGATAGAATGTGAGTGAAAACATCCTAATGATCCCAGTAAAACGAGACCCTACCCTTACAGTCTCCAGATACAGAGGAAAGTCAGTCTGAGGGAATCCTTCTAGAAACATGAGCAAAAGTTATTATTTGAGAGCAATGCTTTCAATATAATGCAAGCATTTTAACAACCTAAATGAGCACCAAACAGAAAGGAGGCTGGAAAAGGGTAGCCTCGATTGTTCTCCTTTGCTTACCTTATTCTACCTCCTAGGAAGGGAGAGCGGGGGTTCCCTCTCACAACGCCCTTTTGAATCAGTAATGTGTTTAGCCCTGATTTTAAGGCAGTATCTAAATTAGCACATGGTTATCCCATGGCTTCTTTCTGGAGAAGTTCCACAGACTCCCTTTCTAAATATTGCTTTTGTCTGGGCCAAATCAACTTGAAATGGCAGAGGATCTTACTAAGGAACTGCAGGATAAAATACCATCTGACTCTTTGCTGAAAACCAGAGCAGTTTTTATTAATAATAGCAGAACCTAATATCATTGGTTTTAATTTACCATTTTCACATTTTACAATGACATTGTCCAGATATAAATTGTTATGATGAGAAGCCATTCAGTAGAGGCCAAAAAAAGCTACAATTCTGCTTTTTAAAAAAGCCTTTGCATATATCAGTGAAGGACACTATACTAATAGAGACCGGCCTGGAGCATTTCTCTCGATGACAATGGGCTTATCAGCAACGGTCCGGTCTGCAGCAGAGCTGGAAATTACAGAACTGCCAGGAACTGTAGATGTTTGACTTGGCAAGAGCCCCAGGCTCACCTGATTTATTTTTGTAAGAACCAGGCCCCGTGGATATTTAGAAATGTTTCATGAAAGAGCAGCAAAATGTAAATAAAACAAGCAAAACTCCAATTTCAAAGGCTGCCTTTAACTCCACCGTCACTGTTATAACACAAATAAACCGACGACAAACCTTTGGTGATGGCGTTGGGTGAAAACACGATGCTAATTTAAAGCTCTGGGCTGCTGACATCTGGACATTCTCTCCTCTCCACAGTGCTCATCCGCCCTCTCCACACTGTCTCTCAGTGGGCACCGCCGAACGTAGCGCTGAACCTGGGATGAACGCAGAGTAAGGAGAGGCACAAAACACGAGGGCCGGGTCACCTGACCGGGTCTGCACCCTGGGAGGGGACCATCCATCCACTGAGTGGGGAGAGGGGCCAAGGGCTGCGCTGAGAGCTCCCATGGGTCATCAGTAAGAGGAATGCTTTCAGTTTGAAAGTTTGAAATTTTGTTCCCCTAAGCAGATGTCAAGGGCCTATTATGTACTAAACTACTCTGGAATTTTTTTTGGTGGGGGACCAGGGATCAAACTCACGACCTTGCACTTGCCAGGCAGGCACTTACACAGCTGAGCTAAATCCCAGCCTTTGGAAAATCCACAGACTTATAGATTCTCAAGGACCTCTAGTTGTACTTGGAAAGAGCAAAACCCTAGAAACATATTTATTAGTAAAGTAGTTAAGTTAAAAATACAACCCAGCTGGGCCTGGTCATGCATGCCTGCAATCCTAGCACTCAGGAGGCTGAGGCAGAAAGATCACCATGTTGATGCCAGCCTGGGATACACAGTAAGTTCAAGGCCAGACTGATTACAGGGAAAGACCCTGTCTCAAAAAAAGAAAATACCAGTTACGACCTACATATGCTGACATACACCATTACACGTTAACACCTCATGCTGTTTGCTAAGAATATAACATAACGTAAGTTACACCTTTTGCCGCCTGACTAGAATGTCAGATGAATGTATTAAAGGACATTAAATTACATTAAGTTGAACGATGCAACCAAAGAAAGGAAAAAAGGCTGAAGTAGCCAGAAGGAAGGTCACACTAAACCTGTCTTTAAACTGCAGGTCGCATTTGCAGGAGCAGCAAGGACCGAGCTATCATTTGAGCGCTATGTAGAGGAAACCGGAAATACAGGAGCAAGCAGTCCCTGTGATTCGCACTTACAGAAGCGAGTGAACATGGGCAGAGGGAGAATGAGTTATGAAAGGACAGTGGCGTCTGGTTACTTAGATGGAATAAAGAAGCTAGAGAATCATTAATGGAGCTAAAAGTAGAGGTGAAAGTATGAGAACTGAATATTCATTCAGTCTATTGTAGATTTTATGTTATTTACAAAGAGACAAGTAGGACTTTGTGATGAAGAACCCAGGTTTAACCAAGTCCTCGAACTGGTGACATGGGTGGAGCTGACACCACGATCCTCTTAGTGAGATGCACTGAAAACACATACTGTTTTCCAGGGCTGTCTGAATCACACAGCTAAGCTACACCCTAAGGAACTTTTAGCCAGACTCAAAATTAATAAAGACTATCAAATATTTGGCTTATAATTTTCAAAAGGTCAAAGTCAGAAAAACATTTAAAAAAAAAAGGCCAAAGAACTTTACTACAGATAAAGACCAAGGAGACATGAAACCTAAACGTAGCTTGTGATCCTACATTTGAAACAAAACAAAAAATAATAACTGTAAAGAAATTATATTGAGACAGTTTCAAATGTCAGTACAGACTATGGGTGAAATTATAAAAATTTCAAATTTGATGAGGTTTGTGAAAACTACACTGTGGTTACATAAGAGAACATTCTAGTTTATTAACTACACACTGAAATATTTGGGAATGAAGAATTTTGTGTCTCTAACATTCTCAAATTAACAGAAAAAAAGAATCTACCTAACACCTATCTGTCCATCTAACTATCTACCTGCTTCTCTATCTGGAAACACAGAGATTAAGTGGAATAAAATGTAAACAATGAATGGGTAAAGAAAGTTAAGAGTTTCTTTTACTGTAAACCTACTGCCCATAATTTTCAAATTATGTTAAAATAAACTGCATCATGCATTTATGGGATGAGCACAATTCCTGAGTTCACTGTCTCATAGTCTGAAAGGGGACACTCAGAAAAGTACGTCCAGCACCACGACAGTCTCTGCAGTACTGCTCACCTCTGCTGGCCTGGTATAGAAGTTTCTACCTGTAATGATGAGAGCAAGAACTGAACAAAGCCATGGGCGAGGGCACAGAGCCACGAGGAGTTCTGAGAACGGAATGGTGAACTTGGGGACCGAACGCAGGGCAGCATGCTGGAGAGGGCAGAGGCCTGCGGACTCTCCAGCAGAGTTCCCCAGAATTAGAAACAGAGGAGGGGGAAGAGATTTAAAGGGACATGATAGGTCCCGCGTGGCATCTATCAAATTGCCAGTGTTCAGTCATTGGCCAGTCTGTTTCCTTAGAATCTTCTGTGCTGTGCAACAAAGGGGCCAATCAATTCCTGAAGACATTTTGGCTCATGGTTGATAAAAATCCCACAGGCACTATCTTGCCAGAGCCCAGGGTGGAGGAGATAGGACTCCAGTCCTAATCTACTGTTTCCTAATCTACTGTTTTAGAAAGCACTGCCTCAAGCCCTTATCTGCTCTCCAATTTCAGATGCAATAGGTTACACTTCTTTCATTCCTCTATGAGGCATTTGCTTCAAATAGTGTACTAGGCACTAAGAATGAAGAAATGACTACTACGTCAGTCTTGTTCTCCAAAGCTTTCAAAGACCCATGGAAAAGATGCGAGAACAAATGAGCATAATGCAGCGTGCTTCTCCCTTAGAATGGAGACTGCCTGAGAGCCACGGCAGGGACCAGAGTATGACACCAGATGGGGGAGTGTGGCTGGGATTTTTAATTTAAAGTGAAAGAAAATAAAATTTCCAAACAAGAAAATTAGAGGGCAACAATGATTAATGCATTGCACATTGTCCTCTTTAAAGTAGTGACCTAGACTACAAGATATCTGCATTTAATCGTCTAAACAGTATTAGCACAAATCTTTTCCGCAAACTAAGAGAAACCAGTAATATGACTATCGTATCATTTATATATGACAGTTATAAAATTATACATATAATGATATATATAATTTCCTTCAGCTTCTCACACTAGGGAGACAATACAATGTTTACACATGAGTCTGACTTATTGCACTTATAAGTATGGTCTCCTGTTGCATCTATTTACTTATGAAAGTCTCAAGTTTATCCTTCTTTATGGTTGAGGAGTACTCCATTATAGAAAAATACCACATCTTTTTATCCATTCTTTGGTTGATGGTCATTTAGATTGTTTCCAAGATCCAGCTATTACAAATTTTGCTGCTCTAAACATGAGTGCATTATGGCTGTAGTACAACGTTTTTCTTCTGAGAAGATACCCGGAAGAGGAATAGCTGGGTCAAATGGGACCTCCAATCCTAGTTTTTTGAGGAATCTCCACACTGCTTTCCCCAGTGGTTGCACCAGTCTGCATTCCCACCAACAGTGGGGAAGGGTTCTTTTTTTCCTGCATCCCTGCCAGCATTTGTTTTTGATTTTTTCACAATAGCCATTCATTCTTGCCTGAGGTGGAATCTCAGTGTTGTTTTAATTTACATCTGTTGAATGACCAGTGGTGTTGAACATTTTTTCATATATTTATTTACTTTTGGTATTTCTTCATTTGAGAAGTGTATATTCATCTCAGATGCCCATTTTTTAATTGAGCTTTTAAATTTGAATGGTCTGGGTGTGTGTGTGTGTGCGCCAAGTGTCTAACTCATGACCTCATGCTCACCAGGCAGGTGCTTATGCCACTGAGCTAAATCCCCAGCCCCTAAGAGGTCTGAATTTTTGGTTATTTATGTGTTCTTGATAGTCACCTTCTGTTTGAGGAACAGCTGGCAAACATTTTCTCCCATGCTGTGGGTTGTCTCTCCATTGTGTTTCTGGTTTCTTTTGCTGTACAAAAGCTTTTCAGGAGGGTGAGATCCCAGCTGTCGTTTCTTTCTGATAGCTCTTGTGTGATCAGAATTTTATTCATAAAGTTTTTGCTTACACCAAGTTCTTCAAGAGTTTTACCTATTCTTCCAAATTTAATTTCTGTTTTAATATTTAGATCTTTGATCTATTCAGAATTTAGCATAGTGCATGGTAAAAGATATGGGTCAAATTTTAATCTTCAGTATGTGCAGAGCCTGTTTGCCCAGCACCATTTATTAAAGAGGCTGTCTTTCTTTCAGTGAATATTTGGCAACTTTGTCAAAGACAAGGTGGCTTATTGTGTCTGCAGTTGTTCCTGCATCTTCTAATCTATTTCCTTAATCTTTGGGTCTATTGTTGTTGTTTGCTTGCTTGCTTGTTTTGCCAGTACTATGCTGTGGCTTTATAGTATAATTTCAAGTCACAGATTTTGATGTCCCCTGTCTTGCATTCTTTGCCCAGAATTGGCTTTGCCATCCTAGGTCTCTTCTGGTTCCAGTTGAATTTTAGGATTGTTTTCTCTAATTCTGTGAGATACGATGTTGGAATTTTGATTGGAAATACATTAAATCTATGCAACAGTTTTTAAAGTATGGCCAGTTTCCCTATATTGGCTTTTCCTCACCAAGAGCAAGGAATGTCATTCCGTTTTCTACCCTTCTTCAAACCCCTTTTTCAGAGTACTATCATTTTCAGTGTAGAGGCCTTTTGAATCCTTTGTTAGATTGACTCCTAGGTATATTTTTTTCTTTTGGATGCTAATGTGAAAGCTGTACTTTCTCTGATTTCTCTCTCAGTGAGTTTGTTACTTGTGTATAGGAATGCTACTGATTTTTGAATGTTGACTTTGTATTCAGCTGAATTTTATTATTAAACCTCCCAGTTTTTTAGTAGAGTTTTGTGGGTCTTCTATGTTTAGTATCTTGTCATCTGCAAATAATAGTGTTTTAACTTCTTCCTTTTTTATATTTATTCCTTTTTTTTTCTCTTGTCTAATTGCTAAAATTCCCAAGACAGTGGAGACAGTGGAGATTTTTATCTTGTCCCTGATTTTAAAGTAAAGGCTTTCAGTTTTTGTCCACTTAGTATGATGTTGGCTGTTGGTTTGTCATAGATAGCTTTTATAAGACTAAGATAAAGACCATTCGTTCCAATTTTCTGTTGGATTTTTATCATGAATGGGTGTTGGAGTTTGTTAAAAGCTTTTACCATGTTTATTGAGATGACCATGTGCTTTTGTCCTTGGCTCTGTTGCTATGGTGTGTTACATTTATGGATTTATGTATGCAGAACCATCCCTGCATCCCTTGAATGAATCCCACTTGGTCCTGGTGTATAATTTTCTTGATGATTTGCTGCATTCTGTCTATCAGTATCTTACTGAGGATTTCTGCATGTATGTTCATTAGGGAAATTAGCTTGTAATTCTCTTTCTTAGCTGGGTTGTTCTCTGATTTTGGTATCAGGATAATGCTTGTTTCCAGAAATGAATTTGGAAGTATTGATTCCCTTTCAATTTCAATAAAGAGCTTGAGAAGTAGTGGTTTTAGGTCTTCTCCAAATTTCTTGTAGAATTCAGTAATGAATCCATCAGGGCCTGGGCTTTCCTTGTTGGTACGTTAGTAATTATATCTTTGATTTCACTGATTGATATTGGTTTATTTAGGATTTTGTATCTTCTTGATTTAGCTTTGGTATTTCATATGTATCTAGGAATCTGTCCATTTCTTCTGCATTTTCTATCTTATTAGAATACAAGTTTTCAAAGTATCGATGATCTTCTGGATTTCTGCAGGGTCTGTTGTGATTTCACGCTTTTCATTCCTAATGGGTGAGTTTTAGTCTTTTCTTTTATAAAGATCTGCCCATTTTATTTAATCTTTCAAATAACCAACTCTTTGATTTGTTGATCCTTTGTATTGTTTTTTAGTCTCTAATACATTAATTTCTTCTCTGATCTTTATAATTTCCTTCCTTGTATGAGCTTTTGGCTTAGCCTGCTCTTCTTTTTCTAGAAGTTTGAGGCTCACCATTAAGGTTTTATATGTGCTTGCTCTGTTTTCCTGATATGAGGATTTGTTCCATAAGTTCTGCTATGCTGTATTGTCACTATCATTGAACTGTAAAAACTGTCTAATGTCTTCCTTAGTTTCACCTTTGACCCTTTGGTTGTTCAGGAGGGTACTATTTAATTTCCATGCTTTTGTAAAGTCACTGTGGATTCTCTTGCCACGGACTTCCAATTTCATTGCACCATGGTCTGCTGGTGTACTTGGGATAATTTCAATCCCTTTACATTTCCTTAGGCATGTTCTGTGAGCCAGTATGTGGTCTATTTTGGAGAATGTCCCGTGTGCAGCTGAGAAGTCTATGATGTTGTGGGGGTGGGGCCTCTAAGTCCATTTGTCCAAAAGTTTGGTTCAGTTCTAATATTTCATTGTTGATGTTTTGTCTAGTTGATCTATTTTTTTTTGTATTGAGATCCCTAAATACAGTTATATTAGTGCTTATATGATTTTTCATGTCTGTTAGTATTTGTTTTACAGAGTTGGGTGCACTGGTATTTGTGGCATATATATTTATGATTGTTTCCTCTTCCTTTTGGACTGTTCCCTTTTCAAGGATTTAGTGATCTTCTTTATCTCTTTTAATCAGTTTCAGCTCTAAATTTACTTTGTCTACAAAGAGAATAGGTACCCTGTGCTTTTTTCTGGGTTCCTGTAACATGGAGTATTGTTTTCCCTTCTTTGACTTTCGGAGTATGAATTGCTTTTGTAATTAAGTGTGTTTCTTGTGTGCAGCATATTGTTGGATCTTGCTTCTTGATCCATTCTGCCAGTTTGTGTCTCTTGACTGGTGAATTGAGACCATTAACATTGATGATTATAACTGATATTCATTGACTTATCCTTGTCATGTGATTTTCCTACTGTTGGTCCCCTGCTATTTTTCAGAAATTGCTCTTTTCATGGTCAGTAACTGCAAGCCTGTCTTCTATACCTGAGATCTTATCCTCACATCAGCTTAATCTGATGCAAATATTTTCAATGGAACTTTTATTCTCTTGGATATCTGATTGAATCTGCCTTATGGATTTAATTTGTTTCCTATACTGAGTATTCATGGCTTCCATAATTTTCTTAAGCTCACATTTTGTTTTGCTTTGTTTGTTTGGTTTGGTTTGGTTTTGGTCTGTATCTGCTCTAGCATCACTAGGCATGGTCTTTATTTTAGACACTATCTCTCCAGTTACCTGACAGATTATTTCTGATTTGATGTTTTTCCAGATCCTCATTCAGTTGCTTTGTTGTTACTTCAGAGAGGCCAGGTGAGGGGCTTTGGGCTGCCTCACCTCATTGCCCTCGGGGTTTGCCTTTGGCTACCTGGATGACTAGGGGTGCACCTCATTTAAGTGTCTTCTCATTTTCTTTTCTTTTTATGTTTAATTCCCGAGGCGAAGCTTATAAGTTACCTTGGTAAGTCGATTTATTGCTAGCATTTAAGACACTTAGATAATGACTACTACTCTGAGGCATCATACAGGTGTAGCTGTATCAGAGTTTTGAGTCTGTCAGAAGACCCTACCTCTTAAATTTGTTGGAGATGAGAACTTGCTGCTTGCTTGGCCCAATCCCTGGTTCTTTGGCATTCCAGTATTTTCTGTGACCCTTAGTCAGTCTCAGTGAGGGAATACCAGGACCAACAGCTGTTTAGAACAATTATGTCACTTTGGGTTATTGTGGTACCAATAGCCTCAAACACAGCCTAGAAAACAACAAACTGAGCTAATGATTAATTTGTCACTTTTAACCATATGAACTGGATTTGAGGTTATATAATAAAATCTAAAACAAACCAGAAAATTTATGCAGTATAGAAGTCCTTAATATGTCAAATTTGGCCTCAAGGGCTAAAATTTAAAATGGGTTAAGAAGAAAATTGAGAAATGGAAGAAGAGAGAGAGTTTAGAAATAAGGTTGGATGACAAACAAGGGTCACACAAAGTTTGCACTGAAGACTGAAGTTTGCAGAAGACTGAAGGGAGAGAAGAATGAGATACAGAAAACAGAACAGAACCACAACCACAAAGAGACTAGAAACTGTATTCACACTTGTGCAAAAACCAGATCGAACAATGAGGGAGGGATAAAAAAGAAAAGAAACAGAAAAACAAAACCATTACTATCAAAACAAAAAATGAGAGAGAGAGAGAGATTCACAGAGAGAGAGATTGAGAGAGAGAGAGAGGAAAAGTCTACCTTCAGATTTGTCTGTGCTTCTCACTGCGGACAGTCTTGGAGACAGAGCCCAGTTCATGCTGACCGGGTCCAGGAAGCCACAGTAGCTTTTTGGCGGGGCAGAGGATCATCTCAGGGAGCCTGAACTTCCGGCAAAGACCAGACTCCTTTTGCTCCCAGTCACTGCAGCACCTTCTAGGGATCCGAGCCCAGCTGGGAGCCACTCCATGGAGCCAGCGGTGGAAGCCCTGAGTTCTGATCTCGGCTGGATCATCTCCAAGATGGCTCTGCTTTCTCCCACAGGAGCACTGAGCCCTCCACACCACCAGGACAGTCCTTCACGTCCACTGCTCCCCTCCACTGCCACATCTCTCTGCGGAGGCCTCCAGGATCTCCACCACCACTGTCAGGTCACCACATGGCCACAGGTTTGAGTCCCATCTCAGGGAGAAGGCACGGCTAGCTACCTCCTTCTTTGCTGAAGTTTCTCTCTTCACTCTCTCCATCGGTTTCAATTCACGCTTCAGATTCTTCTGGCCAGGGGACCCACTTGCCTCCTTCCTGTCTTCCTCACATTGCTACATTCCAGCGCCTGGACAGCGACTCTCAGAGAGGCTTTCTGGGCTGCTTACCCCTCTGCCCTGTTGGTCTGAAATCAGCTGATTTTGAAGAATATGAAGGAAACTAAGACAAAACATGCTAATGAGTGACATTATAAGACAGGAATGAAGATTCAGCGGTCTAGGATAAAATGTGAGCTTGTCCTCGTCACTAGGAGGACAGCAGTACATCTGCGGAGCAGAAGCGCAGGAGAGGGAACTAGCTCCTCTGTCCACTGAGGAGCCAGAGGGAGTGGGCTGCCACGGAGACCAACCAATGAGAAAGGGAAGACTACGGACGGACGCAAACCTGAAAGATGCTGCCGGAGTGAACTGCACTGACAGGGAGACGGATGTGGGCTCCTCTCCGAGATGGGCTACCCTGAGGGGCTCACGGCGCTGAGCTTCAGAGGGGACACAGGGGCCTCTAGGAGCAAACTGCTAGCCCCTCAGATAGCAAATACACGTATTTTCTCACCACTAGTGGGGCCGTTGCCAAGAAGTCATGCAGATTTAAAGAAAAAAAAAGAGTAAGGAAAATAAAGCGACAAGGCTCAGTTCTGGAGCACTGCGTTCACCAAGGGCCCTCCCTGCAGGTGGCCTGGCCATGGGGTCAGAGAGGGCCCTGCCCACACCCCTGACTTGGGTTTATGCAGGTGACTCAGCCTGCAGGGGCCAGGAAAGGGGAGGTCAGCAAGCGCCTGCCCTGTGCCAGCCGTTGCACCAGCCGGTGCCCCTTCTCCCCGTCGTTTTTCTTACCTTACAGGAAACAGGATGTGAAGCTGTGTGACCTTCAGAGACACCAGGAGGTGGTAGCATAATGCGAGTGGTATGAGCTGTGTGCTGCTTCTTTCTGGGCCACAACTGCCTGCTGCAGGGAGGCTGCTGGTCACCTTGGAGATCCTGCCACCTAGAGATGAAAGAAGTCCCTGTGCAGGGCTAACGGAGACAACGCAAGTACATGGGACCCACTGAGCCTGTGTGTAGACATCTCAAGCTGTTTTCTGTACTGGTTTGTCTCTCTTTGTTTAAAAACCATCTGGTAGGGAATATCCCTTGGAATATCACAGTGCCTGTGAGACGTAGGTTCTCCTAGGAAACTGATAGAACCCTGAAGACTGCTGCCCAGGAGGCCTTTCTACATGGCTCCAGCAGCAGACACATGGGGCATCACCAGAACTGATCGCTCTGTGAGTGTCGCTGAGAATGAGAGGCAGACCCAGAGCCTGCAGGCTCAGCTGCACATGCGCCACGAAGACACAAGAGCAGGTCCTGCACAGTACTCATCCAGCCCACTGCGGGGGGCAGGAAATGTGGCTCCCCCAGTTAGATGAGGTATAAGATGTTGATTAACGATGTGAAGCAGAGTGGGGCAAGCAGGGGAGCTCCACATGTGTTTCTCTCAGGAGAGCCGCAGCAGGCTGTGGGAAGAAAGGCGAGCATTGTCAGGAGGGGCGGTGGGCAGCGTTTGCTAATTAGGGGTTGGCTAAGGCTGGTGAGTGTCCCACATTCCTGCTAATGGCTGCTGCTAATGGGAAAAATGGGATCATTTGTAAATTTTACCTATGAAAGTGAGTGTTGAAGGCCGGATGGAGGGAAAAAAGTGAAAATAGACCATTTTGGCTCAGCTGAATAAAAGGTGGAAAAAAACTTCTCATAATTTTCTTAAAGAGAACAAGACATTGATTTTTCCATGGGGGGCAAGCTCCCTCACTTTTATGAAAGAGTGATTACTAATTTGTACGTAACTGGCCCACTTTTCAAACCCTTTGGGCATCTTCCAGTCGACCTTTGTTTGCTCCCTGTGCAGTGGGCATATTTTTAAATGCCAGTTGTCTTGGAGCTATGTGTGCTGAAGGATTCTGGGTGGTGGGTGTAACCCCGTGCCAGAGTGAGGACTCTCCTAGTGTATCTGAGGCCAGGTTCCATCCCCAGCACAGGAAGGAAAAGGCTTCCTGTGCACCTTCTATGTCTTTTCACTCACATGGCTCCAGCAGTTGTGAGATGGGGAGATGCTCTTAATTTCTGTTTTACACATGAGAGAATTGAACCTCAGATCCTCAATCCATGCAGCAAGCAAATAGCACTTTTACTTCTGAAGGCCTTATGTTTTATAGGATATCTCTGTATTTGAGGTCCCTTTGCCAGTCTAATTTAAATTTTAGATACAGGTATTTTGCATCATTTTATTCTTTCCTGACCCACAAGACAGTCTACCCCAGTTTCTACAGAGCCCTGTCATTCTGGTAGCCACAGAATCATGTGGATGGATAACCAGAAAGCCCTGAATCAAGAGCCACGAATCTCAAAGACAAGTTGTTCTTCACGGTGAGTTCTGGGCATGCTCTTCTCTCTGGAAAACATTCCCTGAACTTGCTCTTTGCGGCCTCAGCCTCTGTACACAGAATGCTGGTGCAGCCACAGTCTCAGAAGGGCCTGCTGCAGACACGTGGCCCTCCAGGCAGAATGTAGGACGAAGAATCACCACTTAGTGTGCGGCAGGAGCGTTCTGCATGCAGGCTACACACAGCATTGCTATGTGAGGCTGCTTCTTGCCATCCTCCAAGGCCCGTGCTTAGGAACAGGGATGACTTACTGGGTCCAGCTCTTTGTCCTACGATCCAATTAGCCAGGATTTCAAGCTGACCTACTGTGCAGATGGGTACAGGAGGGAGGCCCCCTGGCGGAGAGGCAGCCCCTGCCCTTCAGCACGCAGAATGGAGTCAGAATCTTGGTTCTACTCTTACTGCTTTGCAGCTTTAGGCAACTTGTGTCACTCTATACTGCTAAATAGTAGGAAAAACTTACGCAATGAGTCTCACGTACACAGATTTCATGAAGATTTCCAGGCTTCTCTGGGCAGCAGCTCCCTGAGAGGATAAAGCTTCTGCCCTCCCTGCCCTGTGCTCTGGATGGAGCTCCAGCGCACCTTGATTAAAGCCAAACACAGGCAGGCACAGATCAACACACACACACACACACACACGGACCAGATGCAAAGTGTCGTGTGTGATTCAGCCTGCCGCAGACCTTTGCTGCGTGCTGGTCTTGAGCACATTCCTTGTGCCACCCGTGTCTTTCCCCTAGAAACTGCCCCCGCCCTGGGGTGTCACAACACTCACACCGTAGGCTGATGTCACACAAGCGGTTGGTAGCAAGGCTGATGTTTCAACTCAAAATCAAGTGACTCCAGAACAAATGCTATCATCTCAGGTATTTTTTGTAGTCTAATCCTGAGAGCTACCTCCAGGCTTTTACAGAAAAAGAAACTAAAAAGGATACACTACTGTTTCTTTTTAATACTTGAAATTGAACCAGGGCCTTGCACATGCTAGGCAAACACGCTGCCACGGAGCCAAGTTTGCAGGGTTTCTTAGATTTAATTTTGGGACTATTCCAAAGAAAATATCTTGATGATGTAAACTCTACTTGAGGTGTTAAGGTGCTCTGAGGTCTTACTTTGCCTGCTGGATAATCACAGACCTCAGAAAGGTGCAGGAGAAAAGACTTTCTTCTCCAAAAATATCCAAACTCAAATATCATGAACCCAAGGGACCTCGTGACGGACCCAGACACTGTGGCGCATATGAGCTTTCCTACTCCATGCTCAGTCAGCTCACTGACATGGATGATGATGGTCAGGGACTGGAAGCCTGACTTTTCCTCATTTAGCTCCCTACTTTGACAGTCAATGAAATGCGTGTACATAAAAAACGTTAAGATGGTCTCTTCAACGATTTCCGCCTGTTTGTAACTTTCTCCCCCCAGAACACAACAGAGCATGACTCCAAGGATTGCCTTACCCTAATGGCAAAAGGGATTGTCCAACATAATTAAACGTTTTCATCAATTGACTTTGATTTAATTGAACAGTGATGATCCAGGTGGGCATAACCTGAGTATCCAAGCCCCTCAAAACCAGGGATTTCTCTCGCTGGTACCAGAAGACAGAGGTGGCGGACTGCGGTTGAGATGGAGGAGAAGAGGCCTCTGAGAGTTCCATTCCCTGGCTTCGTTCAGCAACTTGACGCTAGGGCCACAGCCAAAAGGGCCTGAATTCTTACCATATCCTGAAGGAGCCTGGGAGCAGACCCTTTCACGGCCTCAGGGAAAGGCCCTGACTGGTCACACTGTGACTCCCGCCACTGCCAGGCCCTCCTAAGGGTCAGGAATGTGAGGTAATGAACAGGTGTGGTTTGGAGCTGGAGGTAAAAATGTAGTTTTACAGAAACTGAAGCTAATATAGCCAGTCAACCTGAGCAGTGTGAGCAAGAAAGCCTGAGTCTTCCCCTGTCCACAGTGTATTCTGCGAGGCTCAGGAAAGGAGTACCTACCCTGTTCACCCTTAAACTTGGGAGTCCCCAAGTGACCCATTCCATTACCAACTGAGGAAAGTTTTCTAGGACAGTTTCGATCTGAAGTATCACATTAGCCCATGTGTTCCCACTTTGGTCTGAAAGCGTAGTCACTTCTACAGTGGGTGTGTAGTTGCTAAGTTACTGGCTATAGGCCACTCCTTTTTCACACTGTAGTCATAATTTTCAAAAACAGAATGATAATTAACGCCTACCTATTACAGTACTGATGGTGTTCCCCACAGTCTATCTGAACAGGGCTTAAATCACTCTTATTTTGAGAGCAATGAAGTAAATGATCTAAACCTGTTGACTACAAAGGTAGGAGGTTCAGACCTCAGTCACTGCGAAGTTCAGAGCACTTCTGGGTGTGGTACAAGGGTCTGCAAAATGGAGTGTGAGGAAAGCGGACCAGTGACCACCTAGGTCTGACTGGTGGAGGCACAGAAAGGGATGACATTTCAAAGGTACTGGGTTTCATCTGGGGATGCTGAGAGTATTATATACTGGACTGTGGTTGTGTTACATATGTGTCTATGAATTTAATAAAAACCATCGAGTGGTACACTGTAAATATATATTAATTATATCTCTTTTTTGGTCCTGGGAATTGAACTCAGGACATTGCACTTGCTAGACAAGCATTTGTGCCACAATTATATCACAATCAGGCCCTAATATATCACAAAAGAGGAGGCTTGTTTCAAGGTCAGTGAGACGGTGCTGCAGGGCAAGTACAAACACACACACATAAACACACACACACACACACACACACACACCAGAGTGTGGAACCAAGGAGGTTGGTCTAAGTCACAGGCAGCCTTGAATATCTGTTAACAGTACAATGTGTCCAAGTGTGTCAACCTGTAACTGTTCCTTAGAAAACCACTGATTCCCCACAAAGGGTGTTAAATGGAGTGAAAAGTGCCATTCACGTTTTAGAAAGATCCTTCTAGTGGCCTCCCAGTGAAGGACCCTTCTAGTGGCCTCCCAATGAAGGACCCTCCTGGTGACCCTTGTAAGGGTGCACACTAGTGCAGACACTGATGAGGAGACTCCTGTGTAACCCACTCAGAAAGCTGAAGACTTCCCAGGGTGATGGGATAATGAGGTGCCTAGTGTCTGAGAAGCAACCCTGAGAGAAAGGAGATAAAGGCAGGGGAGGAACAAAGGAATGGTGGGGTCCCTGGTGAGGAGCCCAGCTTTAAAGAGGGGCTGCCCAGTCTTGTGTAAGAAAAGTGGGAAATGGTCCCAAGACAATGAGGACAGAAGAGAAAGATTTGTACTTCAGACACACTACCTAGGGCCTGGGGTTTAGCCACCAGCCAAATGCATGTGGCACTGATACCTGAGTCCTGCACCCAGAGACCCTATGACTATGGAGTGGACACTGAGAACTTCAGCTCTCTGGTAACAGTGCAGTGTGTCCAAGCATGTCAACATGTAGTGTGGACAATTCTTTTCCTCGTGAGACAGTCAGAAGAGGGCACAACTACTGCTGGACAGCCCAGCCAGACATGGCCCTGAGCAAAGACGAGGCTCCATTGCAGGAACGGGCACTCAGGCCAGTCTTCTCTGTCCTCAAGGCAGTTGCACTCACTATGGGCTTTATCCCACTGGCTTGAAAATTCTCACATGGGACTGATGAATTCCTCATTACTACAGTTCAGTTATTATCGGAGCGTGGGTCTCGGTCCAGCAGCACCAGGTTCCTCTGGGAACTAGTTAGACATTCAGATTTTAGGCCTCTGAATAGGAAAGTCCAGGGGTAAGAACTAACAATATGATTTTTTCTGATTGAACTTTTAAAATATTGGGAAAATAATTGCAGACCATGGGCACCTGTAAGAAGTGACGCAGGGGATGGCATTATCCTCTGCCCGGTTTTTATAGAGCACCACCATGTCATGCAAAGCCGTAACGTGACTTGGAGGCCAGGACACCGATGATGACAAACTCCACCTGCAGACAGAACGTGCCCATTGCTGCAAGGGTCTCTGTGCTGCCCTCATGAAGCTGTGGCCACCTGGTGCTCACTCCTCATCCCAGCACCGCAGCCCTGTCATCCACTTCTACAGTCTGGTCACTTCACAGATATTACATAGCCGCGTGTGTGCCTCTCATCCCAGCACCTGAGAAGCTGAGACAGGGGGATCACTGCAAGTTCGAGGCCAGCCTGGGCTACATAGTGCATCTGAGGCCAATCTGAACTGCTTGATGAGGTCATGTCTCGAAAAAATAATAATGTTATACAAATGGAACCATAGAGCATGCAACCCTGGGACTGGCTTTCTTTTAATTTGCCACAGTCCTCTGAAGAGCCTTCCAGATGACTGTGTGTACTGACGCTAGGTCCTGCATGTTGCTGAGTCACAGTCCGCATAAGGGTTATTTACCCACGGGAAGGCAAAGACACATTACTTACGGAAACCAGCTTCTCCTGAGGAAAGGCATCATTCAGTCCTGCCAGCATAAACTAAGAAAATTTCAAAACCTGAACACAGTAAAAGAAAAAGCATATAGTCAGTCCCCTGCACCCGCTTTTCGCTGTGAGGTACCTCCTAGTTACTGCTCTGGAAATAGGAAAACGGGAAAGGCACACAGATCCTGCTCCTCAGTCGCTTTCTCTCCTGCGGCTCCTGAAGACAGTAAAGACTCTCTTATGAAATAAAATAGGTCAAACTACAGCTAGGAATAAAAAGAAAGCCAGGTGAAGGTTATAGACCAAGAAGCACTGGTTGCGAGAGACTCATCGGTCAGCTATCCCGGGTGAGGACTGATGGAGGTAATCAGGACAAGGCTGCAGTGGTATTTGGGGTGAGGTGGGGCAGAACTTGGATGTATTCCAAAGACAGAGCAAACGTGACCTGCTGAAGGATTAAATGTGAGAAAAAGAAGAGCCCAACATGATTCTCGATGTGTGGCCTAAAAACATAGGTTAATGAGCTTTCATTTAATGATATGGTAAATCCCGACTGGAAAGCCAGTTGACAGAGCTGAAATTAAGATGCTGAGTTGGCCACGCCAAGCTGCATATCATCTAGATACAGATTTGGATACACTAGTAACTATGGAAATAAAGACCGCATGCTAAGGAATTGTACTTTGGTTTAAAAAGGACATAGGAAACATTATTTATAATATCAAAAACTTGTTAGAAGAATGTGCTCAAATATGAAGAAGTACTACTGCTCTATGAAAAAAGCACAAGTGTAGTCCTTCCCACAGTCAGCTTGTTTCTATGGAATCACATCACAGGTGATGTCATAATCTGATATCTAAGGGAAGAGCTAGCTAGACTGAGCACAGAAGAACAAGAAATGGGGCCGGGGAGGTAAAACCTGCATAGCAACAAAAGAATTGCCATACTTAAAGAAATGAGCCAAACATCTGTGAAACAGAAAAAGAAGGTTAGTGAATTGAATGCCCTATAATCTTACAAAGGAGCCGAGGAAATGTAAATATGGGTCTATCCTTTACTTCTGGGAATGATGGGCAAACAGTAATAATAGTTCAGGTAGTGGTGATATGTAGAGGAAAACAGAAGATAAGGAACTAAGTAGTGAAAAAAGTAGATTAAAGTGTAGAGTATAAGTCAATCCAACAACCCAGCATTTACTGAGCAATACTCCTATGTTAGTGGTAAAAGGGAAAAGCTCAAAGGCCGTCCGAGGAATGTACATACAGCCTGTTGGACAGAGGAGACATAAACTGAGTACAACTCAGCACCCAGCAAAATTTACACGAAAGACACAGGAGACACAGGGAAATGTGTAAGTGAGCTGAGTTTTGGAGATGGTCAGAGGGAAGAGGTGGTTCCAAGGCTGTGAAGGTGGCACTTAGGCAAACCATGTCACTTGGCAGAAAGAGGTGACTGTGTAAACAGGAGCAGGCAGGAGTAAACTGCGAAATCCGCTCTTGTGGTGGTGAGTCTGTAGCACGCCTACTGCAATGTTTTTCTTTGAAAACAAAAGATCTAATTATGCAGGGTTTTTTTTTTCATGAACTAAAACCTCCATATTAAGGTTTAATTTGTGATAATAAGCAGGTTTTGGATTGCAGTTTGGACATTCCATTTCTAAAATGTTTGCCATCAACTGTCCTCGTCTGTCAGACCAAGGACATAAAAAGTGTACCTAAATTTACATTTTAGAACACAGTGGGAAAATCCAGAAGCAAGCAGGACTCAAGGCCTGACCTGACCAAACGTTACAGGCTAAAACTGAGTATCTAAGAGCTGCATCAAGACATTGAGAAGGGTGGAGGAGGAGAACTAGATTTAGATACCTTTTGGTGCGAGCAGTGACAGATTATCAGGGTGGTGGGCATGGTGAGTGTTGAGGGGAGCTGAAAATGTCCTCCAATGAGTCCAGCAGCCAAACCACACTACAATCCCATCCTCATTTGGCTAACACTGCTGAGATGTTTCCATTGTAAGACACAGAGCATAAATGGGTGAAAGAATATGGCTCTGGGAGGAGCTCGGTCTGACCTGAACACTGAGCTCCTTAAAAAGATAACATTAAACCAGGTGTGCTGCATACACCTATAATCCCAGGGTTTAGGAAGCTGAGGCAGGAGGATTGTGAGTTTGAGGCCACCCTGGGCTATACAGTAAGCTCAAGGCCAGCCAGAACTATATAATAAAGACCCTTTCTCAAAAACTCAAAATAGCTAAATAAATAAAGATAATGCTAATCTAATCATACTGATGCTACTGAATCAGAAATAGTGCTCTATCCACTAAGGGTCTGCTCAATTAAAAGTGAAAAACAATTGAATAGGTTTGCATAAAGTGACTCACCATCTTGTCCCCCATTCAGTTTTCCCTACACGATTTTCAGTAACTAGGCCCCTCTTTGCTCTGGATACTGCCAGAAATCTGAGTGTAAGAACAGAAGACGTGTCCATCAGGAATCTGTACAGGACCAGGTTCCTTGCTTTAAAAAGTCGGACTAATGTCAGTGAGGCACAGGTACTGGAAACACCGAGGCCATGATGCCTAGGAAGACAGACAGGAACGGTTTCGATTCTATATAAAATCAGTTCCATAAAGAACAATCCTCAGAGCAATGGAGAAAATAAAACTTATTCTGTGTAAACAACTTCACATTTAATGCTAAGCAGTGCTGAGCCTTGGAAAATTCTCCATTGGTATTGAGGAATATCATTTCTAAATGATAAATGCTTCCTGCCTTGAAACTACAAACCAACATATTTATATGAAATTTGTTTGCATAATCCTTATAACTGTTTCAACTTATAGTTTTTAGAACACGGAGAAAAAGTCTAAAGTTTATTTCTGCTACAAGCAAACAAAAAGACAAATTCTAGATTTACCCTTTTATTCCCAGACTCGAGCTTTCTGATGCCCTTGAGATTAGACATAAACAAACACCCTTTGTTTCCATATTAAGAATGATCCCGGGACGCGGTACTCTAAAGAGAGCGTAGAATCAGAGAAAAGACGGGAATCTGAGAAATCCAGCCGCCGTCTGGGCAGTCAGGTGAGCGGACTTGCACAGCTGTGGTGAGTGAATTACTGAGTAGAGGGCACCCTAGCAATGCCGGGGACGGGGACTCGCTGCGACCTGCACTGGGCACCGCCGCGTCCTCAGGAGGAGGGGAAGGGACCGTGGGGAAGCCCCTCCAGTGCACAGCCCTGGTTCCTACAGCGCCGGCAGCATAGAACAAGCACAGGTCTGCTCCGCCCGGTGCGGACCCGGGCGGGAGGGGTCCGGCCTTCGCACTGACCGTTTTCTGCACAATCTTTCAGGTGAGGCATGCAGGCAACCCGAGTCACTGGCTGAGATGCTGGCCCACGCTGGCTCACCTGTCGTGTAAACGCTGCCTCTGTGCAGCGGGGGGAGTTGGCCCCTACTGCGTGGCACATGTGTATATTCACACGCGCCTTTGGTGGGAGCAGGGCCAGCAGACCACCACGATCAGGGTGAGCAGAGACTGCAGGGCTGACTGGGAGGGCAGCCACAGGCACCCGGGAGGAGAGGACGTGGGGACGGAAGCTCCTCCACTTCCTCCCATGGCCTCTGAGAGGGTGGAAGGTCCCGTGCTTAGGCGCACAACCTTGCAGTCTGCCGCAGCGTGGTCAGGGCAGCGTGGTCAGGCCAGCATGGCCAGGCCAGCGGCGGCTCCTCTGCAGTCTGGTGACCCTGGCAGACAGGTCTTTATCTCTGCCAATAAGCTCACCCTTGAGGCAGGGTGTGGGCCCAGGGAGGAGAAAGTCCACTCTACTGATGTCCAGAGAAGAACCACAGGTGCAAAACCCTGAGCTGCCACACGTGTTTCTTGGTTTTGGATGTTCTAGGGGAGTCCCCACTTTGTTCCTTCACATTAGAGTTAGGGTCCGGCCAGAACCAGAGCGCACACAGGTCTGAGGCTGCACTAAGGACCTGAGAGGCCAGAGGCCTTTGCAGCACGACTGTTGCTGCTGCCCCTGGCCATGGCCATTGCGGGAAAGGCACATGCGGGATGACGTGGGTGCTGAGAATTACACCCCAATGTCTTCTCTCCTCGACAGGGATCCCAGGAATTAACTGTCCCAAAGACCAACTCTCGAGAGCAGCTCCCGCAGAGCCCGTGGTCCCGCACGTCGGGAAGCGCCCCCACCAGGCCTGCAGCCGAGGAGTCCAAAAGCAAGAACAGCAGTCTCAAGGTAGAGCTGGCGGTGATGCAAGGAGAGAGTGCGAGACCACGGGGTGCCAGGCCCGCCTCAAGCGCCAGGCTTGTCTAAACACTCCAGTGCGAGGCCCCAGCTCTGTAGGTCTAGGGGCTGGGCGCGTTCTCCTGCCTCTTTCACTCCTCCAGTCAACGCTAACCACTAACCGTGGCTTTGGAGCAGGGGTGGCAAGGTCCACACTTGGACAGCATGCAGAGGGCAGCCCACAGAGGGTGGGGGAGAAGGCAGTTCACGGGCGACGCGTCCATCCGTCCCCACCAGGGTTGCCCAACCGTCTCCCCGCGAGTGTCTCTGGAATGACAAGGGAAATAACCCTGAACACAGAAGTGCAGCACTGCGCGTGGTAACTAACTCCCTGTGCGCTTTGGCGAAGCGCCCTTACTCTAGAACAGCTGCTTCCTACCTGCGCGGACCCTGCTCTCCTGCTCTGCTGCGGCAGGGTTGGGCGGTGTGGGCAGAACCCGGGTCACGGCCTGCACCTGGCCAGCTCCGACCCAGGCCCAGGCCGGCCCCTCCAGGACCCCAGTCCATCCTGGCTCCTCTCCTCCCGCCCAGCACCCCTCCAGCTCCACAACCTCTCGGACGTCCTCGGCCTCCCCCAGCCAGCACGAGGAGTCACCGCCACCCAAGCTGTCCGGGCAGCCCTCGCCGCTGGTGCCCACCGCGCCAACGTCCTCCCCAGTGATCACGCCGCTGCTGCTGGACCCGCAGTCTCGCCCGGTCTCGGAATTCGACACCCCGCGGCACGGCAAGATGTACGACGACCCCGAGGCCTGGGCGCAAGGCATCGTGCGCGAGGTCCGCGAGTCCCGCGAGTCCCGGGACACGCGCCCGCCCCGCGAGTACCCGGTGGAGCACCCCACGGAGTGGCGCGCCTACGCCCAGCGCCGCGCACTGCCCTCGGGCTCCGCCTCGCTGGACCAAGACTGCCTGTCCGAGCTGCAGCCCAGGCCGCCCAGGTCCCCGGTGCCCTGCAGGGCTGAGCCCGAGAGGGCTGAGCCGGAGACCGAGCAGGAGACGGAGGAGCAGGAGACCGAGGAGGCCTACTGGTCCTCGGTGAAGAGGCTGTACGAGAAGATCCCCAGCTGCGCGCGCCCGCGGCCGGTGAGCGGCGCCCTGCGGGGGGGCGCAGGGCTGGGCTCGTCCTCGCCCCCGCCTGACCCGTGCCTCCCTCCCCTCCTCTGCAGCCCAAGCCCAAGCACGCCATCACCATCGCAGTCTCCTCCCGGGCCCTGTTCAACATGGTGGACGACAGGCGAATCTATGAGCAGGAGGGTCTGGAGAGATACATGCAGCACCAGCTCAGCAACGAGAAGGTGGTGCTCACCCCGGGCCCGGCCTTCCGCTTCGTCAAGGTGCTGGTGCCTGCGCCCCGCCCCGCTCCTCCTCCTCCTCCTCCTCCTCCTCCCTCTCCCCCCCTTCTTCCTCCTCCTCCCTCTTCCCCCCCTCCTCCCTCTTCCTCCTCCTTCCTCCTCTCCTCCTCCCTCTTCCTCCTCCTTCCTCCTCTCCTCCTCCCTCTTCCTCCCCCTTCCTCCTCTCCTCCTCCCTCTTCCTCCCCCTTCCTCCTCCTCCTCCCTTTCTTCCTTCTCCAAGCTGGCTGCCACAGGCCCTGGCTGGCCAAAAGGACCTGGCCAACCCTGAGAGCAGGCAGCCACCTACTCTGATAATTCCTGGGTGACTCTGGCCATTCTTGCACCCTCCTAGGTGTGTTTTCATGGAGACTATTCAGGAAGGGCCGTCACCACAGCCCCAGATTTGGGGTGCAGGCCTCCCTAATCGGAACTCTGCTCCCACCCTTGACGTGCAAAGAAACAGCCATGAGTTTAGCATCTTGCCTATTAAAGATAAAAGGCCTTATTCAAACAGGATAGTAGTCTGTAGTCTGCTACTTCACTTGGTAGCAGACTAAGAAAAGTAAGCTGCCATTAGGGACATGGATGCTTTCTGAAACATGTTTTCCTTCTAACTGACCCCTTCCCTCATACACAATCGTTGCACATTAACATCAGAACCACGAGGAGATAAGTGACACCTCTGCAAGTCGTGAGGCAGAAGTGCTCATGGGACATGGCAGAGGCGTGGCAGGAAACTGTTTATGAGGTTGGCAGAGTGCTCCCCTCTGCAGCACCTACACCTAGACTGGGAGGAAGGAGATCATGACCAGAGTGGCGCAGTGCTGTGATGTGTGCCTTTCTGAAGCCTTCCCCATTTCTGACAATGAAAATGATCATCAGATGATCAATAAAGGCATACCTTACAAATAAAAGCAAACAGAACCGGAAGGGCTAGCTCCGGCCTTTTCTCTCCCTCTCTCCCAGAGACAAGGCTAGTAAGCTGAAGGTCATCAGTCCTCAGCAAGCATGCTGGGCAGTGAACCCAGGTCCCCTGAAAGGGGCAGAGTGCAGAACTTGAAAGGAGCCCTCTCTGAGTGGACTCCTTGAGCTCCACCTTCCCCTAGGAGGTGCTGTCCAGCAGCCTCCAGGCCACCTCGGGGCCCTCTTCACACCCCTCTTGTTTGTAACCCACAGGCCCTGCAGCATGTCAATGCTAGACTGCGTGAGCTGTACCCTAATGAACAGGACTTATTTGATGTTGTACTGATGACTAATAACCATGCCCAAGTGGGAGTAAGGCTTATAAACAGCGTCAATCACTACGGTAAGTAAAATAAATACCATGTGGAAGGCCAGCCTGCTGCTCTGGAAGAGAGAAGCCATGTTACTTTGCTAACTGTGGCCTACACGATGCAGCCTCTTTGATACTGACACCCCTTCCGCGTGTGGAATGTTTATTTGCCTATGTCAGAACAAGAAAGGCCATGTTCATTTTTAACTTCAGCACACAGTTGGGCTCAAAGCTCTGGATTTAACTTGTCAAGTGTGAGTTTCAAAGTCTTAATCCCAGGTCCTGCAATATATTTCTCTGTTCTATGTTTTTCACTTCTGAACTTGGCTCCAAGGAGCTGCCAGCCCAGAGGCTTTCTCTGTGTGATCAAACTTCCTGCTCACGGCAGATCCATGTTAAGGGTTTAAAGGTTTTCACCACTCCTTTCCACTCTTCAAATCTGATTCCCCAGCTGCCCTCTCCCACACATCAAATCTGTGCTCATGCCAGGAAAACTGTCTCATTCCTTTACATGGAAAATTTGATTAACTCTATCTCCAGAGCATTTCCATCCGTGGGTCACTTTTTCTTAAAGTCTTCATTTTTCCTCTATGAAATGCCTGACTTTATTTGGGACACAGTCATTCTCTTTTCTAAGTGACAGGCCCAGTCTTTCAGATATGTGACATCAAAATCAGGTTTGAATAATGCGCATTTCAATTCTGGGTTTCAATTGACTGTATTTGTAAATAATCAAACTATGTTATGAGCTACTATGTTTTGATTTTGTATGATTTTAATTATAAGGCAGGTCCCTTACCAACATATACTTTTAATGATTTTACTTTTTAAAAATACAGCTTCATAGTGTTATAAAGTCAAAGCAGAATATGTGTACAAAAGACTGAGCTTAGGTAAGTATCACATGATAATTGCTCTACAAAAGAAACTATTACTTTAAAGAAAAAGATTCTTATGTATGTCTGTCCCTTAGCATGATCAGAGCTTTGAGGCTGAGAATCTACAGAATCAGTGGTTTAACTCTGAGTTCTGGTAATTAACCCACAAGCACAGCCCTCTTTATAGAATAGCAATCTTTCATCTGGAAGAGTTATTTCCCTTTTCTGGATGCTGAAGGCAACTTGTAACTCTCTGCTGTGGCTTTTGTTATGTTATAATTAACCTTTTACATGCTTAACTTCTCCATGCACTGTGATCTCCTTGAGAAGAGGGACACTGTTTTAGTTATTTCTGAGGTCCTAGTGTCATCAAGTATTTTCAGGATCATTAAAATATTAATCCAGGATTTATAGTGTACTTCTATAACACACATGGCCAACACTGCCTTAGTGAACAGTGAGAGTGTTTTGTCAGCACCAAAGCACAGGCTCCCTCCTGCAATTGCCCGGGGCTGTTCCCTAATTCCTTGGCCCAAACCAGCATCGTGAACACCTGATCCGATTCAGGTGTCCACATATATCATGTATAACTACCAAGTCTTTGATTAGATAAAGAATGTTTTATCATTTAATCTGTTCTCATCTTATGGAACATGTTTTGCTATGATCATTTTACATAAATATCAGTTTTATTTCTTTAGGATAAATAGCTGAAAACAAAGGAATCCTAAGTCAAAAGAAATAAACCTCTAAAAGGTCTTGACTTATATTGTCAAATTACTTCCTAGACAATTTGTAGCCGTTTATGCTTTCATCTGTAATGTACGTGGGTGTCTATTTTACAAACTTCTTATCAGCAGCCCTTGTATTTTTGATTGCTGTTGACTTGAAAGACTTTTAGTAGTATTCAAATACTGATTCTGCTGATGGCATTAAAATTTTCAATTCAGAAAAGTGACAGTTTTAGATATTTTTTTTAAATAGTTCAAATCCTATCACAACTTGTGTAGTTACTGAAGTAACACAAAAATGGTAAATAATACAGCCACACTTTAACACCATTTCAGCAAGTGGGAAGGCTACAGCCTTCAAAGAGAACACACCCTGTTCTAGTCCAGAGAGGAAGCAGACACATGGGTTCAGGTGTGCCCTGTGGATGAGAACCAGAGTGCCAGACAGATCTTTCTGGGTCAGAGCCCTGTTCTGCAGCGAGTACAAACCTGCCGTGAAGTGGTTGAGAGGAACTGGCATGGTCTGTGTGAATACATCTGTGACCCACAAGGCACTAGACACCCACCCCAGTACGTGCAGTACCTGAGGAACTCTTCGATACCAAAGCTATGCAAGTGATTGTAGTGTTTCAACGATTTCCAAGGTGACTTTCACTTTGATTTGCACATGAACTCACTTGGATGTCAGAATATACTCTGTCCTCCTAAGGTAATTTTCTTGAGGATTCGCAGTGTTCTGTCTTTAATATCAGCCGTGACGGCCTTTCATTCCTGACAACAGGGCTACTCATCGACCGCTTCTGTTTGACTGGTGGGAAAAGCCCCATTGGCTATTTGAAGGCATATCGCACCAACTTGTATCTTTCTGCGGATTCTGAAAAAGTACAAGAGGCAATACAAGAAGGTATTAATCTGGTTTTATCCTTCCAGCTAATAGGGTCTGCACTGATGGTTGCTGACCTTGGTTTCCTGTAGGACTGTGTGGGTTATGTTCTTACTGTGTATTCTGGTCAGGTGTCTGCACAGGTGGCAGCCCTTAGGTTTGACCTTCCTGGAGGGGGACATCCATCGCGATTGTCCTGCAGTCCATTTAGCAGCCCTGTCCCTTAGGAGGCAGACACTGATAGAAACCTGAGGCGTGTGGTGGTGACCAGGATTTTCGTTGTTATCAGTTAGCATTAAGGGCGGGGAGAGCTTTAGTTTGCTTTAAACGGAAGAAACCAAAACCCATGGCTCTGAGAGAGGAATGAATCCGTCCCCCTGATCACTCAGGAATTGCGTCTGCCACGATGTTCGACGGAGCCAGAGACATGGCTTACTGTGACACTCAGCTCCGTGTGGCCTTTGACGGAGATGCTGTCCTCTTCTCAGATGAGTCTGAGCATGTTGCCAAGGAGCAAGGGCTGGACAAGTTCTTCCAACATGAAGCCATGTTCGAGAACAAGCCTCTGGCCCAGGTAGGTTCAAAAAGCTCTTAATTTTGATTTACCTATTTTCTAACATATAAATATAGATGTTAGCTCATGATGCTGGCTTTTAAAGTTATTTTAGGAATGCATTTCCTCACTATCTTGCCTTTGAAGTTTTAATTCTATCATTCATGAATTCCTTAGAAGCATTTGTTGCCAACAGCTTTTGAAAAATAATTGTTTAACTGTCCTTCCCGAAATAATAAATGTATTTCCTCCAAATTATGAGTAGCTGAGGTGACACAGCTTACTAATAAGCTATTTTATGATTAGTGGTTCTCCACATAGTAAGGTCATTTCCAATAGGTTTAGTAATCATTTGTTGGATTTCTCAGTCTTTAACCACAAAGTCAAGAAAGATGTGGTATAATTGAGAAAATCTGAAAATTCAGAGCTTGACTCTGAATCACATGATGAACCTCAAATAAATGCAACTATCACCACCTAATCACATTGAAAGTGAATATTTAGGTTTTTTTGGAATACACCCATGTATTGAAGTGTTACAATCAAAGTCTAAAATGAATGAAACTTAAAGCTTCTGAACCAAAGGAAATTTGAAACATCAACATGTTCTGAAGCTGAACTGGTGGAGCACTTATTTTTATTCTGTGAACCTTCCCAGTGATTTTCTCAGATTCCAGGCCCTGCAGCAGCCCTTCGATCTGAGCTCTCGGATGGATTAAAAAGAAGTTATGGCTGTTTCAGGTTGTCTGGTGTTCTTGTCACTAGGTTTGGAGTAATATTTTTAAAACTTTCTCATCTCTGGCAGATTGCAAATATTTTAAATCATATATTCCATCATTTTAGTGACTTTCCTAATATCTCCCTATTTTATTTATAAAGCACATACTTTTACTAATGTAGAAATATGTAAATTGTAAAAATATAACTAAAAATAGAGATAGAAGGGGATGGGATGGCTTCCCAGTCTGAATGTGGAGACATAAATTCAGTACTCTCCATTTCTTCCTTTTGGAAAGTACTCGTGCATACAACAAGAACTGTATCTTTTTGTGTTTTAGAGACAAACTATGACCAGATTGTTGGCTCGTGCCAACAATCACTACAATTTTGCCATTGTTACCACAAAAGAATAAAAAACTTACAATTTTGCACCAATATGTACACTTCTCACCTTCAGAAAGTAAATTTACTTGCTTTTTCTGACATTTACACTCAGAGAGAGTAGAAACAAATGTTTACACAAGAACTGTCTTCACTCAGCAGTCTGTGTTCATGATATCAGACAAAAAAAGTCTCTGAAATGTGAAAACAAGCAAATCTTCCAATACTACCCCCAGCCTGCCCTGTAACATGAACTGTGTCAAGGAAAAGCAGTCTAAGGCAATAAAATTGATTTTACAAGGAGCAGCATCAAACATATGCAAAGTTGCTAGGAGAAAAAGACAGACGAAAGAAAGGAATAGCATCTAATAACAAATGAACTCTAATAAGTTCCACAGTATAAGTAAAGATTGTGACTAAATATTTATGTAAATAAAACAGTATAGCAGAATCAGAAACACAGAAATGGAATTATCAAAGAATATATGACAAACTGTGAAGTGATAAAATGCTAGAAATGAACAGAATTTAAAATAATATTTTAGAGAGGAAAAAATGACAAAAATAGATCTTAAATAAAGAAAAACTAACATATGTATAAATGGAATTTGTGGGAAAAAACACTAAAATTATGCAGGTGAGGTGGGGTTACATATAAAGAAGCACATTTATATAAAAATACACAGCAAGAAAACATCCTTATATCAGGAAACTTTAATGCCCACAGTAAAAGATTAAATTATTAGAGATAAAGGCCCACATTGTCTGATAGGGGGGAAAAGCTAGAATGATAACCACTCAGATTATGGCAGAGTGAAATTATTTGACTTCAAAGATGAATGACTCTTTGGGCTGCCTTCCAGAAAAAAAAAGTCACCATAATGATGGGCAGATGCTGGGGGAATCAAGCTCCCCTCAAGCTTCTGTAGAGCTGCACTTAACGGCAAAAGGTGACATATAAGATCTTATGGAGAAAAACATACAAGTTCACTCAAGTGAAGATGAAATAGCTATACACTTATGAACACTGTATGCTGGCCAGCCTCAGGATGACGGGTGTCCTAAGGTACACTGGGCATAGGATATGTTGGCCAGATTTAACACTAAAATAGCCGAAAGTCTAGAGTAACAGGGAAAAAACTCAAATACTGTGTATTAACAAAGCAGAAGTTATAGAGCTAATAAAAAAATGGGATAATGTGGTGGAACAAAAGTCTTATCAATATGCTGTTATCTTCAGTTATAGTAGCCAAAGGTTAAATGTAAGGATAAAAAAAATATATTTGATCAATAAAAGTATGGGCTGTTTAATAATGTATATGTAAATATGAGTGGACACTAGGTGACAAAAAATAGACGGTGAACTGCAGGAGTAGAGAGATGTCCAATAAACTCTTATTTCTTCATTTCTCATTGTAACAGATAACAGACTCACAGTTTTACAGACCAGAGGTTTGTAGGTACTATAAAATGTTATAGTTATAAAGACAACCAGGAGAAGGAAATAACACAAACTTTCTTAATAAAAATAAAAACACAGAACCAATGTCAAGTATATTTGAAATATGAATGCATGTAAACATGCCAAAAGTTAACTTATTTAAAAATAAGTTTTTCATATTGGCTTACATAGCAAGATCCAATTTGCTGTTGTACAACAAGGGATACAACTAAGTATTTAGAAAGGTTGAAAAAGGAAGAAAGCATGAAGACATATAAAGCAACTGTAAATATAAAACAAGAGGGGTAGAAATAGACACAGGAGTATATTTTTGGAGCTGAAATGTGCAAACTTAGAAAGTTTTAAAAGTAGTACTTTTGACAGCCAACTGGAGTCTAAGAGTGAGCATCTTTTTGTGGATGGTTTACATCCAGTGTCCTTAATTGTTTATAGAACATTCTTTCACACTTAAAATATCTTGGCTTAGATGATAAATTACAGGATCATCTTGGGATTATTCCAGGAATGCAACGACAGGTGCGTATCCTAAAATACACTCACATAAACTCAAAGAGTCTTACAATTGTGTTGAAGCCAGCTCACACTGCATGCCACACAGAAGTACATACTTGTTAAGTTCTTAAAAGCCTCTGGTTTTGCAGTGGTCATTTCCTTCCACTTATTCAGTGGTCACTTCCCTTCACTCATTGAGCGACATGTGTTCCATTTATAGGGTCCGCTGAAAGGCTTTCTGGAAGATTTAGGCCGACTGCAAAAGAAGTTTTATGCCAAAGATGAAAGGCTGCTTTGTCCCATCAGGACCTACTTGGTGACAGCCAGAAGTGCGGCCAGCTCAGGCGCCCGTGTGCTGAAGACCCTCCGCCGGTGGGGCCTAGAGATAGATGAAGCTCTCTTCCTTGCTGGAGCCCCCAAGGGTCCAATCCTGGTGAAGATCAGGCCCCACATCTTCTTTGATGACCAGATGTTCCACATTGAAGTGGCACAGAAATATGGCACTATTACAGCACACGTACCTTATGGCATCAGTCAAAAACACAATGCTTAGGGATGAATGGAGAGAAGGAATAAAACAATGACAGTCTAGGACAATAGAGGACACCTCTTTTGGACATCTAGAGGAATTAGGTATTTCAGAAGATTGGATCTCAGAACTTAGCTTCTTTGGAAGGTTCTTCTCTTCACTTCCTTGAAAACATTTTGAACTCTCAAGTTACCTTTAGACTACTTCTCTTCAAGCAGTCAATGCTGTTGAATGTCACTGCACCTATTTCTGTGTAAGTCATAATGATCATTCTTTGGAATGTTTCCAGTTTGAGTATTTGAGAGCTTATAGGGCTGTTCCAGAAGCTTGCTTGGTTTCTCAAAGTATGGCTCCTTTCCTGGGCGGAGATGGAATGAATTGTTAGCCATCATCATCTAGAGGAGTGGTCTTCACAGGTGAGCGAGCATGGCTAAGTTCACTCTTAAAACCTCGAGTTTTCTCTAAGGTCCTTTGCCAAATGGAAATGACAATGTTACTTCACCTGGATGTGGATGGTGCACATTTGAAAATCAGTTAATTCTTTTCACAGGGCACATTCTAGAATGACTTTACACAAAATGGAGAAAGGTCCTTTGAAACTTCCGTGGTGCCTGGGGATCACAGACCTTCATTCTCGAAGTCTCTCTCGTTGAGCCTACAGATTGACCCAATACTTGCATGGTAAAAAAGAAAAATAAATAAATAAAACTAAACACCTTGTGAGGTGAAGTGTATTTTGGCCTTTCATGGCCATTTCGTTGTGACTTTTTGTTGTCATTTTATTTTTAACAAAGCTTGTTGTAGACCATAGTATACCCTATGCTAGGTATTAGTTAATAATTTTCACATTACTTTGGTTTTTTATCAAATATTTTCAATACAGAATTATTACTGTCCTTTTTTAATTGAGGAAATTAAGATTCAAACCTATTTAGTAGCTTGTCCAGGAATGTGAAGCCAATAAATTGAAGGACCAAGATTCAAATTCAGCTCGTACTACAAAAGCAACATGTACCTCTTTCCCCTCTGTTAGGTAGACTGCCTTCCATCAGAGGTGCTGTCTTTAGACCATTCTGAAGCAGGTTGGTCATTCCATTAAGGTCACCGTGTCAGCTGAACAGCAGAAACGCAGCAGAACTTTCTTTCCGCCTCTTGTCTTCACATTCTCTACGGCTTTCTGTACCCCTACCTCCATCTCTGCCCAGCCTGTGCATAGCCACTCCTGGATGTCGTCGTGAGAAGTCCAAACTAGACACACATCTTTTGTTCTGTCCCCTAATTTGACATAAACCAGTCTAAAATATATTGTCACTATGCTTCTCCTGTATTCTTCCAGTGTTAAGTAGGATCATTTAAGGATAGTTTTCTCTGTGAAGACCACGGGCATATCTTCTTCCGTGGTCACCTAACTGTAACTTCGGAGCGACACCTGGAAGTTGTCAGAAGTGCAGATTCGCCACCCTGCCCCACACCACCTCAACCAGGAACCCTCACACTGGGACCTTGAATATGTTTTCCTTCTGTACCCCAAGCCCTCCAGGTCATTCTGATACAACCTAAAGTGTGCGACCCACCAGCACACAATATTTCCAGCAGATTCACAGCTCAACTCTTACGGCTCATCCTCAGGATCCAGTTGAGTAGAGGCCTTCCTCCAGGAGGGGAAGGTGCTCTGCACTAAGAAGGCGGCATTTGTAATTCAGCCTACGAAGAGATGTGAAAATTTAAGGGTTCACCAGGCATCCCGCAGGGATGGTCTCCTCTGTGCAGGGTGCGGCGGCTTCAGCCTCCTTACCCAGCTGCAGAACAGGGCTCCTTAAGGCCCCGGACTCTCACAACCCATTCTCGAACGTTGAGAAGAGACTACAAGTCCCAGCATGCCATGCGCGCACCGCCAGCCGCCCCAGAGTTCCCCGCGCTGCCGCCCGGCTCGGACCCGCACGGGGTGTGCGAGCCGCTGGCCCGGAGCGCGATGGCCGCCGCTACCACTGCGGCGCTCCTGGCTGCCCTGGGCGGGGCGCTCTGGCTGGCCGTCCGGCGGTTCGTGGGGCGCGAAGTGCCGCGGCTACACGGAGGCGGGGACCCCGGCCTCATGCGCGGGAAGACGGTGTTGATCACCGGCGCCAACAGCGGCCTGGGCCGCGCCACGGCGGCTGAGCTGCTGCGCCTGGGCGCGCGGGTGATCATGGGCTGCCGCGACCGCGCACGCGCCGAGGAGGCGGCGGGGCAGCTGCGCCGCGAGCTCGGCGGGCAGGGGGCAGGCGACGCGGCCGGGGCCGGGGCCGGGGCCGGGCCGGGCGAGCTGGTCGTCAGGGAGCTGGACCTCGCCTCGCTGCGCTCGGTGCGCGCCTTCTGCCGGCAGCTGCTGCAGGTGCGCCGCCGAGGCCGGTCCGGGCGGGACGCAGGTGGGAGGGCGGGGCCGCGCCGGGCCTCCCGCGTGCTGCCTGAGCTGAGCGAGCTGTGAACCCGCCGCGCCGCCCTCCCCTGCTTCGCTTTCCGCGGGTGAGGAGTGGCGCTTGCCGCCGCCCGCCAGTTTCGCGCCACCCCCAGCCGGGCTTTGGCCTGGTTTCCCGAAGGCCGGGGTTTGCAACTTGGTGATGGTGCTCCAAACCCAGACGAGAGACGGGATGCCTGCCATTACTGAACTGCCCTGTGTGCCAAGCATTTCAGATATTTGAGTTTTAAGTGAAATTAAATACCTTTGGCTGTTGTCATCCGGTCTTCACAGTAACCCTGTGAGGCAGACATTACTATTTCTATTTTATAACTGAGGAAACTGAGGCATAGGAAGGCTAAGTGTCTTTGGAGCCTGTTCCTCTAGCCCCTGCTCTGCGCTCCTGCTGGGGAGCGGAGATGCTTCTGTGCAGATGGTAGCTAGTATTCCACCCGTGTGGAAACCCTGCGTGGAGGCTGAGATCAGAGGGCTGCTTACGGAGATGGTTTGGGACATTGGGCGGGAAAGGTTCCTGTATGAAACGGAATCTCTGAGCCTAACGTAGAGATTCCCAGATTTTCTGTTTTTCATATCCTTAGGCCAATAGAAGTACCTACAGGTTCACTTATTAAGTAATTAGTTACAAATGAACTATTAGAGGTGTCCTAACAGCTCAGTAACTGCTTGAAAACTAATACACAATTCCAAGAAAAAAAGATAGCTTTATTGCATTCTTAATGGTAATTACCAGTGTTGATGGGTGTCTGCTGATCACAGCACCACTTCATCCGGCCTCCTCGGATTCATTGCTAAAAAGTGAGTTCCTCAAAGAAATGACTCCGTCAGAGAAGGGCAGATGTGGACCACCTGGCGCTGGCAGTTTCTGAGATACTCAGTACCATCACCGCGATCTTTAAAATACTCCACAGTAGTATAGTAGGGTGTTTGTGCCTCTGTGTCTCACATCTTTTCTCAGCTTGAGGGCGTTGGGGTTTTTGTTCTTGTTGCCTGTATTTCACTGTCATATAATAGTAACTGAGAAATTTTGGGATCATTAGAACTGGATCTTCCTGTTTTTCATTAAAATATAGATGGGGCTGGGTATGCTTTTTATGCCTCACACCTTTGCTAATTTGAGAACTCGAGGCAGAGCAAATTAAAAAGTAGAAACCCAGAGAAGTAAGTTGTCCTTGCTTCTAATTTACCTTCCTGCCTGGCTCCAAAGTTCAGTAACTATAATTAGAAGGAAAAAATGGAAGTGTAGGCTTCCCACAGGTTGGCATTCTTGGTATTTACGGCCTTTATCTGTTAGAATTTAGAAAATAGTAAATGATAAAGTCTTAAAATAACATAAGCCCAGCAAGAATGATGGCTCAGAAATGATTAATTCAGGAAACCTTTCCAAAGGATTAGTGGGAAAGAACACTCCTTTCTTTCCCCCTGTGAGTGAACTCTTGCCTTCTTTTTGAAGTTGGCTATTGGAAAACCTAAAAGTTCTTACACAGGCCAGAATGAGAAATAGGTAATCTTCTGACAGGTAGGCTTTGATAAAAGTTGTGAAATTTAACACATTTTTCTTTTCACTTGTACTTGGCAAAAGGGCCAGTGACGCTTGAAATCTGACCTGGAATTAATTTAATCATGAGTCATCACTGTGTCTTTCCATCTGGAACATATACCTTTCTTTTTCTCTTTCCATCCAGAGGCATAGAGGAGCCAGAAAAGGACTAGCGAAGACCAACTTACATACTTTAAGGGGTAGCTGTCTAAATCTTAGGCTTTGGTTTGTGAACAAGCAGAAGTACACAGTTCTGACTGCCAGTACTCTAGATGAAGGCCCATTGACGTGAAAGATAGTTTCCATGTAGGAATGAATGAGGGAGTTTAAGGACTTTGTTGATTATATATCCATTCCTTAGTCCTACCCTTGTGAGCCTTGTATTTATGAGTCCCTATGTTTCTAATATTTTTATATTCCCTTAATTTTCACTTAGTTTTCCTGCTTTATTCATGAAATTCTTTCCAGTGTCATGTTTGTATCCCTGAGTTTGTCTGTTGCTTATCCCAATTTTAAGGAAATGCCTTCTAAGGTATTATTTTGTTTCCACAGTGCCTTTACATTTAGAGACGTGCAGTCAATGGAAAGCAATCTTAGCGTCACCTCTGGAATTGATGCTAGCGTGTCTGGGAATAACCATCTTGACGTTTCTTCTGCTGCATATGGTCTCTCGCTCACCTGGACACTAGTTATGTTTTAAAAACCCCAGTTAGAAAGCCAAAATAGTTTTCTAATTAAGAGAAGATTTTGCTTTAGTGTCTGATTTTTTTTTTGGTTGTGTCACTTAGGAGCTCTGTAACACTGGGCAGAACACCTAGCCTCTGTGCTTCAATTTGCTTGTGGAGTTATTGAAAGTGTGTAAGGGTAAAGGCAAAGCAAAAGTCCACACCCCTGTTAAATGTGAAGTCTTTTTCCACTTTGCTCTCAATTGAAATTTCTTAAAAGCTATTTTGTGGAATTTTAGTATTTTGCAATAATTTCTGAAATTATAGGTGAATTTATTGTAATTTTGATATGATCTCAGGATTAACACGATAACTTCCAAATTGCTGTTTTCCAAGTGCAGCTGAAGTCAAAGGGAGAAATCTGGGATCATTTGAATGCTTTATCCCTCAGTTTGCTGTTTCTCTGGTGGTTTTTTGTTTATTTGTTTTTTTGTGCCAGAGATCAAACTCATGACCTCGCAATTGCCAAGGAGGCACTTACACCACTGAGCTAAACCCCTGGCCTGTTTCTCTGTTTTAAGAAAGATCTTTAAACTGATCAGATCTCTAGCTTCATGAAGCACCTAGGTACACATATTTGTAATCATCAGGTTGCAAAAGCATAACACCAAAAATGGAGCCTAGATACAGTTTCTGCATGTCTCACTGACAGGTTTCTGTGAGTATTTTCATATTATTTTAATAAGTGAGGGAAAGCAGCATGGAATGAGATTATGAATACCAGTTTGAGGAATATCTTGCAAAGGAGTCCCTCCCCTGCTACTGCAAAACAAAATTGGCAGTTTCAAATAGTTCTTATATCCATGGGCTAAAAACAAATACTTTTAGTTTCAACTTCCCTTTTTATTAAAATGTATTTACCACAAACAGAGATCACTTGAAGGCATGTGTTCATAATGCTGCCATTCTCTTTTTGATGTTTTTAAAGGAAGAGCCGCGGCTGGATGTCTTGATCAATAATGCAGGGGTCTTCCAGTGTCCCTACATGAAGACTGAAGATGGTTTTGAAATGCAGTTTGGAGTGAACCATCTGGGACACTTCCTTCTCACCAACCTTCTGCTTGGACTCCTCAAAAGTTCAGCTCCCAGCAGGATTGTTGTTGTTTCTTCCAAGCTTTATAAATATGGGGACATCAACTTTGAAGACTTAAACAGCGAACAAAGCTATAATAAAAGTTTCTGTTACAGTCGCAGCAAACTGGCGAACATTCTTTTTACCAAAGAACTAGCCCGCCGCCTCGAAGGCACCCACGTCACTGTCAACGTGCTGCACCCCGGTGTTGTGCGGACCAATCTCGGCAGGCACATACACATTCCACTACTGGCCAAACCACTTTTCAACTTGGTGTCATGGGCTTTCTTCAAAACTCCGCTGGAAGGAGCCCAGACTTCCATCTATTTAGCCTCTTCACCTGAGGTGGAAAGTGTGTCAGGAAAATACTTCGGAGATTGCAAGGAGGAACAATTATTACCCAAAGCTATGGATGAGTCTGTAGCAAGAAAACTCTGGGATATTAGTGAAGTGATGGTTGGCATATTAAAGTAACCAAGTAGTAAGAGCTGTTTACAAAAACACACAGGAATGGTATGGATTGAAGCTACTTGAAAAATTTTGGTTCTATCATAGCACTGCTAGAGAATATGTTGAAGTTTACTACAAAGTTATTGTTGGACAATTTCAGCAAAGGCGTTTGAAATATATCTGTAAATTTAATGAATCATACATTTTAAATATTAATTGGGCGAGTATAAAGTACAAATTTCATAACAAAGTAAGTATCTCAAGAGGGTTATCAAATGACTGGGTTTCCCGCCTAAAGCGTTAAGTATTTTACCGCAATGCTGACCTTTGTGGAGGCTATATGCCTGCTGTGTACATCCAGCTCTTGAAATAAATTTACTGCTGCAGATTCTCGTGTGTTTCTTGAGAAGTGTCACTGAGTGCAGTCTTTCTGTGTCATTAGCTTGGCCACACCTTACACACTGCTCTGAGAGGTAACATATCTCAGACCCAAACCTCTGTCATATCCTTGCTTCCCCAACCTGTAATGGTTTTCAGTCGCCCATAATGTTGGGCTTTCAGCCCTTCACCCTTCAGGCTATGGAATTCTTTCTTCAAAATGAATTTTTTTTTGCACTTGTAAAACAGGTTACAGCAAGGCTGTAGAGCCAGAGTGAAAGGGCTATTTCAAAGGGGTCTTTGTAGAATATAGTGATTTATAAACCACTATTTAAAGGTCCTGAGCTGGCAACAGACCTCTTTTGCCCTTTCTGCAATAATGAAAAAACTCTACACAATCCAACATGGTAGACTCTGAAACATGTGGACACTGAACACTTGAAATATATTTAGAACTGAATTCCTATTTGTTTAAGTAGACGTGTGTAGTGATGCAAATCTTGGATAGTGCATCTCTAGTCCTGCCATTACATATTCTCACTCTTGCCTTCAGGTATGGCACCACACATGTACAATTTTAGCACACAGGAGGCTGAGGCAGGAGAATTGCTATGAATTTGAGGCCAGCCTGGGCTACACAGTGAGATCCTCTCACAAAAAAACAAAAAACAATGCATATGTAGAGTTGATTTTTCTAAACCACAACCTCAGTACTCAGGTTGATTTGCAGTGTCAGAGCTTTGTTGTAGATAAGTGGGTTTTGGGTTGCAGTTTGGCACTTGGTCTCCATCCCTGCGCCAGAGGTCCCCATGTGCTCCCTTCTCCAGCTCTGTAGGCAGAAACAGCTTTTCTGCTTTGCATGGTCTTGGTCATTTTGCTTAAAGTGCAGTAATTATCCATTCACTGACCCAGTAAAGACAATTGGAATAATAATTCTCCAAGGAAAAAAGATGTGTTACTATTAATTTTTCTCCCACAAATCAAAGTATAGTCCCTAATGGAGTAAAAAATTAAATAATAAATGAATGGTATAAATATAAGCAGTTGAGCCCAGACAAGAATATTGTACATATTATAGTATCACATGTTATAGTATCTACTTAAAAGCTTTAGTTGTTAATACTGGAAAAGGAATTATGGCCTTAATAGATAGAGAGGTCCATTGAATTTATTGACCATTCTGGCCATAGACTAATCCTTGATTGGTTATTTTTAAAACAATTTGTAGTATTACGAGCATCAGTTCTTCTCAAGAATGACAAACTTGGCAAGTCGCACAGGTGTTTTTTTCTGTTAGAACACTGGGCTCTGCATGTGAGAAACTTCCTATCGCAGGTGTGTCTGCAGGTGTAGTGTGTATAACTACACCTTTGAAACATGTTTTTTTAGAAAGTAATCCTACAAAAAGACCTGCTGAACTTGGAAATATGGGCAGGAAGTAGGCCAGCATGCAACTTGGGAAAGTGGAAGCTAATAAATCTGTCCTACACCTTACTTCATTAAAAAGGAGTTCCTTTTTTCATTTAATACCATCTTTTCTGGCTGCATTTTGATATCTGATGCTTTGCAGGGGGTTTGGACCTTTTGAGCCTTTTAGAGTTCTTGTTTGTGGCACCATAATAAAATATAATTTATTAATTTATCTTGATGGAAAACCAGAAACTGACCTGGAAACATCAACTATAAACATAAAATAAGATGCCATTTGGAAGATGTCCTCCCCACCAAGAGCCAGTAATGGCAGTCTGCCTGCTGCATTTTGATCATTACAGCTTTTTCCTCTCCTTTCTTCCTTATGTTGATTCACTTCTAACCATTTTGCTGGGCAAAAAGAAAAGACAATTCCATTACTTTGATACTTTCACCTACCCTTGGCAAAATGCTGGCAGAGGGAAGCCTGCACCGAGCCATGTGGAGGAGTAAGCGAACTGAAACCCCATCTTTGCTGATTCTTTTTGGGTTTGTTTTGTTTGTTTTTTTGTGTTTTTTTTTTGTTGTTTTGTTTTGTTTTAGCTGACTTCAACTTCAAACACCTTGTTCCAACAAGGGTTTAGGTTGCTGGGCCTTTGCCTCCACTCCATGCAGAGTAACTATTTTATGTGGTGGCATTCTAAGGCAGCATTTGATTAGGAAAGTGATTTCACTTTTTAAACACCATCACATAAGCTTTAACAAGCAGCTCCCCAAATTAATTTTCCTGGTGACCCGGACAAGACATTGAACCTCTTTGAGCTGTTGTTTCTTGGCTTTATATATAGCCAAAGTGACAGGCACATGCCCTTGCATCTTTCCCCATAGTACCTTATCACTGCTACCAGTACTAATAGAAACTGGGTATTAGTGATAAGTGAGTATTCAGGTGGAAACCACACTGTAAACCACAGATTAGCACATATGTATATGTATGTGTGTATATATATATATATATATATATATATATATATATATATATTTAAAGCCAGGTTGCAAGTGTTTAAGGCCTTGTGAGGCAGACACAGCACACATTACATAGTCTTACATGGTGTGCATGGAAACTCCTCTTCCTCTGTAGGGTTGCTGCTGTTTTCCTGGATCATTTCTAGTCTATGACTTTGCTTACAGACCCATGACATTAGAGAGTGTATTTCTTAATCTATCTTCCGCTATAGGTTCTGATGTGAGAAACAGCAGTTATCTGCCTCCAGTTCTGTCCCCTGAGAAACCTGCTGGGCCTGGCCAGAGATCTGGGACCATCTATATTTGAATATATAATTAATTCCAAATGTCCTAAGGAACACCAAAGAGAGAACATGTTACCACTCACCGTTCAGGAGCTTGGTCCTCACAGACAGCTTCAGAAGTTCCGCAACCCTTCTGTGGACAGTGGGGAGTTAAATTAGTTACAGGCTAACACGGAGGATGGTATTTAATTACCAAAGGAAAGTGAAAAACAAGCTGCTTTATGTAGACAAGTTTTGTTAGGCCAGATGTTTAATCAAAGTACAGTAGAATCTCAACTACCATCTAATGGACTTGTGATAACTTCTCCATTCTCTATAAATAAATGAACAAATGAATGAGTGAATACCAATCCCCATAACGTGTGGATGGTCTACGGCAGTGGCAAACCTGCGGCACACGTGTGGCAGTGGGCTGTATCGTTGAAAGCTGTGACAGGTTTGCCATCACTGGGACTCGGCTGCTTGCTGCTCTCCAGCACACTTTCTACCCTTGGCTCCCTTCTGCTCTGCTGTATACTTAGGAAGAGTGAGTTGTGTACCATTCATGTAACAAATATTCGCTGAGTGCCTATGATACGTCGAAGCATTGTCCTGTGTCAGGGATGTAGCAGCCAGTGGAGAAACTCACCCAAACTCTGTACACTGTGTTAGCTGCAGTTAGTAAGCATAATACATGTTGCCAGTAGTTACGTTCCACACTAATAAAACATGGGAACAGAGAGTTTCTACAGAATCTGAGTGCTTTGCAACAATTAAAGGCAAATCACTATAAATTTACTGTTGAATAAAGCTTCAAAATGTCATATAGTAAAAATAAACATTGTGAAAAATCAAAGGTTTTTATTTCTTTGCAAGTGATTTTAAACTGACCATTTTAAAGACACTAAAGCTAGGAGTCATACACTATTTAAGTGAGTATAATAGAAGAACGTGGAATTCCAAGAGTATGTCTGCTCAAAATATCAACAAAGATGGCAATTAAACCCTTAACCTTAGATCAAGAATCAGGCAAATGAATGAGCACACCATGTTTTAAATTCCAATAACCACTTTGCGGTACATAGGATTCATCCTTATGAGTTCCCTTTTTAATTCACTTCTTCATGTAACCAGCCAATTTCAATTAAGAGAGTTTATATTTAAAATAAGCTAAAACATCAGAATTATTTCAGTTTGGAGGAATTGACAATAAATGTTTTCTATGTAGTCAGTCATATTTTTCCAAAGATGTCTCGTCTAAATTTGGGAATTATTTTATTTTTTTGAAATGCACCAGTGTGCCACATTGTTTGGTACATGTGCTCCTGAAGTGTTTTTGCAGCTGGTCCTTAAGATTTAATTTCATTATCAGCTTTGCTTCTCTCTCCCTTATTTTCAAAGCCCCACTAATTATGTTAAATAGGTAAGTTCCTGAATATTTTAAGAGCTATTTTTCACTGTGTCATTTTGTCTTGAGGAGTTGCCATGTTGTGTATGATGTATTATGGCTCAGTCAGCCCAAAGTTCTGAGTCTTTAAGTCTATTAAGAAACAACCAGAAGAAAGAAAGAAAGAAAGAAAGAAAGAAAGAAAGAAAGAAAGAAAGAAAGAAAGAAAGAAGAAAAGAAAGAGAGAAAAGAAAGAATGGAAGGAAGGAAGGAAAAAGAAAAGAAAAAAAGAAAAGAAAAGATGCTGTCCCTACCTTCCTTTGTAATTTCAGGCCTTAGTGTATGTCACTGGTTTTCAGAGCCAGGTGACTGTGCGGCTGTTGGCAGAGTGCAGTCAATTCTAAGCCCCTCTGATAGCTTCCTGCGTTTGCCACCCTGCAAGTGGCAAGATGAGTAAGTCAAATTCTAAGTTATAAACACTGAAAGATTTTTATCTGTGCAGACCTACGTAGACTTTGGCATTTTAAGTATATCTTGAAATTGTACACATGGTTTGAGGACATACTATGCTGGGAGAAATACACAATCATTATTAGTCGGTGAAAAACACCAAGCCAGTTTCTGCCATCAACCCATGAAAGCACAGGAAATGGCTTCATGTAGTAAGTGTCCCAGTCTAAGCGATCTGTTGACAGAAACAGGCTCTACCCAGGGTTTTGTGTTAATGTAATCAAACACTTCAGAGCGACAGCCTTGCAAGCTCAAGTCCACCCACCTCAGAGTTTATCTTTAGCTCATCTGGAAGAGTTTATTTTAAACACTGAACATTGTTTGCTGCTGTTGAAATGAAAGTGAGCGAGTTACAAGCTTTCTTCCACTGCCATCTGGCAGACTTACTGATGGATCGGGTTCTTTAATCGTGTAACCCGGTGTGTGGGAGCTATTGTCCTTATGAGGATCCTACAGCTGGCTTGGCTGAACTTTCAAAAGCTCACACAAAGTGCTCGGAGCCATCCTGCAGATTAGTGGAGCATGCTGCAGGAGTCACGAAGCATTCTCGGAGAAGCCGTGGATGTATATATTTTTATTCTCCAAATGAACATTTTCCTTCTCAGAGTTTCCTTTAGTGAGCTGGAAAGAAGATGACTGTATTTGGACATTTTGGAAGAAATCATTGAAAGCTACAAAAAAGTGATGAGATTTTCAAAACAATACATAGCAGAGTGAAAAGGAAAGGAAGAGCAGATTTGGGTGCCTGCATCTTGTTCAAGTAAATGGCGGATGTAGGAAGTCCACACAGTGCACTTGTTTGAGTGAGGACTTGTTATTTCTCTATTCTATTTATAACATAGGTGCGTTCAGTGATCACGTATCATATACCTGATCAGCAGCTGCAGCACCCTGAATAGTGCAGCACATTAAGTGAAGTAACTGACAGCAGCCAATCCGAGGGCACAAAGTTTATCATAGCCACAAATGCATCTGTGTACACATGCACTGAGAGATTGCATGAAGACAGGTTACGTGCAAGACGTGCTACTTTGACATGACACTGGGAAACATTTGGATATGACTGAGTGATACTCAATTGTCTTTACTATCTAAAAGCACCATTTTGGTTATACATACGTAGGATGTGAAATTTAAAAACAGAAACAACACAGAACTCCACTGCCTACACCGTATGGAAATTAGTTTCTACCAAACAAACAAATGCCTCTTAGGTGAGTTTTGAAAGAAGAATTAAGAGCTAGGTCTTTTTCTTGCAGTTTTTAGCTACTTTCTAATAGTAAGAAAAGCCGTGGAAACAGTCAGATCCTTTTGTTCAGCTTTGTTTTCTGTTTTGGTTTGATAACAAGAAACAGTCAGGGCAAACTCCTAGGTGATTCTGTGTACACTCACCTCTTAATGCGTGTTGAGAGGTCAGTGGCAGTAGTGGCAGTAGTGGCCTCTGGACCCCAGGTTCCTGGTCATAGCTAGAACATAGCTGTGGCACTTTCTTCAGCAGCCTCTAGGTTTTTCTACCTTCCTGATTGTGGCAGAAGCAGTAACTTCCAGCATCAGGTCAACCCTTTAGTATATCTGGAGTCATTCTGTCTCCCTCTTAGCCCATTCTTCTAGCTCTTCACAGTGTTTTGTAAGTACCTACTTCACTGTATCATACCCTTTGCTCTTTTAAATATCTGAGATGGATTCTGTTCCCTATAAAGAAAATAGACTATAAGAATTATTGACCGAAGAGGAAAAAAACAAATTTGTAACTAAGACAGTTTTTCAATGACCAAGAAGGCCTGAGCAGAGAAACTGGTTACAAGAGCTTGAAGCGGTAGTGGGGCTGCTGCAGAGGCAGCTGTGCGGTCTTTCTCTGGTGAAATTACAGTTGTAAAAGGAGCCTTAGCTTTGCAGCCTCAGATACTTGAGTTTATCAAGATGTTTGTTGATAATGAAAAACCCACAAAGGAAGAGAAAAGATTTTTTGCCTTTCAATAATCAATTGTATCCCAGTAAGGAAATCCATTTGGGAAGCCAAATGATCACCAGAATCTTGTTTATTTATCCAAGCAGAGGAAGTTACTCCTGAGATTTAACACAGTATTTGGCGACATTACCAGTAATACTTGTGTTTGGTGAATCTTTGAGCAGAACATGCACTCTGAAAGTACCTCTTAAAGTGAGCCTTGTAATTGTGTGTTCCACTTTGCTGGCTTTGCGACCTTCTGCATGATACGTTTTTCCCTTCTAACATAGGTGTTTATTATTTAAAGATTGTTAGCATGGCTCAGGAAACATTCTGTCTCTACGTCACGGTGATAGAGAAGAGGCCACGTGAACCAGCCATACTTTAAAAAACAGATAGGGAATATTGCTCATAGTCAAAACCACTGGCAGTGTAGAGAACAGCTACAGTGTTTGCAGCTCTTCCCTTATGTGAGGTTTCGGTGAGCTGATTAACTGATTACAGATGTTTTCCATTTAGGAAACACGTCATAAAGGTTTCCTTGAGCAGGCAAAGTGAGTGAGGTTGCAGGATAACTCATGATAGATAATTCTAGTGTTGGGTAACAAGCGTGGGTTAAAAAGACATTCATTATAGAATCCTTGCCTACCTTGGGAATCATTATTTCTACCTCTCTGCTGCAAATCTGATCAGAGAAGTAGCGATTCAAAAGATTAGGTCTGGTCGTCGAGTGCCAGACTGTGAGTCCCCAGAAGGCAGGAGACTGTTGGACCTTTTCTGTACCCTAACATCTGGTGTGGAGCTGTCACACAGCAATTAGTCACAAAACCTCAGCGAACTGGTGACCTGCAAACCATGATGCCTGCCTCCCCATCCACCGATGATGGGGGTAGATGGTGCTGATTAGCAGTTCTGGTAAAGAGACCTCCCTCGGCCCTAGGAGACGCGTTCACTCTTCACAAGAACAGTCTTCCCAGCTAGGCACTCGAGATTCTGCGCATCTATTCGCCAGTAGCAGTGGGAGATGTGAACCAGCCTGCAAGTGTGTCACCCATTTTGACAAATACAATCACTGATAATTAGGAATTGGTATGAGGAACACTGCAGTGTCTGCAAATAAGTCATACATGCTGAAAAATAAATTATATCCTGTCACAAATTCCCCTGATGCTTCTGTATAGTTCAGTCAGATTATTGACTCCTACCTTCTAGTTCTTTCTGGAGATCTAGTGTATTCCAAAGCAGCCTGCATTCTGCTAATTAAAGGTGACCGATGAAGCCAACACAATTATTTCGGCAATAACCGGTATGTATTTAGGCCTTAATTAATATACAAGAAAGCTTATATAAATGAACAAAATCTAAGGAGTCTTCCTTTCCCTTTAAAATAACATAACATTCTCACAAATCTCAAACACCACAAGAAAACAATTAATAAGACAAAATAAAATGTAGTAAAGCTCACTAAAGAAATTCTTCCTAGCACAGAAAGTACTGTTGATGTAAATCTTCCAATCACTGTAATGACACTGAAAGGAAATCCATTCCCACACTATAGATGAGGGTGCAGGGCTTCACAAATGAAGCACTTTCCTAAAGCCTGAGGGGCCCAGGATTTGAACCAAAATCTCAGGATTTGGAGTCTCTGGCTACTTACCAACCAGGAAATGCATTTTTTACTGAACTAAAATAGTGTACATGGAAAAAGTTAAAATTTCTTCTAAAATCAAAACAATAGTAGACATTTTTATGTTTATAGTTATTATTTGCAATCTGTATTTTAAATGTGATCATTTCTTGAATAGATACTATTTGTATGAGATTATTTCTACTGGGTAGGGTAAAACTGTGTTGTTTCACTGACTATACTATATTTAGTTTATCTGTCAACACAGGTTTAATTGGAAAGTTTTCTGCATATTGCCCACAGTGTAAATTATTTATCATAGTAGTTAAATATCCCAGTGCCCAACCTAGAGAGCTGGTTTCCTGTCAAAGCAATATACAGATCATCTTTCATAGATTTGGAGAAAGTGCACAAACAATGAAAATGTCTGAGTTAAATCATAATTCAGTGGTCAAAAGAGCCATATTATGTGTAATTAATTCGTCTGTTCTCTTCAAATGCAAGTTTTAACTTTCTAACATTTGCTGAGAATTCAGAAACTCCCGCGTCCTATTAATGGAAAACTACAAGGACTACAGATACTTTGTACTGTGCAATTGGTAACATACTTGGAAAAACAGTATTATTCCAAGTCAGTTTTTCTAAATAAAGTGAGAGGTGACAGAAAAATATTTTTGTGTTGTCTTTTCACACAAAACACACATATAAAATACATCTGAAACATCTTTGGCCTCTGGATTGACAAGCTATCATGTAGACCAACCTGTGCTTTAGAAAAGTCAAAAATTCTGCATGAAATTTTAAAATACAGATTTTTCTTAAAAATATCAAATCACCACAAGCTGGTGAGAAATTTTGCTCAAAATCAGACCAAAATGAAGATGAGAATCCTAAAAACGCAGAATATAGAATTGCATTTACTCAGAGGGCATTTGTCTCCCTACAATAGGCAAGCTTTTCTTTTGACTGGCTAGCACCTGAAGAAAAACAAGTGAAAATACACACCAAATCACAAAACCAAAACGGGGCTTCAGCAGCCACGACATAGACTCACATTAAGCTGGATTCTGAAAAACTCCATACTGAAGGCAAGAGTGTATGAATTGGCATTATTACACTCCCAGCTCTCCAGCAGACAGAAGGGTTCTGCAAATACTGAGCAGGAGAGGAAGTAGATAAAGAAAAAGCTATTTATGCCTGAAAGATTGTATAACCAAAACACTGCTCCCTCCCCCACGCACAAGCACTGAGTTTTACTGGGAATGTTCAAGGAAGCCAAACCATCAATATGGTATAAATTGATAGGGAAAAATTGTATCCTAAATGACTAGGGGAGAGAGACCTGAATCGTCCTCAGTGAAATGCATCTTCATGAAAGGGCTGGAGAACTTCTCTAAATCTTTTCAAGGACAGTGACCAGTACTAAGGACTCAGGTACAGGTGCCAAGAGTGAGAAAATAGCACTGACCCCTGCATTTCAGAAATGAGACTTATCAGGTATAAATGATAAAAATAATCACAGTAAAATAAACTTGAAATTTTCAGCAGAGTGAAAACCATAGAAGTGACAGGCTTGAATAATGATGTATAACCTCAAGATGAAAACTACCCAATTTCAGGGATCTTAATTCTAAACAGGAGCATTACCAAGTTAAACATTAAAAACTTATGTCCATGCACAGATGGACATATATGCTGCACATATTCATAGAAGTTTTATTCATAACTTAGATGTAATCAAGATCTCCTTTTATAAGCAAATGGATAAATAAACCTCCATACATTTGAGCAATGAAATATTATTTAGTGCTAACAAGGAATGTCTGTCAAGCTTTTTAAAGGATGGAGGAGTCTTGAACACATATTGCTAAAGGAAAGAAGGCAATCTGAAAAGCCTACATCTGTGTGGATCCAATAGTATGACATCCCAGGAAATGCAAAATCATAGGGACAGTAAAATGGCTCGTTGTCAGGTCCTGCAGGGAAGAGGTGGGAGTGAATGAATATGCAGAACACAGGATTTTTAGGTAGCGAAACTGTTCTGTGTGATAACACAATGGTGGGTGTATGTTTTTGTATATTTATCACAACCCACAGAATGCACAGGAGTGAACTATATTAACAATAAAAACATAAATCATTCATTCCTAGATACAGAATACAGAAACTGTGGAAACAGAAGAGCTTAAAAGCCGCAGAGAAAAACATACAGATCACCTTTAAAAGAAAGGTAGTGGGCACCGCCTCCCAGTAGCAGGAGTGGTGAGTGTAAGAGGGACTATCCTCTGCAGAGACAGCTGCCCACCTGGAGTCCTACCCCGCTCAAATTACACACCGTGAAAGGATATAGGACTCAGATGCTACCCAACACAGCAGGGCTGAGATAACCCTTTATATTGTGATTTACACAAGGTTAAACATGCATCATGAATTTCAGAGTACCCAGAATGTATCTCCGAATTACAACTCAGCCAAGGTGAACATCATATGACTAAATGGTAACTGGTAACTCCCACTTATTTGAAATTAAGAAATATATTTCTAAATTATGAATGAGTGAACTAAGAAACCAAAATGATTGAAAAAAATGATGAAATGATAGTCCTGAATTACCTCAGAAAAAGAGGATAACTGGCAAGCACCCATCAATGTATTATTAACCTTCAGAAGTTAAACACAGTGCAGAAAATATTGAGCAAAATTTTTAAAAAATTGAAAAGCAAAAAAATGGTTCCTCTATGAACAACACTTCTGAGACCAAATGTGCAGCAGTCTCCAGTTCTCTGCAGCTGCCTATGCCCGGCGATTCAGACCTACTTCAGGGCATCTGCAGGTCAAGGGTCCGTCCCAGGAGGCCGCCCGACCACCAATGCCAAGCGCTGGTCTCCCGGCTCCTGGTTACAAGCCAGTGTTCCTGCGGTTCCTCTTCAAGCTGCGGTAACAGCCCCCGGAGCTCGCAGACATTCTCTGTTGATTATTAGTGGTGTAATAAGGGTGTCATAAATACACAAACAGCCTCATGCAGATAGGACTCATCTCTTCTCGTGGTATGAGCTGGAGTACATCGCGGCTCAGGCATAGCAGAGCCGTGCAGTTGTTCAGAGTGTCATTGTCACGGGGGCCTGCGCGAGGGTGTTCATGTTCTGTAGCCTCTGGTTTCAAAGTCTTACCTGTTCTATTTTTAAACTCATGGTTTGAAGGAGAAGTCTGGTAAGACAAGACGGGAGCACACAGTGACATTTCGAGCACAGGGTCACAGCTGGTCTGTCCTTGCTGCCTCTCAGCTCCCCTGGGGTGGCACTGCCTCTGCCTGGTTCCTGCCTCTTGCAGGGCCTGAGGTACCTTGAAGTCTGCATTCAGCTGACCTTCATAAACCAAGCCCTGTGACGGGTCACCTGAAAGCTTTATTCTTACTTTAAGATTGCAATCCTCAAATTTTCATGTTGTGCTGAGTCCCACAAATCACACAGCCACACCAGGCAGCGGTGACTTGACCTGGTGGGGTTGGAAGATTCACTCTAAAGAGGCTCCATTAGAAGTCTGCTAGTGGCTGCGGCCCCAGGTCACCCAGCAGCCGGGAGTGTGGTTGGAGTCGTTCATTCCTCTCTGGGCCCTGGAACAGCACGGCTTGGGCTCAAGCCCGGCACATGGGCTTCCAGAGCAAGCGCTTTGTAGGGCAGCTGATGCTTCCTGGAGGCTGGCTTGGAGCACCAGCAGCTTCCATTCAGCTGCTGAACAGCCTGCATGGCTCTGCTATGCCTAAGTCCTGTGGGTAAACTAGGCACAAAGCCTGTGCAGACTCCAGGGGCGGGACCTAGGCCTGGCCTCTCTGTGAGAAGAGTCTGGCGTGCTGTGTGATCTCTATCTGCTGCAGGAACATGGCTGGCAAAGCAGCACAGCAATGCCAGGGGTGGGCATCCTTGAAGGCAGGACACACAAAACCAGAGGCAGGAAGGACACGGCGGGGAGCAGGAAGGAGCCTTTCAGATACAGGGAAAGTTGCCTCTTCACCTATACCTCCACCAGGTACATGGACTTCAAACTACTTGCATGTGTGCTGTGCCTTTTTCCTATGTATATAATTTTTAAATGAAAAATGCTTGAATGTAGAACTAAAGTTAGTTTCGGAGGTTTGTGGTGCAATTATAATCCTACTAAACAATCCCATTGGTATCCTAAAAATTATCTGTTTTCTAAAACAGTTGTAGGTGAAGAGTATTTCACTGTTGATACTTATTTGAGAATTTATAGAGCACATTTGGACACAAAACTAAACCAACTGCCTTCAGATCGTCTGAAGACAAAGCATGCTAAGCAACAAAACAGCAGCACACTGTTTCATCTAGAGAGGCAGTTTACAGCGCAAAAGAAACCAAGAGATGCCATGTCGCTGAGGCAAGGTGCTGCGCACCTGTGGTGTGAGACAGCGGCCTGCAAGGCTGTGGTGGACATCAACTCTGCTGCCATTCTCTCTGTTTTGTTTCAAAACCCTCCAGGAGGAATGCTCAATCTTGGATACTAAGATACATAATTCATAATTCAAGGACTGTTCTACCATATGTCCACTCGTATGTGTCCATCTACAGCTTTCCTTTTTTTTTTTTTTTGTCCCTAACACTCTGATCTTTGTCTCTTCATGTCCCTGACCAAAGAGCTAAGATGTTTACCACTGTTCATGAATCCTGTATTCTTGCCTTGGCCCTTTGCTTTCAACAAAAAGCTGGTGATCAGATGTACTGCTCTGCAGACAGATCTTTTAAGAAAATCGGGAGACTGGCAAGGTTTGAGTTCATTGGCCCAGATTTTCTGGTTCATTATCTCCCAGAAACTGCTCCATATCTGCCAAGGTTGTGGGCACAAACTTCTCTGGGGCCCTTCTACTCTCAAGTCCTGGGTTTCACTCTCTTCACCCTGAGGCCCTGGCTAGATTAGGAATTAGAGTTCCTCCAACTGTCACACTTTCCCTCGAATTAGAGACTAAATACCCCAGACTTTCATTCTTTATTCTCAGGCATCTGTGCACAAGCCACCCAGTTCCAAGGACACCATAATTACACCTTTCCTCAGGCTTCTTCAATGCCTGAGGTACTGCATCCATCAGTACCTTCACTCTCGAGAGCCCCACCCCTGCTCACCCATACGCACTGTCACCGCACACCAGCAGCCAGCTCTTACTTCTGGGAATGGCACCCTTAGGCTGATGGCTGGTGAGCATTCCCTGCTGAAGGTTCCCCTTCTGAGGCTGCTTCCTTGGCCGCCCCTGCACACACTGCTTTAAGATGAGACACCTGAAAAACAGACAAAACTCTCAGACAGGTAATTAACTGTTTCTGGAACCAATACATATAAAGGAGTAGAGGAAGCAGAAATAGAAAAAGGAATGTGGGACTGGGAATGTAGCTCAGTGGCACAGCATCTGCCTGGTAAGCGCAAGGCCCTGAGTTCAATTCCCAGGACAAAAAAAAAAAAAAAGGAAAAGGAAAAGGAAAAGAAAGAAAAGGGAATATAGTATGAAAACAATAGAGGCTTCAGTCAATACCACGAGGGTTCAAGCCCAGATGACTCCTCTGATACCTTCTCCATAGAGGAGAGGGAGGCAGGCCTTCATGTTAATGTAATCATTCCTTAGAAGAGAGCTTAATCTTGTGGGTGGGAGGCTCCCTCTAAGCTGGGGACATTTTGGGAATTACCAGTAAGCAGCAGTATTCACAGAGCATGCAGGGGATGAAGAATGAAGCCCTCCATCCAGAGAAAGGCTCTTAGGAGCCACATATCCACCTCTACTGCAACATGATTGTTTCTTATTTTCACACAATAAATTTGCAGGGATTTAATCTGAACTGATTTGAAAGTAGGAGGTGAGCAGACTGAATTTTTTCCTCAATAATTACTTCATAAAAGCAGTATCTTAAGTCCTCTAAATGTTGGGGAATATTACTGTGCTATTATTTCAAACCTACTTTCAAGATACTGTCAGTTTCTTAAAATGGATGTGGCTATAAAAGAGTAATGTAAGAGACCATTGTAGTTACATAAAAGTTCTGTAATTTAACTATACCAAGGTTAATGATTCATCATGCTCTACTTGATACTGCAAGACAGTAACACTGAGAAAGTTTAGTAAACACTATGTAGGAGGAAAAATAACTGTTATGGTTTGTGTCTGGATGTCCCTCCCATACCTCATGCAGTCAGGTGGACAGTCTTCTACAGTCTGTGACTGATTCATGGTCCCAGTGCTGGGATTATGGGTACAGGTTCTCCACCCACCCTAGGGCAGGTAGCCTGCATAAATATGAGACCAAAAGAAGCCTCTCTCTCTCTCTGCCTCTCTGCCTATCTGTCTGTCTCTCCCTCTCACTCTTTCTCTCTCCCTCCCTGCCTACTTCTTCTCCCTCTCTTTCTGTGTCTCTGTCTCTCCCCCTCTCTTTTTCCCTCCTCCCTCCCTGCTTCTTCTCCCTCTCTTTCTGTGTCTCTGTCTCTCCCCCTCTCTCTTCCTCCTCCCTCCCTGCTTCTTCTCCCCCTCTTTCTGTGTCTCTGTCTCTCCCCCTCTCTCTCTCCCTCCCTCCCTCTTTCTTCTCCCTCTCTTTCTGTGTCTCTGTCTCTCCCCCTCTCTCTCCCTCCTCCCTCCCTCCTTCTTCTCCCTCTCTTTCTGTGTCTCTGTCTCTGTCTCCCCCCCTCCCTCCCTCCCTTCTTCCTCTCCCTCTCCCTCTCTCTGTCTCTCACTTTCTCTCCTATCCTCCTCTCATTGCTTTTGCTGTCTTCCACCACCATGAAATGTTGCCCCTCTGCCATGTGCCACTCCACTTTGGAGCCGGTCAATTATAGACTGAAACCGCTACAATCTGAGCTAAATAAACCTTTCTTCCTTTAACTTTGGGTGTTGGGTATTTTCTCTTAGCAAGGAGAGAAAGGTAACTAAGGCAATAACCTTTCTAATGAATGGTGTTGTAAAAACTGGCTGCCTACATGCAAGTATTAGAATCTAGACCTGTATCTCTCACCATGTACTAAAATAAACTAAAATGGATCAAAGAATTAAATGGTAAAACAAAAACACATAGCCTCCTGGAAGATACAATAAGTAAAACTCTTGAAGTCATAGAGGTGGGCAAGGACTCTCTGGACAGAACCCTGGATGCACAGGAAACAGTACCAAGAAACAATAAATTAACAAGCTTCTACAGTGCAAAGGAAACAGCCAATGTAGTGAAGAGACAACCTAAAGACCGGGAAAACATTTTTGCCAGCTATTGCTCAAACCAAGGATTAATATCCAGAATATATAAATGTTATAGTTAACTGATTGTGTCAGTTTTAGTAAAAAACACAAAACTAAACTGCACCAGCATAGTTCTGAGTGTGGCTCATGATATTTCTCAAAGACAGAAGACTCATCCTGAGTATGAGAGACAACAACCAATAGGCTTGTTACCCAAATGGAGCAAAAGGGAAACAAGGAAGGCTGCCTCTGTTCCTTCAGCAGAGCTCCAGTGTTCACTGCTACCTGGATGCAGTCTTGGTTTCCAGCGTGGACCCCTCAGCCATCCGTCACCCTTTGGCCTCCTGATACGGATTCTCACGGGACACCACAGCAAGCTCTCGGTCTTCACCCGGGTCCTCCAGCACACACATTTCCCTTTTCTACTCCTCCATCTCTAACTCTGTGGGCATCACTGTGAGCCACTCTTGTAAATCTGTATATATTTGTGTATCTTATTGAATCTGTTTTGTTAATAAGCATTGACTGATATAATAAAGAACTAAAAAAAAATAGATTTTCCAAAGTAAAAAACCCAACCAAAAATGGGCAGATGAAATATATAGATACTTCACAGAAGTAAAAATGGTCAATAGATACATGAAGAGATGCTCATCATCAGAGGCAATTAGAGAAATGCAAATTAAAACAACAGTGAGATTCCCTCTTAGCCCAAAAAGAATGACCATCATCAAAAAATCAAGCAATAACAAATAGTGGAGAGGCTGCAGGGAAAAAGAAACCATTCTATATTGTTGGTGAGAATGTAAACTGGTACAACCACTATGGAAATCAGTATGGAGATTCGTCAAAAAGCTAAAACTAGAGATTCCATTTGATCGAACTATTCCTCAATATGTTCTTCCCCAAAGTCCTTCCCTAGTGACTTAAAGACATGATATTACCGTGATACATGCACATCCATTTTTAAGGCAGCAAAATTCATAATAACAGTTTTAAAAGTGGTTTGTAGGTCTATCAATAAATGAATGGATAAAGAAAATGTGATATTTATATACAATGGAGTAAAACTCTGGTATAAAGAAAGATAAACTTGAATTATTTATAGAAAAATCGATGTGCCTTGAGAACATAATGTTAAATGAAATAAGTCAGACACACAAACTAAAATACTGCATGGTTTCTTTTATATAAGAAATCCAACTTATAAGTAAAAAGCAAATTAAAAGGTAGAATATAGGAAGCAAGGAGGTACATCTTTGAAAAAAAGAATTAAGATGTATCATGTATAAGAAATATAAGCATTATGTAATGCAAACATGTACTAATAAAAATAAAACAGAATATGTAGGATATTTATTATTTAAGAAATGCACGTGTTAATGTATATTATCTCATATAAAGTGTTTAAGTTTTAAAAAGCATAAGAGTAATGTTTCCATTTCTAAGTTGTATCACTTTTAATTATGAAGATTTAATGTTATCAAATGTTCAGAGGCCTAAGAAAACTTGCTAAAGTCTAATGGTTAAATTTCCCGGTTCCTTAGGGTGATCCAAGGTGCTGAGTCTCTTCTGTCATATCTGACCCTGCAGGCGCACTCTGTCCTTTGATCAGTTCAGATGGTCACCCATGTCCAGGGAGGAAGAGTTAAGCCCTAAGTCAGGTGGATCGGAAGTGGTTTGACTTCCACAGGTCCTATTTCCTCTGGCTTCTCTGGTGTCTGCATCCTCTGATCCTTCCAGCCTGGCTCATTCGATACTGTTACAAGGTCTCTCAGAAACCCTCTTCCTAGCTGCTATTTTAGCATCCTCTGTTAACAGAGAGGAAAACAGCATGTTCTGAGCAGTTTCCATGTTTCAGTCATAAGCATGAACAGCTTATCTATGATATAGGAAAACCCAGCCATTTCAATACATGGGCTTATAAGAAGTAGAGTCATTTGCCCTAAACCACAGTTGCTGACAGGCAAATCTTGGGTGTGAATCCACGCCTTATGCCACCCAAGAAATTCTGATTTAATTTATCCTGTCAGGGCCTAAGTCACGTCTTTCCTGGGGCTAAGCTGGCTCCCAGGAGGAGTCTTTGAACAGGACCCCACTTTCTCCGCATGCTTTCTGAGTTCTGCCTTCTTTTCCTGCCCTGGTTTCCTCCTCTGACCTCCCATTTCTAATATTTCCTTAGATTTTAAGGAAGCCAAAGTATTTGCTTTAATTATAACATTTGAGAAACATTACTGACGGCTTTCAACTCTTCCACTCCTCTATTGCACACTGAGATGGTTCTGACACATGTCTGTGCCACGCTTATATGTTCATCAACGTAGGGGAAGAGGAACCGGCACTGTCCCTGGGCACTGTGGCCAGCCAAGGGTTCTGTTTATCAACCGTTCTGCTTACATCTGCGCACAGTAAGGTTGGTGTGTTTATTTTCTTATATCAATTTTGTCAAACAGGTAGAACTTTTTCAATAAGAGAAAATGATAAGTCGGTACATCTCCTGATCCTAACGAGTGCAGTGCTGGGTACTCACTGTTTTGTCTGTGTTGAATGACTGGAGACAGGATGGCTGAGTGACATGAGATTGCCCTGAGCGCTAACACCGGTGACCTCAGTGGATCTCGGTGCCCACTGGGCTTCAGCTCATTACTGTGTGTTTAGTTATAGAATAAATACTAAGAAAAACTATTTTAAAAAGAATACACTGTTCAGATATTTGTAAGATTCAACATTGTACCCAAATAACAAGGTGTAATTAGGTATTTTATAATTGATAGCTTTCTGGAAAGAGCCCTTATTTATATCCGTGTTTCTTGTCAAATTTAATTATATTTGACTTTCATACAAATCTGAGAATAGGCACCTGACTTTGGTCTCCTTAGCCTTTGTGACGCATGTTTCATTAGCTCCTCCTAGAGAGAGAAACTGAGGCAGAGAGGAAGGAGGAGGCAGCTGACCGTGGACTGGGCAGATGGTCAGTCTCAGGCTGCTACTCAGAGGCTTGTCATCCTTCATCTCCAAGACTTCCAGGCCTTCCCCGCATCCACCTGTCATGAAGCACTGTGAATGTCACCAGTAAACCCTAAGGTAGCACCCACAGCCTTTCAAGTTACCTCTATTCTCATTGTAAAGTTTCCCAATGACCCAGTGGTGTGATTATCTTTGGGCAGAACTTTGGAACTATAAATAAAGCTGGAAAGGTGGGTGGATCCCCTGAATACCATCTTCTATATGCAATCTCACTTATCAGAGAAAAAAGATTTTGTTTAACAGAAAAGGCTCCAGCCCCTTCTGAGTAGCGGGAGACCTTTTCAACCGAGCACCATCGTCCTTGGGGGCTTCTAGGACTATGTCATACTTTCAGAATTAAATAAATGACATGTGTGGCTGCGAGAAAGCTAAGCACTTATTTACCCACATCATTAGTCATCCAAATTCTTGTAGGGAGGAACGGTCCAACCTCACGGGTCGGCCACTCCACGTTTCCTTAACACTTCCACTGCTTTTTAAACACCCGCTTCTTGATTTATGACTGCACCATGGCCTCAGGCTGGGCCTAATAACACAGCACGTACCACCCCTGCTCAGGGTGACATACACGTTCGCTAGCACCAGCTTAAGTCGTCCCATATGTGGGCTCTTGCCTTCCATTCTGCTATCTGGAAGATCATGAAATCATGTGAGTTGTGTCGCAAGCCAAGGTGCTTGACTTCACCGGGAAGATTTTCAGTGCACCCCTCTGACTTCACAGCTCGCTTCGGCCACTTTTTCTTGAAGCCCTTTCTTGGGGGTCCCTCATTTTCTTGTAACTGGACCATTGACTTCCATGGGATTGTGTCCCCTTGTCTTTACCTGCATAGATGAGGAACTGTTGTCAACGTGCTTTATGCAGTGGCCATCCAGAGCCCAGGTCACAGGCCACAGCCCCACAGAGCCCTTCTCTCAGCAACCCTAGGTGAGCCCTAGAGGACTCCTGTAAATCACAGCTGGGCTGTGTTGCGTCTGTGTCTTGTCTCTAGGTCAGATCATGCATGTCTTCATGCCTGCCACATATTAGGCAACCAGAAAAAAACAACTGTATTTTGAGATATCTCTTGAGTACCAGCAAGTTCTAGAACAATCACAGGTGGTAGTGATACACTGATTACTAACACTGATTTTTTTCCCATCAGAGTACTCAGTCTAGCAGTTGTAGATAAATACATGCATAAAAAAAAAGACTGTACTGAAAAACAAGCATCTATGCTTAAGAGCCCAAAGGTTAACACATGCTCCAGGAGGCTTGGAGAAGCCTCTGCTATGTGGGCTACTTCGGGAGAAGGCAGAGGAAAGTACTGAAGGCTGTTTATATTGGGTGTCCCCCAAAACCTCATGCACTCATGGGCAGGGTTTGGGGGAGGTCATTGGATCGAGCATGGGAGCATGATATTCATAATGGGCTAACCACTAATGAGTTCAGGGCTGTATGTGATTTGAGGGGTGGGCCACTGGGAGTGTGGCCTGGAAGGGTCAATCTCTTTACCTCTTGCCTGGATCTCTCTCTGCTTCCCCCTGCCATGCCATGAGCAAGTGGTTTTCAGCGTGGTCTTCTGCCATGTTGTCTTGCCTTGGAGCCAGCTAACTATGGACTGAAACCTGTACAAACTATGGACCAAAATAAACTTTTCCTACTTTGAGTTGTGGGTCTAGGCATTGCATCTCAACAATGAGAAAATGGCTCTGAAATGCTGGAATTAATTCCAGAAATCCAGGCAAGTGCAAGCTGAGACGGAGCCACTGAGTTCCCAGGATCTGGTGTGGCAGGAGAGTGGAGACTAACAAGCACCTCAGACAGGTGGAGGACAGCATGCCCTGAGAGGTTGAGGCTGAATTCGTCCACATGAGGGCCTTTGTCTAGATTCTTGTGACATCTCCTCTGCACTCTTCCAGTGATCTACTTCCCGCCCGGCTCCATACTGCCGTGGCCTTTGGCCATGATGTCCTTGCCTTGGAAACACAGATTGTGGACTGAAACTGTGGACAGACTTAACCGCTCTTACCTGAAGTTGTGTATGTTGCTTATTGTATCTCAGCAGTGAGAAATCTGACTAATACAGAAAACTGGTATCAGGACTTGGATTATTGCTGTGACTCTATCTAACCATGTGGTTTAGAAGCCTTTGGAATTTATTTCCAGGAGGCGTTTGGGAAGGTTTGGAGCTGTAGGCTAGAGAAGCCATAGAGATATATATATATACGCATAGCCTGACAGGATTCTTGCCAGAGCTCAGAAGACTAGAATAAGGATAGGAATGCAGGCAGTAAAAACCAGGCCCAACACTGTTCAGTTGGCAACACGGACCACAATGGGAGTTAGACTAGAGAACATGTGTGCTTTGCTCTGGCAGAAAATTTATCTAGGTGTGAGAAACCAATCTTCTCTGACATAAGGTAAGCCCAGGGAGAGTCTGCAGCTCCAGGGAAAAAGCAACAAACCCAGTTGGCAGTGATAAGCTCGAGCAAAACCCACTGCTACTGTAAACTGCGGAAACAGTATGGGCTTTACTCTGAAAGTGACTCCTACAAGGCAGGCGAGAGTGAGAGTCGGAGAAGAAACTCAAAGCAGCCCTTGGGATATTTGAGGGTTTTATCAAGAGCGTTTTAGGAAGGGGGGTTAATTGCTTAAGACTGAACCACAGAAGAACAACAAAAGAACTATAGCTAGTGTCACCCTGCCACAGTGACTGGGTGGATGAGAGACACAAAGTAGCTATAAAGAGGGTGAGGGCTATCCTAAGAAACCTAAGTGTAGGCTGAGAGAGAAGCCTGGCGCACACCCCTCATGGCGAGAAGCAGGGCCCATCATAGGTGGTTCTCGGAGAAACTGGCTCCGAAAGGGCTGGGATGAACCCCAGTAATCTGCCTGATCCCTGCCCCATACCTACAATCAGCACACAGCTCGGCACCTATTTGCTTTCATTGTCTATTTGAGTAAACGGGTACACTTCAGCTTGGGCAGTTGCTGCAGTCTGGGGTGTTCTGCAGTAGGGGAAGCGACTCACGCCCCATAAGGTGTAAATTTAAGCAGAAAAGCCTGCAACTTGGGGTGCAGTGAGGAACAAGGAATCCAAACCTGGAGCTAGCAGGGTGACCTTGGTCAGAAAACACTGACCAATCTCATCCAGCAAGAGGAGAAGGGGAGGGTTTGACATTCCTACAGGAAAACCTTATTTGGGAAACAAAACAGGTCTTAGCAGAAATTGTTTCTCTTCGACATTTTGGCAAATCCCAATACTGCAGTCCTTGGAAAGAAACGATTTATTCAACAACATGTAGAATTTTTTAAAAACGTATTTCTTTCTTTTGCTTTCTTCATTGGTGTTTTGGTTCTTTCTTTTTTTTCTGTTTTTTTTTTCCTTATTTTTTTCTTTGTCTTTTTCTTTATTTTACACTCTTTCTGTTTTCTTGTTTGTTTTTTCTGTTACTCATTTTTAATTCTCTTAATTTTCTTTACTCCTTAATAGAATATATTATCTCACTTTTCTCTCATCATCCTTAGTGTTACTTTTCAAACTTCTTTAATTTTCTAGTTTCCTATCTACTCCATCTTACCAGTATTAATTAAACTGCATTAATTTTTAGATATGCCATTTACTCTGTGCTATTTCTGTTGACTTATTTTCTACTCTTCATGGTGGTATAGTACTTGCATTTAGCAAATATTTACTATAAATCAATATTTGGTTTGATTTTATGTCTGTATCACAATTACAGACATCTTCAGTAAGGTTAAAAATGGTGCGGTGTAGCATTTATTGGTTTTATGCTGTACCAGTACCTGGTTTGACTTTAAGTTGATTACTGCCACTAAGCTCGCTGCCCTTGCCAGGACGAGGTAGTGGTTGCCATCATTTTTCTTTAACCAAATGCTTTAACCAAATATCTGGTTTTATTCCTATTATTATCAATACTGCAGTTCATTTCAGGAAATCTGCCAGTTGGGCCAGTCATGCTGAACTCTCTACTCCTGAATTAACTGAGGTGGTCAGATATTTGTACAGAAACAAATGCTTATAGGTAGCTACACCCATAATGTACCTCTGAAAAGCAAATACTAACTAATGAGCTCTCCAGTCCAACCACAAAACATCTTTATTATAATTGGCCTGCAATTCCCTATATGAAACAAACAAAATAAAATAAGACAACATAACACAACACAAAACAATAAAAGATGAGAGGACAAGACAACAAAATTCCTCCAAAAATTTCCTGCTCCCCCAGAACTGATCTGTGGGGCAATGACAGGGAGGATATTAAACCAAATAGATTAATTACACAAAATGACAAAAGAAAAGACAAAAAAAAAGACCAATAAAGTGTTTGGCAAGCTCAATGATATAAAATAATAGATAGTTGACTTAATGAACAAAATGACCTTCCAGCTTAGGGAAGACACTGATAAAAAACTGAGCTAAAGAAAATGATACAAAACATGAACGACCAGTTTAGCAAACCATTACAGTCTGTGCAAAGGTGCCAAACTGAAATCCAGAATACAAAAAGAAAGATTTTATTGAAAGTATGGGCAGCGAACGTGACCAGTGGGAAGGCAGAATGTCAGAACCAGAAGACAGTATATATACTCTGATATAGTCAGAGATACTTTGAAAACAACAGCAACAGCAGAATGAAATGCAAAGAATATTAATCTAAGATTAACTATAATTAGTAAAAAATTAAAAAAACAGCACAAATGGCCCAAAAGCATGTTTACAGTAATAATAGCAGGAACCTTTCAAATACGGGAGAGGAATTTAGCACACAGAAAAATGAGGAATGTAGAAGTCCAAAAAGCTCCAGGCAGCAAACACATAACTTCCACAATATGTTCTAGGCAAACGCGGGGAAGTCCAACACAAAGAGAGAATCTAGAAAGCTTATGTAGAGAAAAGCAACAAGTCACTATAAAAGCACATCCATTAGAATCGCAGCAGTCTTATCTACACGAGTTGTAAAGGCCAGGAGAGACTGGAGTGGTGTTTCAAGCCCTAAAAGTAAAACAACATCCAGCCCATTCTGATACATCCAGGAAAACCATTTTAAAAAATTGAAATAGAAATAAGGTGATTCCATAACAAAGAGCATCTGAAGAAACTCATAAACACCAAGCTGGCAACTTAAAAAACTATCAGGCTGGTGATGTGGGTGAGTGGCAGAGGACTTGCCTAACATGTGTGAGGTCATTGGTTCAATTCCCAGCACTGGAAAAAGATTCTCAGCGATATCCTAGAAAGAGACAATGAACCCAACAATGCCTAAAGTCTAATGGAAAGAATACAAGAAGCAGAATGAGCACTTAACCGTGAAAGAAAGGGATTAGCAGAATCAAAACGGATGCAATCACGGGCGTATCTCAGTGCCTTACAGTAACAACTTGGCCTGAGTGGTCTCAGCCCATGAATCTAAAAACACAGATTTGCAGTTTGGGCTGAAAAATGAAATCCAGTCATGTCCTGTGTATAAGAAACATATTACAACCATAAAGAAATTCATACACTAAAAAAATGGGGAAAAAATTCCATGCAATGAGAGCTTGAGAATAACAAAGGGCACTTACCCTATTTTCACCAAAAGTAAACTTCAAGCCAAAAGGAAGCAGAAGAGCGAATAAGTTTACAAACATTTGTATATAAGTTAAAAGAGCAACAAAAAGAGGTAAAGTTATAAATTTATATGCACAAAACACCAGAATACCACCTTCATAAAACGAACACCTCTGGAAACTTCAGTACCACACATGCACAGATAGCAAGATCAACACAACAAAGAGGCAACAAAGAAAAATCGGAGCTGAACCAACCCTTAGAACAAGTAGACTTACTCGGTATTTACAGAATGTTTCTCCCACTAACAAAATACGATTCTTAGAAACAAATGGAACTTCATCTAAAATAGTCAATATAGTAGTCCATGAAATATGTGCAAATAAATACAAAAGAATCAAAATTATTCTATGCAGATCACAGTACAGTGAAACTAGAAATCACTGGTGAAAGAAACAGGAAGCATGCAAACACTCAGAGATGAAAACACACTCATGTACAGTTACTGAATCACAGAAGAAATCAATGAATAAATTGTAGAATAAATAATAATGTTGGTGCAACATACTAAAACCTTTGAGACACAATAAAAACAGTGCTAAGAAGAAGGTGTATAGCAGTGAATGACTATGTCGGAAAACAAACTGAGTTCAAATAAACTACTAAAACCACTGCAGAGCCCTAGAAAAGAAGAATAGTCCAAACTCGAACCCAGCACAAGGAGAGAAGTCATAAAGATTAGAGAAGAAACTAAAGAAACTGAGACCAACAAATACAGAGTTTCAATAAACTGAAGAGTTGGTTCTTCAAAAGAATAAATAAAATACACAAAACCTTAGCCAATGCAAGTAGAAATAAAAAAATAAAATCACAATGCATACTGCCAAAATCCATCAGATTATTAGTAACTACTGCAAAAATCTGTACTCAAATAAATTGGAGAATTCAGAAGTGTATAGGTTCCTGGATTCGTATGTATTCCAAAACTGAGCCAAGAGTAATTCAATAACAGACAATGAAATTGAAGCAGTAATACAAACCTACCAACCAAGAAAAGTCCAGGACCAGATTCAACATTGAATTCTGCAAGAACTACAGAAAAGATCTAATGCCAATATTTATCAATACCTTAGTGAAATAGGAAGGGAAGCAGTATTTCCAAAGTCATTCTTGGAAGCTAGCGTTACTCTGATTCCAATAACAGACAAGGATCTAACTTAAACAAATACTGCAGGCCAATCACGTTAATAAGCATAGATGAAAAATCCTCAAGATGCTGGCAAGCAGAATGCAACAAATTATCAAAAAGATCATATACCATGGCCAAGAAGGATGCATCCCAAAGATGTGAGCATAGTTCAATGTACACAAATCAATAAATATAATGTACAACAGAAACAGAAACAAAAACCAAAAACTATATGATTATCTTAATAAATATAGGAATAAGTCTTTGAAAAAATCCAACATCTATTTACAATTAAAACCCCAAAGAAAATAAGTATATTTGGACCTTAACTCATTCTGATAAAGGCCATTCTTGCCAGGGAAAGAATTAAAACAGGGATGTATAAGAAACAAAGAAATAAAATTACCATTATTTGAAAATGACACAGTCCTTTACATAGTAAAACCCAAAAATTCTACTAGAAGACTCCAAAAATTAATAAATTCTGTAATATATTAAAATTAAAACATCAAAACACAAAATCAATGTTCCTAAACCATAACAATAAATTTTTGAGAAATAAATTAGGAAAACAAGACCATTTACAATAAAAACTATTTAGAAATGAACCTAATCAAAGAAGTCAAGGTGGGCCAGGGGTTTAGCTCAGCAGCGTAAGCACCTGCTTGGCAAACTCAAAGTCATGAGTTCGATTCTCGGTACCAAAAAAAAAAAAAAAAGAAGAAGTCAAGGTAATTGAAGGAGACATTTATCCTTGATAAATGGATTCAACATCATCAAAATGATCTTATCTCCAAAACTGATATATTTTAAATGCAATGACAAACAAAATAGCAACAACATTCCTCACAAAACTAGAGAAAACAATCCTAAAATTTGTGATAATATTTTTTTTTCTTTTGTAAGAGAGAATTCTATGTGAATGTCTTCTATATCTGAGTAAATGCTTTGAAAATAATGGCACAAGTCTATTAACTACTATTTTCTCCTTATTTTGTTATGAGGTTTCTTTTTTTGTAAAATAAAAAAGAAGAAACAGAATAGTGAAAGTAAATTTGATAACAAAAACCATACACAAGACATCTCAATCCCTGATTTCAAGATAGATCACAAAACTACAATGATAAACACAGCAAATTAGTGGCACAAAAACAGATATACAGATTAAAGGACTAGAGTAGAGGTTGCAGAAATAATGTCAGCCACATTCAGTCATCTCTTCTTTAACAAAGGGATAAAAAAAAAACACTGGAGAAAAGAGAGTCTTTTTAGTAAATGGTGCTAGGAAAATTGGCTATCAACATGTAGAAGATTGAATCTATATCCATACTGTTCACCACACACTAAACTAAAATCAAAATGGGTCAGAGATCTAAATGGTAAAGAGAAATGCTTAATCTGCTGGATAATAAAATAGGTGCAACTCTTGAAGATATAGGTATTGGCAAGGACTTTCTAAACAGAATGCCTGCTGTCTGAGAAATACATCAAGAATCAACAAGTGACATTATATTAAATTAAAAAGCTTATGCACAACAAAGGAAACTACCAACAGACTGAAGAGACTACCTAAAGAATGCAAAAAATAGTTTGCCAGCTATTCTTCCGACAGAAGATTAATGTTTAGAATACATAAACAACTCAAAAAACTAGATTCCCCACAAAATAGAAGACCCAATTAACAAATGAACAAGTGAAATGAATAAGCACTTTCCAGAAAAAGTACAAATGACCAATGAATACTTAAAAAATGTTTACCATGTCTGGACATTAGAAATCCAAATACAAATGCTCCTCTTCTTCAGCAAGGAATAGCTATTATCAAGAAATTAAATAATAAGAAATGTTGACAAGACTGAGAAGAAGGAACTCTTCTACATTTGGTGGTAGTATAAAGTGGTACAACCCACCATGGAAATCAGTACAGAGATTCCTCAAAAAGTAAAAATAGAAATTCCATTTAACCAGCTGCCACCAATCTAAGTATTTTCCAAAAATGTTAAAAACATCATATTGAAGTGATACATGCATACCTATGTTTATAGCAGCACAATTCATAATGGTTAAATCTTGAAAGTGGCCTCTATGCTTATAAATAGATGAATGGGTAAAGAAAATGTGATATATAGACAAAACAATACTACTGTGCTATAAATATAAATACAGCCTCAATACTACTGAGGATATATTTGAGTCATTTGTAGGAAAATGGATGCAGTTTTAAACTATAATATTAAATTAAATAAATCAGACATATAAGGTTAAATATTAAATGGTTTCTCTTCTATGAGAAATTCAATGTATAAATAAAGACCAAAATATCAGGTAGGTAATAGGAAAGAGGGTCTATAGATCTTTTCCAAAAGAGAGGGGGGCCAAGAGATGGAAGGAGTAGAAACAGAAGCCAGAGGCAGGGAAAGGGGATAAAAAACATCTCAGACGTGTTATGTACGTGATGCCACAATGCCCACAGCCAGTGTAATCAGTAGGAACTGCGACCATGTTTTAATAAAAATCTTTTTAAAGCTCTACATTTTGTCCATGTCCTGAGACTGCAAGAAACTGAGATTAAGGGCAGTGGAATAATTAATCTGGAAGAGGAAATTTCAAGAAAGTGAACATTCAGGGTATGGCATGGGTAGTGCTGGCTGCTTTTAGCCAGATTTATAATGAGGATCAGGAGGCAAAAAGCAGAGCAAAACAATTTTTGAAGCTTAAATTTGGGCACATAATGGATCAAGTGTAAAGTTGGGACCAAAAGAGGTACTGCTTTTAAAGAAAGAGATTAGTGACATTAAAAAGAAACAGCTTTCTAACAGGAACAAGGAGAAAGGTATCCTGAGGGCATGTCAGGAATCAGCAACACCCCACCAGCTGCAGGCTCAGGAATGCAATAGTCAACCCTTCTTTTGAGAAAACAGTCCCTGGGACCTGCTTGTGAAGGACCTCCTAGGGAATTTGTTCCCTGTGATTCATTCACTCTGCCCATCCACCCACCCTGAGAGCCTACTTCACTCACAGTCAAAGGCACATGGTTCCTACTGCTGCTGACCATAGGCTCTGTTATCATGCATATTATGCTAGTTTTACTTGCAAGCAAAATGCAAGATTTGTGGGCTTAGGAAGATGTCCACCAGATTTCAAAGAAATCCCGGAAGGTCAGGCAAGCAGACCCTGAGAGGGCAGTAGATGAGGCTATGGGAATCCCGGGAAGTCAACACTGAGTATCTCTGAGGAAAGCCACAGTCTGTGAATAGACCCACCCAAGACAAGCCACATGGATGCAATCAGCAAGGCCATAGACACAGAGCTGCCCAGACACTATGGAACTCACAATTTACCACTGTGTGCCCCAGGTATCAGACACGGAGCTACAGGAATTTATGTTGGTTCTGCTGGATTTCTGTCTCGCTTTGTTTCAATTCTTTTCAAATCTCTCACTTTTCCATTTTAGAATGGTAATATTTGCCTTGTGCCATTGTACCTCAGGATTGTGTAACTTGTTTTTGATTTTCATAGCTGAGAGTTTTCCTTGAATCTCAAAAGAAGCTTTTGACTCTTGAACTTCTGAAAAAAAAATACTGGAACTGTTTAAAATTTGGAGAAGGGATTATTGTGTTTTCAGTTATGTGTAGGATACTTGTATTATGTTAGGAAGAATTATGAACTTGCAATTGTCTTTCTCTGGAGATTAAATATGGTTTCAGGAGATGTGCTGGATAGAAGAGTGAAGAGATGTGATGTGGGAGTTAGTGAGTAGTTTCAGCTGAATCGCTTTGAGATTTACTCCAGGGATTAGCACAGCTCACTTCTAGGTACGTCTGGCTGAGCCGTGGAGGGAGCCCGGCCCCTTCTTCCCTGCTGCTCCCCCTGCTCTGCTTGCCTTCCGCCTTCCACCATCCACCATGAACCAAGCAATTGGGCTCTGCCTGTGCCTTTCTGCCATGATGTCTCTCTTCAGACGCTACACAATCATGAACTGGAACTGTGAACTAATCAAGTGTATTGAAACTGAGTGTATTGGGTATTGCATCTCAAAGATATGAAAGCTGACTAATCAGCTCCTATGCAACTTGACTAATGGGCTCTGGAAGACAGATATTTATCTGGAAACAAAAAAGCACTAAGGATGCAGAGAAAAGTGGGAAATACCAAATAAGGACACAGCACAAAGAAGACATCTTCCAGTCATGGAAGGGAGCCTCAAGGGAACCAGAAATTCCAACACCTTGATCTTGGACACCCAACCCCCAGTTCCTTTGGAAACTAGTGTGTGATAACTACACCTCACAGTGGTAAGTAACTGATAGAGATGGAATCATGGAACACTAAGGGAATCATGGTCCATTCAGCCTGAGAGATTCAGAGGAAGAAATCCTTTCCCAGATGATGTTTTGAAGGACGAGTGTGAATATGGCAAACAAAACCAGAAGGATATGATCCTTGCCGGAATGACTCTTGCTTCTTGGCTGCGTGGGTTCCTTCTCTCTATCAGTCTTACGATCCATTCCCAGGGTGTGACTGGCCTCATCTCTCTCAGTTAGTCCTACTAATGGAAAGCACACAAGCTCGCCATTTCTTGAGGCTACTGCTTCTGCTCTGCCTGCCTCTGCTTGGCTCCATCTTCAAGCAAGTGCCTTTTATGTTTGCAAGATAGCTGCTGACAGCCACAGCCCACGGGATCTTGTCACTGTGGGCTCCTTGGAGTGGCCACTCCCCAGAGCACCCTGACCTAACCTCTTGAACTGGCCCTGCCTGGGACACATGCTCATTTATGCACCATCTTTGCCAGATTGGTGATATTTCCTGAGGAGTGAGCCTAGGGAGGACAGCATCCCTGTGGTCTTCAGAACAAGGTGGAATGGGTTCAGGAGGCAAGAGTTCTGTTATTGGATGTCAACAAAATAACAGGCAAGCCAAGCAGGACCGACTCACTGAACTAGTTTTTATTCTAATTTAGAGATAAGAAAAATGAGACTTGGAGAGGAAACGGCTTGGAAGAATTATTAATTCATTAATCCTTTATTTATTGAGCTCTTACTGTTAAGCATCATGGTCAGTCTTTTGGATTTGATAATAAACAAAACTTTTATGAAGCCTGAATTCTAGAGCAAGAAGGCATCGATAACAATAAATTTGATACATTGTTTACATACTAAGTAGGTGATCAGGAAAAACCTGAAGAGGGTAAATGTGTGTGAGCAGCAATAGTGACAGGTGCACAGGGTGAGTCCCACTGAGGCAGCGCCAGAGGGACAGCAGTCCTGCTCCTCCCTGCTGCTTCATCAACAGCACTGAGTGGGAAGCTCGGTGGCCCTGGGCGTGATTGCTGTGTGGCCTGTAGGGAACAGCAGGGGCCATAAAAACCAGCAACCTTGGTTCCGCCTCAGCCCTGCTTTCGTTTGCTGTGTTCGCTGGCCACAGTTACTCAATCTCTCTGAACTTAAATTAATAGCACACAAAGTGAGTCTCATGGGTAATGTGCAAAAACAGCCAACGTAGGACCTTGCAAAGAGCAAACAGAATATTAGCCTGTCACTGTTCATTTAGATCCAGAAGACCTGAATTCAAGCAACCCTCTCCCTTCTCAGCTTTATGACTCTGGGCAAGGTATTCCTCTCTCTGAGTCATCTATTAAAGGGGGTCAATGATCCTTGACTACGTTCCAGAATTATTTTGAGACAGTGATATCATAGATGTAAAAGTACCTTGCACATTACAAATTACTAGACAAATCATGGGAGGCTTATTGTTGCAAAGTGGTAATCTCAGGAAAGCTCCAGACCCTCAGAAAGCTCTCATCTGGATATATTGGCATAGAAAAAAGTATGCTTCACAGGCTTGGAACAGCGGAGCAGCAACCAAGTAGGCCTTTGGAGACGGAGATCCATGAGGTAGTGATGATTCCACATGGCAGGACATACAGGACACCCCTTTCCCCATCCCAGTTGAGTGGGTACCAGGTCCCCTGGGTGTCAGGTCACCTTAACATGCTCCCCGTCTCAGCATCTCAGGAAGCCCTCCCCTCCGTGCAGCCCCAGAGTGTGGGTGGAGAACCCCAACAGCAAGTGGGCAGGAAGACGGCGGGCACCAGTGACAAGAGCATGGGTGGGATGTGGGGCCACCCCCCCATGTACGGATGATCCCTGGCTACTTTGCACAAGGCACTAGAAAATGCAGACATGATCATGATAAAAATAGCTCCTGCTTTAGTGAGTGTTAGGTGGGACATTCTGCTTTGTGCATAAAGACATCACCTCACTTAGCCCTGCAGTAGTCCCATGAGGTTGGCCTAAGCGTGTGGCTCCTCGAAGACCACATACCCTAGGGTCTACCCCACTATGCGCAGTGAGAAAGGGGAGCACAGGAACTTGGCAGGGCCCGTTCTGGATCTGAGAGCTGAGGAATGCAAAAAGGATGGGGATGTGGACAGTGTGAACCCAGGACACTCATTTTTTCATTGTTCTGTGTCAGGGCTGTGTCTCCTGCGATGTCCTCCCAAAGCCTCACAGGGTCATAGGTGGGGCTTTTTCAGAGGTGGCTGGATCTAGACTGTGTGACGCTGGGATCAAGGGCCCTTGATGACTGAATCAGTGTACCTATTGGTTTGGCATAGTTCTGGGTGTGGATAGTGGGAAGGTTCACCCTGGGTACAAGTGCTACCCACCAGGGCATGTAGCCTGGATAGAATCCAAGCATCAGAAAGTGGATCGCTGTCATGTGTTCCTTGGTGCTTGCTGATTTTGCTGTCCTCTGTCTGTGATGAACTGTTTGTCCTCTGCGATTCCCCTCTGCCACACCACATTGCCTTGAAGCCAGATGACTATGGACTGAAACCTCTACAAACTGCAAGCAAAATAAACCTTTCCCCCTTAACTCTGGGTGTTGGATGTTTTACAATCGTATTTTTTGTTTGTTTGTTTGTTTTGAGACAGGTTCTCACTATATAATGTAGGGTGGCCTTGAACTTGCTTCGGCACCCCAGACTGGCCTTGAACTCATGGCAATCCTCCTCCCTCAGTTTCCCAAGTGCTGGGAGTATAGGCATGTGCCATCACACACAACTGGGTGTTGAATATTTGTCTCAGCAACTAGAAAAGTAACTGAGGCAGGCCGCTCCAGAGAGCATGAGCTCTGCTTCATGGAAGGCAGACTTTCTCCTTCACCAGCTATCAGGGCAAGATTCTTGATCAGTAGACTCAGCTCTGTTGCTCAGAGAATGTGTCCATCTTTCCTGCTGCAATCCGGCCCAGGTCCTCCATAAATGCATCTCCAATGGGGCACAGGATATTGCATTCTTGGTACAAAAAGCAAAGGAAACAACGCCGAGAGGATCCCACGGGGCCTCGGGCTGATCCACGTCCCCGGGAAAGCGCTCTCCTCTCCCCTCTGTGCTCTCTGCCCACTTTCAGTCAAGCTTCTGTGTGAGGTGCTCCCTGGCTCTCCAAACCAAAGCAGCACCTCCACATCTGTCCTCTGCCTCGTGTTCCTGTTTTACACAGCTGGGCTTGGTGTGTTGTTATTTTACTAGCTTTGACTTGCTGAAAATCAGCTTTTCCATATCAGACCCTAGGTTCCATGAAAGTGGAGACCCCTCTCTGTCCCATTCACCCCAGGACTCCAGTGCTGTGTGTGAACGGCAGCCAACAACACTTGTGGAGCAGGCTAAGGGTTAACTGGTATTTGAATTGCAGCAAAGAAAATTTAAAAGCAAGAGATAAAATCAATTAGAAGTTAGGCTTGAGATGGGAATGAGCTTTGCAGAGGAGCAACTCTGAGATGCGAGAGGCTGAGGGACCCCACTTGTCGTCAGAGTAAGAAATCGCATCTTCACTTGACGAGCAATCAAGCATTATCAAAGCAAGTGGTAAACAGAAACACACTCTGCTGGCGAACATGTAGACCAGATCATTGGCTTTGGGAGGCAGTTTAGTAAAATTAAAAATGAGTATCCTCTATGGATCTTCGATCCCACTTCCAGATGTATGTTCTAGAGGAGTTCTCAAAGATGTGCACCACAAAACATATGCAGGAATATTCATTGCAGCATTGTTTTTAACAGCTAAAAAGCTGGAAAACACCCAAGTGTACCACCATAAACACACACACACACACGTATGTATATGTATATATTATTTTCAACTGTTCAAAAAACTCCCCCAGGACTCTTTATATATGTCTCAAAAACATATATGACTTTTCCTTCTGGTTATGGTTCAGTGACAAACTACTGTTCTAGCTGACAATAATTTAAAAAAGCAGATAAAATAAAATTTTTAAAAAATGTCCTTGAAGGCAGCGAGCAGCCGCTGAGGAGGAGGAGGAGGCTGGGACCGCAGAGGCTAACTCCTGTGCGCAGCAGTTGTGGGCAGCACCGACTTTATCCCTCGGTCATTCCTTGGTACATGGCAGGAACTAAGCGTGCTAGCCGAGGACAGGTGCGGGGAGCAAGCCGGGAGTCTAGTCCGCAGACACAGCCAGCCCGCAAGGGTCTGCTTGCAGAGAGGACGGAGCCGGGCAGCAGGACAGACTCCGCGGGCGCCCCGCTCCGAGAAGCCGCCAAGGCAGGGTCCGCGGCAGCGCGCGGCGGCTGCCCAGCAAGCGGCAGGGCCCCGTTGCAGGAGGTGCTGGGCGGACGTGCAGACGTGGGCCTGTCCTGCAGGGAGGCCGCGAGCGTCCCCACCGCCCTGCCGCTGCCTCCTCGGCCCACTGCGCAGCACGGGGCAGGTACACAGGTTCAAAGGTAGAACCCAGAGCGGCCAGCACGGCAGTGCCTCTTCTCCAACAGTGCCTGCAGGCGGGAATCCCCGGGGATCCCGCACTGAGCGCCGCAGCAGGAGTGGGGAGCTGCTTCCGGGGCTCCCTCCGCCACGGCCACGGCCACGCTGCGCTCACACTCACGCGGGGCTCCGTCCTGTCCTTCCAGTTCCCCGGAGCAGGGCGGGCCCTCCTGGCCTGAGTTCCCACCACGGGTGCTCTCAGAATGTAGACTTTTTGTTTTTGTGTCTTACATGGATGTCATCCAAGAGTACGTTAAGTAAGTGGTGGGAATAGTGTGAAAACATCCCTGAAAATAGAAATGCTAGGAAACGAAGTTAGATGCGATAAAATGCAGTGAGAACGACCAAATATCTGCCAGGGTAACTCAAGTAGTTGATTTAGAGTTGATTTAGGAAAACAGAAAATGTTTGCGATAACCCTAGACAATGAAAACCAGCATTACACACAGCTCCCAGTGTCGAAAAGGTTTTACTCTGTGACAGCTTTCTCAGAGATTGATAAATCTCAGAAAGTGGAAACTTCCTTCCATGAGAAGATTCGCCTTTTATTATTCACATTTGGAGGCCCGTGGAAGGGACAGGGCTGTGCCTGCCCTGCCAGCCTTGGCCACCCCAGCCGTGCGGTGCCGGGTCTCAGACCCTCGTCCGGCCCTCGAGGGGCTGGAGGTCAGCCTCGCTCCCCCTGCGGGTCCTCCCAGGGCTGGGGAACCGCCTGAGATTGCAGGGCTTCTGATGAGGCAAATAAAACTGCTGGCCAAACCCTGAATAGTTCAAGTCTCGGAACTCGATAAGGCGGTGAGAGTTCAGCGCGCAGGAGGGCCGCGCTCCAAGTCCTGATAACTTCAAGATGTTTCTCGGCTCCGTCGTGCAGAGTCCGGCCTCCAGCAGGCTCTCCCGCGACTGGGGGACGCGCCCCGGGCAGTGACGGTCCCAGGAGGAGGCCGGGGACAGATACGGGGGACACGGGCTCGGGTGCCTGGCACAGCCTCTCTGGGCTTCAGTTTCCCTTTACCCAAAACGAAGGGTGCACAAGATGATTTGTGAAACCCCACCTTTGTTTGTTTTTACAGGCATATATAATAAAAAGGAAGTGAACAGCCCCCAAAACTGAGCATAAATTTTACAGCTCACCAACCCTGCGATAACCTCTCCTCCATGCAGTGCAGGTGCCTGCGACCTAGGGTTTAAAAACGCCCAGAGGCCTCCCTGTGCCTTCCAAAGGACAGTCAGAGGAAAGGAAGAAAATGCTCTCTGCTTCGGACGGTCCCTCTGTCTCCCCCTCTCCACTGGAAACCAGGATAACAATCCCCACCATAAGGAAACAGTTATCTTCAAGGGATACGGGAAAGTTCAGGAGACTGTGGGTCCCAAAACTGCCAGGAGGGGAGAGGGAGTGGGGAGCCCCACCCCCACCCCAGGGACCTGCTCCGGGGCCAGGGCAGGCCCAGATTCAGAGCTGCAGCCTGGCCCTCCTGCCCTTCTTCTCCTTCCTTCCTTCCTTCCTTCCTTCCTTCCTTCCTTCCTTCCTTCCTCCTTCCTTCCTCCTTCCTTCCTTCCTTCCTTCCTTCCTTCCTCCTTCCTTCCTCCTCCTTCCTTCCTTCCTTCCTTCCTTCCTTCCTTCCTTCCTTTTTCCTACAGATTTAATTTCCCTGCTGTTTATCTGCCCTCTGGAAGATTCTGGGAGTCAAAGGCCCGGGTGTCTTGCCTGGATACTTTTACCTACACTTTGGGACCCTGGGCAATGTCTGGAAAGACCATTCGACACTTTCCCCCAAGTTTATGTTTAGAAAATCGACTTTCTCAGAGCTGGAATTCTGTTCCACTGCTGTCGGCCACAGGCAGGGCACCTCGTCCAGCCCTGAGAGATCCAGGTGTGGATGCTGCCTGCCCTTCACCTGCAGAACACCAAGTCATTTCCTTTGTAGATGTCCACACAGACGTGCCTCCAGCCTCTCAGTGTCTCCCACCCCAGCCCTCCTCGAGGGCCCAGTGGCCCCCAACACCCAGCAGCTCTGTGCCCTCCGATTCTTAAGGATCAGCTTACGGCCACGCCCCCATTTTCCCATTGACCGTGTCTGTCCTGGGACTAAAAGTAAAACGTTTTGCTTTTCCATCCTAATGAGCTTTCAAAGAAAGCAATGATCTTATTGCTCTGATCTTATAAATTAGAAAGTTGAGAAACAGATGTTGATTTCCCCAACCTCCAGCATCACAGATGCCGAAGCCAAAGCTGAGTCCCAGAACTGCAGCATCTAACGCCAGAGTTCAGTGTGTGCCCTGGGCTTCCTGCCTTCCTCAGAACTACTCAGCCTTTATCAATGAGTCAAATATGGAGAGTTAAAAATAAGAAAATTTGCTCCGACTCATCCTCAGGAACATGACCCAGCAGGCCTGGGCAAATAGAAGACGGATTTTCAAAATGGCAGTGCCATTTGGTGATAATGAATTGAAAGTCACTGTTTTACCAAATTAGGATTAGCTGCCTTGACTTTACCTCCCATCTCCCCCAAACACCAACCTTGGATCAGGCCAGGCTGGTAAGTTCCCGCCTCCCGGTTGGTTCCCTCGCTCTCCAGCCTCTGCCCTCGGGTCCTGGGAGATGCCCTACCTGGAGGTTCCTTCCAGCCAGCTCTCAGCTCACTCTCCCGACTCCACAGCTCTGCCCTCTCCTCAGAGCTTCCGGGAGGTCCAAGGGCGCAGGGATTATCTCCTCATGGAACACTGGGCCATCACATCCTCGAGCATTGATTATGACACTTACCACCTACTATCTCACGCTGCTGCAGACCTAGCCCATTTGTCCTGCTTGTCCCTGCAGGACACATGGGAAAGACACAGGAAGAGACGAGGGATGAGGCAGAGAAGCAGGAGGGCAGCCAGTGCCTGCTGTGTGACCCTGAGCTGCTCGCAGTTTCTTCTTGTTGCTGTTGCTCTCGTTTTGTCTGAGTTTCTGCAGTTTTCATTACCGAAAAGAGATCAGAAAGGTAAACGACTATCTTGAGATTCCTCTCAATAAACACCTGGTACCACTACTGGAATCTAGTAGGTTTTCAAGTGATTTAGGTCCCAGCCTGACACCCAGATCCAGGCTTCGCCTCCAATTTTGTTCTCACTGCACCATGGCAATGCCAAGAACTGGATTGTCAGAGGAAATGACAACTTGAAATATGACTTCCATTGCATCCTAAATGCAAGGTCCCCAAATGCCTGCAAGTCTGTGTTTGAGCTAAAGAACAGACCGATAACAAACAATTACAGACCTACAGAACACATGCAAAGTGCAGAACCAGGGAGCTGAGGTGGAAATGACTTGGAAAATGTGGGGATTGAGGTTGGAGGACACCAAAAATAGCATCCTTCTTCTCCTTCAGCATTAGGACAAGTTCAGTACGGGGAGCCAATCAAGAAGGTGCTTGGCCACCATTGCCAGGTGACTCAGGATGGGAACAGTGGGCCCAGTCCCAGTTGAACGTTGAGATGACTTTCACGAGGCCAGGATGAGGACCCCACACATATGCTTGGAGCGCATCCCCAGGCTGGTACTTGCACTGTCCTTATGCCCTGATGCAGCATAAGGGAGCCCTACATGTGCCAGCTGGGTGAGGCTGGGAGGGAGCCCTACATGTGCCAGCTGGGTGAGGCTGAGGCCACACTGCTCAGGCCCTGCCTCAGTCACATCTTCACCCTTAGGAAGGACAGAAAGATGGAGAGAAGGACCGGAAATGAGCCTCCATCTTCTCTCCTCCTGGAAATGGTGGAGAATCCTCCATCCTACCCCTCCTTCCCTGTTGACATACAGTGACAGAAAAGTATCTCCTCCTGCACTCATGCCAGGGCAGTCAGACACTCAAAGGAGAACGTTCAAGCAGAGGAAACTTGTGCATGAAGCAGGGTGTGTAAAAGGCAGGGGATGTGCCCAGGAGGGGTGACTGGAACCTGGAGCGCACATAAGAAAGCAGAGGAGGAAAAAGCAAGAAAGCTGTTGCCAGATTTGGATAGCCTTGAATTCCAGGCATAGGACTTTGCCTTTGATCATCAGGCAGTGCAAATCCATGCCTCTTATTAGAAACATAACTCTAAGCATCTGTCTCTACCTGAGCACTGAGTGCGCTGGGCTTTGACAGCGAGGGCTGGCCTTGGCCGTGGCCTCCTCCTCACGTGCACGGAGCGGCTTTCCTGAGCTCCAGGAGAGGGTGTGGAACCTTTGCCTGCAACACAGCTCAGCAAACCTGGAGCCAAATATCCCTGAGGTGTGTTCAGAAACTATGGAAACACAACTAGCAGTGCACCGAAGATGCCTCGCACCAGTGAGGGCGAAAGGGGCAGGGGGAGCCAGGGGGGGCCTGGCCCGAGGTCACACCATTCTGAGGACAGAGCTGCAGGGGCTCCTGTGACAGCTGGAGGTGACACACAAGCATGAGCTTTGGACTCATCATGTTTCAGAAGCAACAGGAGGGAAAAATAAAAGCTGATCTCTCAATGGAGGAATTTTATTCAACGGTGGAGGGAACTGTGCCAACGGTCCAAGTCATTTCTCCAGTTTTTACTCCCAGATTGGGCAAGGTGAGCTCCATTTTGGTTCAGCATGTGACAGTTTAGAAAGTCTTTTCATTTTTTTATTTTGAAGAGAATAAAACCAAATGAAATAAAACAGAATAGAGTCAATCAAAACTAAGCAGTGACTGTGGTATAGGGCTTCAAAACAAGATAAAAGGAAATCAACAATGGCTACCATAATGCCTCTTGTTACCTTCAAAATAACTTCCCCTACCATCAGGCATAATAAAATCAAACAAAACGGAACAGAATAAAACCAAACAGAACAATGAAAATGACTCAGGGTTTCAAAACATGATGATAGATTAACAATGACCACTGCCTCCCTCTAGACGGCTCCTCCTCTTTCACTTTCACAGTCTCTGTGCATTTTGGATCCCACTAACTCCTGGTTTTTACACTAGGGAGACAACGGGATGTTCACCACGTGACTCTGAACCATCTCTCCCATGAGGGAGATCTCCAGTTGTATCCGTTTATGTACAAGAGCCTGGAGGTTATCTTGTTTTATAGTGAGTAGCTTTTCACTGTGTAGAAATGTTGTGTCTTTCTTACCCACCCTGCAGCTGACCGGCAAGCTACCCCTACTTTTTTCTGGTTCCCTGTCATATAGAGCATTGTTCTGTCTCCTTTTAGCCTATGAATTTTCTTTCAAGTTAAATGTGTTTCTTGCATATAACTTAGAGACGGATCCTGTCTCCTGATCCACTCTGCCTGTTTCTTCTTATTGGTGAATTGAGGCATCTGTGTTACAGGTTATGGCCAGCGTGCACTGGCTGGTCTCTGCCCGGCCATCCACCTGCCTTTGGCTGCCTACATTTCCCTTCCATTCCACTGTCTGCCCCTCTCAGTGAGCCCCCTCTGCCGCTGTTCCTGAAACTGTGGTCATTTTTTTATCTCTCTAGAATATCCTGCTTTATTCTCTATAGGGTTGGTTTGGTAGTCATGAATTCCTTCAGTTGTTCTTTGTCATGGAAGTATCTTGTTTCTCCATTAATTTTGAAACATAGTTTCACAGGGTACACGAATCTGGGTTGGAAGTTTTTTCTTTCAGGACTTGAAATACTTCACTCCAAACTTGAGTTGACTTGATGGTTTGTGTCGAGAAGTCTGTCATGATTCTGGTGGATTTTCCTTTATAGGTGATCTGTTTCTTTTCCCTAACAGCTTTTAATAATCTGTCCTTGTGCTGAATTTCTGGGGTCTTGATTATTTACAAAGCCTTTTCATAGGGCATTTCCTGTGGGTCCTCAGAATGAGCTTGTTGGAGTAAGGAGGACGTGGGGAGTGTAATCCCCACGGGAGGATACACCGCCCGGCCGACAAGGAGGTCTCAGGTCAGTCTCAGGGCTGTGCTGAGGGGGCTTTTGCTGGAAATGAAGGTACAGCACTGGACCTGTCACTGGCCTGGCAGGGTGTCCTCACCAAGAAGTGTGTAACACGCAGGTACTAGGTCATTCTAAAATAGTACGAACCACACAGGTTGTCTCCAGGGTGGCTGAGCTTACCTAACCCAAAGTGTTCAGCAGAACTGCAAAGGTAAATGTCCTTCTGAGCACAGACAGGAAATTAGGGCCAGGGCTGATTGCACATTTGGCACTTCCTTTACTGCCATGCCTATTTATCTGGCTTGGTCCTTCGAGTGGGCCTAACACTTGTAGAGTGCATACCGAGATACACATTCACAGCTCCAAGGCCAGAAGGTTCTGTCACTGATGTTCTAAAAAGCAGCAATTCCGAGCTTAACCCTAACCCTAACCCTAACCCTAACCCTAAGGCAGAGCACGCACCACACTGTCTCCTAGCAGACCCACTTCTGCTAATCAATCAACAATGTTTTATTGGAAACCTACCAGGGGCCGAGTTTGCCCCACAATTCCATTTAGTTCTGCTGGCCCTGCAGACCCCTGAATCCATGGCCTGCACCGTGGAACAGCGCAGGGGTGGGATGGAGCTAATGTCTGACAATCGCCCTTTCCTCATCTTAGTGTGACCCTCACACCCCATGCTGAGTTCCTCCGAACCCAGGAGGTTGGAACTAACGTCCACTGTGGTTTCTCCAAAACTCACTTCTCCAGAGGTCCCGCTGGTTTTCCTGACGAACCTCTGTGGCCAGGGCAATGGTGGACCTCGGGCCTCCCCGGGACGCACTCGGGCCCCCAGGAGCAGTAAGGTGGTGTCTGCAGACGACCTGTCCTTGACTCAAAGCCCTGAGCGAGCTCCCCTGTCCTTGAAGGGCTTGGGTTTCAGACCCTGCCTGGGAGAACAAAAGAGATTTCAGCTGTCACATCTCTGCAGCCCTGAGCAGCTCGGCTTTCTAACTTGGCTGGCTTTCCCTGGGTGCTGTTTCACATCAAACGGCTCCCCCTTCCCCGCAGACGATTGGTTGAAATTAAATATCCTGAAATTACATTGAAAGGGGTGAAAAAAAGCTAATACAGAACTGTAATCAAAATACAAGCTTAACAGTTCCCGGCCTTTGAAATGTGAAGCAGGCATGGGCTCCGGGCGGGTGGGGGTTGCCGGGCGGGTTCTCAGGTGTGAAGTCAGCCCAGGAGGGGAAGGCTCTCCCCTGAGGGCACCCAGCCCGCCAGGCCTCGTGGCTGCAGGCCCCAGGGCCGCCTTGTCCCTCCACGGGGTCAGGGACCTGGAGGGGCGTCCTCGGCGGGGAGGTCCCTCGGATAGGGTGCCCCTGAGGAGCGGGTCCCGGGGGACAGCGTCCCGGGAGGGGTCCGGTGTCCCCCCAGCCCCTGGCCTGCTTTGGGGCGCTGGGGCAGCAGCAGGAAGGCGGAGGGGAGAACAGGCCCCAACAGAGGAGGCGGGATGAGGCGGGCATCGGCGCCCTCTGGTGGACAGAGCCCAGAGGACCCTCCCTGGACTGTACTTAAAGAGACTGAGGGTTTCTGAGCGGACCAGGGAGAGCCCCCCGCGCGGGCTGCACCTCAGCGGCCTGCACCGGCTTCAGCCAGCGGAGGCAAATGCCCAGGTCTCCCCGCAAGGCGAGGGGCGTCAGGACCCAGCCCAGGCGGCCACTGCCCCTCCGCCTGCCTTCCCAGACCTGCGGCGGGGTTTCTGCGAGGACACACAATACCTTGTTACAAACCATGTAATGTTTTAAAAAGTATCCATCTGACAGCTCTGGCCAAAGCCAGATCTCCGATCCGGATTGCTTCAATATGTCACATCCACAGCGCAGCGCGGCATCCAGGCTTTGGGAGCCAAGGCCCCTCTGTCTTGTCCAACCTTCCCATCTGGAAGCAATGAGCTTAACATTCTGGCTCTCCCCTCAGAAATGCTATGTCACAAAAGAGTAGCAGCCTGCGAACTGTGTGATCCCCCACTCCGGGCTCCGGGTGCTCTGAGAGCCCCGTGTGGGTCCACGGAGATGGCCCCGAGCTCCACACACCCTGAGCAGGCCTGAGCGCACTGCTGCCAGTAGGAGGATAGCGGTGGACTCGCAGCCCTTTCCACTCGAATCCCACTTTTGACATTTTGTAGGGTGCAGCTTAAAATATCACAGAGGCTTAGGGGCTCCAGGTGACCCACGTGCATGCGACGAAGAGACCTACTATGCCCAGTGACCCGCTGCAGTCCCAGCTCTGGACCCCTCGTGGACCGTCTCTTCCCTCACCCTGGTTCCTCATGAATTGCCTGGAAAGTTCTCCCCGAGTCCAGGGTCAGGTGGTCACCATGGTAACCATGTTATCTGCCACATAGACCTTGCTCGCTCTTCCGTCCACTTAGCCATCAAATTTAGATGGGGCAGCTGGCAGGTCCCTCGTCGTGTGCTCTAGTGTGTCCTCACGTCCAATGGCCCTGGGCCCGGGGAACCTGAGGCTCCGAAGGAGACCCGCCTCCACTCCAGAACAGTGCCATGGGCGAGTCCACTCCGGGAGCCTCCTAGGTGGTGAGAGTCCCTGGGAGCCAGGCCCGGGCACCAAGCCCTGGCCAGTAACACCTCCAGGTGGGGAGCAGGGCGCTGAGCGTGAGGTCAGAGCAGGTGGGAACCCAGAAGAGGACCTGGGCCCTCGCCGGAAACCGTCCGGCACTGCTGTGGCTGTTCCCGCCTGGGGTCCGAGGCACTGGCCCCTTGGGTGGAAGCCAGCCCCAGCCGGGCACCGCGACCTGGGCTCCTTCCCTGCTCTCCTTCAGCGCTAAGGTGGGCAGAGACCGGCTTCCTGCGCTGCGTCCTGGGGAAGAGGCCCATGTCCCGGGAGGGACCCAAAGGGGCCCCTTCTCTGAGCTGAACTCTGCTTCCTCGGGAGGACACCTAGCTGGGAAGTGCAAGTGGCCGTCCGGGGTGGCGCAGCCTCTGCAGACACATTTCTTTAGCCAGCTCCTCCACGTGGAGGCTGCACTTGGGCCCGTGTCTGCGAGGCCCGGGTTCTCCCAGGCCCTAGAGCGTTGCCCACCCGTCCCCCACTTAGAGAGTTTTCAAAGTGCTCACCCGAGTCACGGCTGGGCGAGGCCTTCAGCCTTGTCCTGAACCACTGTCTGGACACACTGGAGTTAACCTCTTTTTGGCAAATTAGTTCATGACCTGGAACAGTTAAATGAAGCTGTAGGCACTTCCAGGGAAAGTTATTTGCGTCCTGTCTTTTTTTAGACTGAGTCTCTGATGTGTTTATTTGGGAGTTTGGCTCGGGCTTACGACCCCACTACTTAGAGTTAATCCTGTGTTTTCTCTGAGCTACCTTTAAATCCACGTCAAATGAAAAATACTGCCTGATTTTGAAGTACGTGGTATTATAAAAAGAATCCCAAGGTTTATGATCTCAAATTTATTGTCACATGTATTTACTTCTCCTTTTTCTTTCTTTCTTTTTTTTAGGCTCATGTCAGCCTGGAAGTTTCTAGGATGAGTCACAAAGGAACAGGGAGGAAAGAGGTCAGATATATTTCCTGAGGACCTTTCCATCCTTCCAAAGAGACGCCCGTAAAGAGTCCTCCTCGGTACAGCCAGTGTGTTAAGGGCAGAAGCCGTGCCCGACTCACCCGACTTATTTCTGATACTCCGTTTGGCTCGCAGATACGGCCGGTAAACGCTTGGCTGCGTTGGAGCCACTGAAGTTCATAGAGAGCCAGTGTTTCCTTTCTTACTGGCACGGCTTCAGTTAGGATGGCTTTTAAAAGCTAAAATATTTTTGCTATTTTCTTAGATGTCAAATAAGACAAAGAAAAAATGTTATTTTGAAATCGTTCTCAATTTAGTAAAATATTCTGGACATAACTAAAATTTTATATACGTAAACTTACATATGTGTCTTACATTTACTTTCTATACTGCTTTCTTATATTTGATATTCTATATAAATGTATCCTATATTTGCCTATAAAACAAAGTTCAGGAAAAATAAAGGTTTCTAATAATGTCTTAAGCTTAGAGTAAACCTTGCGTTCAGAACTGCTTTCTACGTGTTCTACAGCTTGTGAACTCTGAATTATTCTAACCAAGAGGGAAGAGCCGGACTTACCTACGTGTGACTTAGGAAGCAGAAACCACAGTGGCCCTCGCGGCTGCCTCCTGTCCTCAGCTCTGTGGCTTCTGTCACCATCACCTCATGGACGATGAGGGTGGCATGTGGGCAGAGATGGAAAGCAAAAGAGGAAATGTCAGGGGGAATCCGTTTGCGTTTGCTCTTCCTCCGGCCGGTCCCACCCAGGTTAGCCCACCATGAAAGGCTGAGAGACGCCAGACACACACACTAGGAGGTCGCCCTTGCTGTGGCCCAACTTACGTCATCTGAGGTGCAAGTCTGAAGCTGCCAGTCCACTCAGTGACGGGGGAGAAAGACACTGATGGATCCTAGTGTCTCCTCCACTGGCTGCGCCTTGTGTCACACTAGCTTTCCCTGCCCTGTGTGTTTGTCTCCTGTGAATCTGTCTCAGCTCACAGTGAGACTAAGAATTAGAGTGTCGTTCCCCACGTCCACCCTCCAGCTCAATGACGGGCATTATACAGATTTTCTGAGCATCCCGTGCATCCAGGGGGCCCCTCCATGGCCACCTGTGAGGGTCCCCTCCAGATGACTCCACCAAGGAGACAATCCAGACGCTTCTGGAGACTTAGCAAGCCTGCAGTACCTCTGGAGTCTTGGAACAAGGAGACCCCCTGAATGGACTATAAATTCTGATACAATGGTTAAAACCCACACAGCTCCCTGGAAATGCTGTTAGACTACATTAAGCAGATTAATAATCACAATGTCAACAGCTCGCACGTGTTATTCTTCTTGTCAAGCCCTTGCCGCCTGGGGTTGCTGTATGGAAGAGGGATCAGCTCTTGCGGGGTTCAGTGAACCCCACTCGGATGCACTCTGAACAAGATGACATTCCAGCCCACGGCCTGTGTCTCTCTGCCCCCTTCACTTCCCAACAGCCCATCAGACATTCATGTGACAGCGCCATCACTGCACAAGTCCCCCAGCCATCAATATCCTGGAATAAGAATGTCGAATGTACACATCCTGAGATTTAATCTGTAAACAGAGCCCTGCGCATCTGGAGGAGAAGGTGTGTTTATGTTTCACTCCTGCTGCTTCTGTAAAGTTCCAAGGCTCTCTCTCTGGCACGAGCCAGAGACACTTTCTCCCCAGCTGGGGGTGGACGCAGAGCCTTGGCCTGGTTCTACCAGCGCCTCAACGGCTAATCCTGGGAATGGAAACCCACGTCCTCCAAGGGCCAGCAGACTCGCTCTGAGGCCCCAGAGCCCCCTCACAGGGCAGTCACGCTGGCTCACATTCATCCTCGGCCGCCTTGCGCAGGACATGTAGGAAGGAGGAGATGATTGTCCCCTCTCTCCAGGAAGTAGCAGAGGCACAGAGCAGAGCCTCTTTCCTCTGCAGTCCCAGAATGCCAAGCACTGCTGCCAGCAGCCACAGTTTCGGGATGTAAGGTCCAGAGGCAAATTGGAAAAGCTAAGTGATCAGTTCAGAAGGAATTAGGTATGGGGGAGACTTTGACAGTGACAGTCACTCGGAACAAGTCATCTCCAGCTTTGTCCTTTCATTCCTGCGCTGGAAACAGCCTATCCTACCAACGGGAGCCTCGGGCAGCTGCTGTTCCTCCTCTGTGGCCTGTAGGCTCCGAGAACTACGAGTGAACATCTGGACTTGGGAGGCAAAAGAAAGAAAAGGAAATTCCCATTTTCCCAAAAAGAGGAAGAGGAGTAGAGAGCGTGAGGAGAGGAAGGAGCCAGGCTGATTCTGAGCAGATTTTCTTTCCCTGAGGAGACCAGAGCAACCGCCACCCTGCACACCCCACTTGCGGAAGGGTGTAGGGTGGCCCCTTCGGCACCGGCCCGGGGGCCCTTCTGAATGGAGCCAAGCGTGCAGCTCTGGGGAGCTGATTCTTTCTACAGATTTGCCCTCTAAGACACAGAGGGATGCATATCGCAGCCTGGGAGGATGCCCCCTCTCTGGGGCCCTGCTCCAGGGGTGACCCCAGGCTGAGCCTCTCACGGTGGGAGAAGGATGATTGTTTACCACCGTTGCCACCACTTCTGTCCCCAGGTGCCCTGGTAATCCAGGTCCTCAAACCCTGCTCCCCAGCATCCAGCAGGGAGCACATCTGCCCGCCCCGGCATGCACTTGGGCCACAAGGCTGTAGCTGAGTGTGAGCCTCCCGAGCTGTGGTGGGTGCTGCCTGACCCCAGGCTCACATAGGTTGCCTGCTTTGCCCTGCTGGCCCTTGGCTTCGCAAGCCTCCCTTCTGTGTACTTGTTTTTGTTTTGTTTTGTTTTGTTTTGCCTCCAGTGGCATCTTTTCTCTTCGTTGCAGTAGAAGTTACAGCAAAGCCCTGCAAATACAGCAGCTCTAGCGCTGGGCTCAAGGCTGGTCACCCTGCCACCTCTTGTTACACACCCCGTCATCTTCTCTCCCACCAAAGGTCCTTGTCCTCTCCCAGGGCCAGTTCGCTGACACCCTCTCCCTGATGGGCACTGCATGGTTAATATCCTTTTCTGTTCGGTGATCAAAAGAAATTCTGTTTCCTCAAAGATGCTGGAAGTTCCCTATGGAGAAAGCAATATTATCCTTTCTCTCTCATCCTTTTTCACTCACGGACTAACAAAGTTTCTCAAGCCTCAAGGGCTCTGCTCGCAGCCAGCCAACTGAGGGAAGAGCAGCTGGGAACACAGCCCAGGAATGTGTTCCCAAACCTTCAGACCTGGCTCCCCTGGACCGCACGTTACGCGTGCACGCCGGCCCGTGCACACTCAGCTTGCGCTCGGCCGGATCAGATCCAACCCTCACAGCAAGCCCAAGTGGCCTCAGGGCAAGCGTTTTCATTTTCCCACAGTCCGGAGGACTGGGCGGGAGGAGCCATCTGGGATTGTCCCTCAGGTCAGCAGTGGGGCTGGGCCACCCTTTGTATTTGCGGGGAACGTACTGCATATTCCAAACTCAGGCCAATCATAAGGTTTAATTTCAAGCTGCAGCTAGCATTCTGCTGTACTGAAAGGAAGAGCAATTTTCAAATTCATGATTTAAGAAATCGTACTAATTGCACACTAAACAATGTAAATGATTAGACACAGTAAAAATGACCACAGGAGACAGTGGGCCACAGGGCAGGAGGTTCACGCGGCTTCTCATCACTTTGGACTCATTCGATCATGTCCCATTACAATTAAGTGGGCACGAACGTGTTAGCAGGAAGTGGAGTGACAGACATGCGTGAGGGTGCTGTTCTTGATGTAGAGGAAGAGCCCGCTTTGGAATTTTACCTAGGTACATGTTAAATTATTATGATGGGGCTATTATTATTTTCCATATGATAAATGATAACCATTTGGCTTTGAGATACAGTATACTGGGGAATCCATCTTACCAACAGAATGCTCTGAGACCCCTAAAAAATCAACAGGCCAGCACAGAAAAGCAAACACTGCATGATCTTTCCTCTATGTAAAAATCTAAAAATGTGAAACTCAGGAAGGAGAGACGAGGAGGGCAGCAATCTGGGGCTGAGAGGAGCCTGGAAGGGCGGCCCAGAAAGGGGGGGCCGGTGGGACGGGGCCAGTGGGTGGGGGAGTAAGTGCTAGGTATCGCTGCACTACTACAGGAAATAACAGTGGGTCGTGCATTTCAGCTTTGATAAAAGCAGATTTTAAGTGTTCTCATCGGGAAACAAGTGTGTGAAATGTCAAGCTTGCTATTAGCCCAGTGTAATCACAATACAATGGATATGTGTGTCTCACATCACCCTGTAGCTCATAATTATTGTTGGTCAATTTGGAAATAAAATTTTAAAAACTTCCTCCTCTACAATGTTCTAAACTCTTTTCCTGGAACATAATAACAAATGGGAACACACACACACAAACACACACATACACACTCCATTATAGTAAAAATGAGAACCTATAAACAGGAAAAGGGTTAAATAAGCCACAGTAGATTGATGGTTCATACTAAGTTTACCCTAATCAGAAGGAAAAGATGCGGGATGCATGCTGATGATTGTGTAGTAGTATAAACATGTATCACCCATCTACACATTCATACAAGTATATGCAAAATATACAAAAGTAACAGTGAAATAGTGTTTGTCTCTAAATATTTAATGTTTTTCTCATTTATTTTATTGTGTTTCCTACATGTGTGTCAAAAATATGTTCCTATATTCTTATTACCAGAAAAGCATTATAAAATTCATCTTACAAGTGAAACACGAGAACTTCTTTCTGATCTGAAATGCAGCAACCATGAAATCCGTGTCCTGCAGCCATGGCTAAAGCCGTCCGAGATTACTTGGCACAGCCAGGTATCAGCCAGTGAGGAAGGACAGAGCATGCAGGGGACAGCCTGGGTTACATGGAAAAATCTCATTAAGGAAATATCTAAACCGATGTATCTGTTTTTATATTACAAACAGAAAAGGGTTGACAGCTAGTCAGGAATCCCTGTGGCAGCTTCTTTCCTGATGGATCTGCAAACACAGGACGAGCTGGGCACAGCATTGACACAAGATTTCCTGGGAGGATCCTTACCAGATAACACCCGCCTCCAGAGCTGGGGTCTCACACACACAGTGAACCCGCTGTTCCCACACTGCCACGTAAACCTGTGCCTCTTCTTCCCTGAAGGAGACCACAGAGAAATCTACCTCGACGCTGAAAAATAAAATCTGAGTTGAAACTGCAAACTTCCTCTAGCATCTACTGACCATCCAAGTCACACTGACCATGTTCAAAGTCTTCAAGCAACGTGGAGCTGCAGACAGAAGCATCCATGCTGTGTAGAGGATGAATTATCATCTTAGTCCTAAGAAGTCTCGTAAATAATTCGCCAAGTAAACAGAGCAGTTCATAGTCAGATAACAAGAAGCCAATGAATCCTCAGTGCCAGCAGGCAAAGGAGGAGGAGGAATGGGCCAGTGCGACCAGGCTGGCGAGAGTGCGGACTCTTGCTCTGTTGCATGCAGGTAGTGGAGAGCCGGTGTGGAGCCCGGTTTGTAGCCATCCTTTCTGGGTATCTGATGACCTAGTCACCTCCCAGCAGCTGCAGCTGCTCCCTCTATCACACCAGCATTTCCATATACAAATTCGAAGGGCACAAGCATTCAGACCATTGCAATGCGGCCACATAATCATTGCAGTGGAATCTGCAGATTCAAAAAACCAAAGTAAGAGTGTAAATTAAAAAGCGGATGAATGAATCGATGTGCACTAAAATGTCCTTGCGTCCTTAATATTGAGGACAAAGTACTAATTAATTGTAGACTTCTATGAATTCAGCACCTACGCCTTAATTTCTACAGTGTCACTGAAATCATTAGAAATTAAGACGTGAAATGATTAAAAATGTCTTCCTGAAAAAGTTAAGACAGGAAAAAAATATCTTAGGAGAACAAGCTAAGATTAGGTGATGGCTATAAATCCATGCTCACATGAAGAAGAGATGGAAGAAATGTTCTAATTAATAAAGTTTATTAGGGACCAAGGAGTTGTCAACACGTAAGTTTTTATAAGAGACACATAGAATGCAAACCATTCAAAGTAAATAAGGGAAAACAAATCCTGAGCCAGTATCGATGTGTTTATATTGGACAAAATAGACTCCACAGCCATGAGTACAGATACCAATCGATCACTTCACAAATAGGATATGTTTCACCTACTGGGAATATAGCAATTCTAAGTTGTTAAATGTTTAATTATATTGATTAAAATATATGTTGCTAAAGTGGATACAATTATCCCCAAAGTAAGGAAATTCGCAACCATCGAGGAAGATTTTAACATATTTCTTTCCATAAGTGAAAAACTTAGATCCACTCAAAAAATTAGATGGAGTTCAATTCATTACTTAAAAAGTCTTTGCAATAGAAGCAGGAAAAGCTATCATTATGCTGGAAGGAGGTTTGCATTAATACAAACACTGGTATAAACACCACCAATGGCAGACATTCTCAGTTCCGAGCTCTTACCAATACCCGGGAGCTCGCCGCTACCAGGCCTTTGAACATCATTCTGAATGTTTATGAATGATGTGAAAAAGCCACAGGAAGCCATGCAGATGTTTGGGGTTAGATAGAAAGAAACAAAATTTTCATTATTATTAAATAATTGCATATGTAGAAATATAAGAAAGCTACAGATAAATTATAAGAGTGATAGTAAAATTGTTGGAATCTCATATATGATTTAGCAACTTTACATTATTTATCCACATATATTTACTTACAGTAAAACATTAGAAAATGAAATTAAATTATATAATTTGTGAGAACATCAGGAAATACAAACTATCTGAAAATCAGTCTTGCAAAAATTTCAAATTTTATTTTTAAAAAAATTTAGGCGAGGGTGAGGACTTAAGTAATTGGAAAAGTCGAATGTTCATGATATTTGGAATCCTTTATACTTTAAAGATGTTGAATCCTACAAAATTGGTTACAGCTACTGCAAGGTTGATCAAAACCCTAAGAGGAGGGTGCGTGTGTGATGGTTTCTATGCGATGTGATGGGCTGTTTCTAAATATGTGTCAAAAGACAAAGCGTTGAGCACAAACATACTCTAGAAAAATAACAGACTGAGAACCTTTAAAGGAAATCAGCACTTCTCGTGTCTGTATTTAGGTGTGGTATTCATGCAGGACAAGCCCACTGATACACACTACAACTCAGAATCAAAATCGTGTACCTGGGACCCCTTGAGCTATGACAGAAGAAGCTTTATATGACGCTAAGAGAAACACAGCACTTTCAATACCTGATGCATATATGGTTGACTAACAACATGGAAAAAATCTAGTCAATCCTCTACCTCACTGAACATACAAAATTTAGTCTATGTTGTTTAAAACTTCCAGTGAGAGATTACACTATATACGTATTTTAGGTAATATTGTAAGAGAATGCTTTCATGATCTTGAATAAAATCAAATTTTTACATTCAACATAAAAGAAAACTATTAGTCATACAGTAACAAAAGTGAGAACCTTTATTTTTCAAAGCTATAGCAAGGTCTGGGGTTGCCACTCAGTGATATATATGGTCCTCGCCTCACATGCACAAGGTCCCGGATTTAATCCTCAACAGCAACAAACAAATCCTAACTAAAAAACAACATAAAAACAGTAAAAATCCAGCCACAGAAGAGAATAATATCTGCAGTCATACAACTGACAGATGACAAGTATCCAAAATATGTAAATAACTGTATATATATATATATATATATGTATATATATGCATCCTGAAGAGAAATGTATATTAATACAAATAATTGTAAAAAGATATGAACTGACCCTTCCAAACTGGCCAGAATCACATGAAAGTTGTTCATCTTCAATTGCAAATAGAACCATGAGCAGTGAAGCCACAAAGTGAAGCTGACACCCAAACCCTTAAAAGCTGAGCGATCCCAGTTATGGTGGTGCTATGGATTAAAAGCTGGTGGTCAGCTTAACGCCAGCTGGATTAAATCAGCGTGGTGCTGAGCGCGGATGGCCACCTGAGGACAGTTGCCAGCCTAAAAGGGGACGTGGACAGTGAGGCATTGTGGGTTCTCCTAAGTGTCGCTGTTTGAGGTGTTGGTTCTCCTGGAGGAGTTTGTGGAGCTGCTTCTCTGATGTGAATTAGCCATTACCATCGGAGGAGCTTGGGACCTTGTTGTTACTAAGGGTGGCTGTGGTTCCCTTTGGGGGAGCTCTGGTTCTCACACTGAGCATTGCTTCCTGGCTCTAGAGAGGAAGACATTTGCTGCTCAATCTCCAGGAGAAGCTTGTCACACTGGCTTCCTAGTATGTACCCGGCTGTTCTCATCGTCAGAGAAGCTCAGGACCTCATTGTCACTGAGGATGGCTGTCATACTTTTCAGGACAGCCCTGGTCTTTATTCTGAGTGTTGCTTCTTGGCTCCAGTGTAGAACCCTCAACCTACTAGCAGCGATCCTTCACCCCACTGGCATAGATTTTCTACCTCCACCGCTAACCTTTGGGCCCTCCCAGCACAGATCCGTAAAAGAGATTGGCATTGTCATGGACTCTGGGTCTTCAGCTGGACTCGTACAGGACACTACTGTGGGATTCACGCCCTTGGCTGGGTTTCCTAGGTCTTTAGTGCTGTGGACAGATTTCCTGCACTTCTTGTATTTAACTCTGTGTGACCACCATAAAATAACATTACAGATTCTGTATCCTGTATGTAATTGTCCTCCTTGCAAACCCTGACTACAACAGGTAATATCTTTCATTCTCTGCTGATTGCTGTGTAACTGAGCAGCTGCCACATGCACTAACATAGAAGAATTTCTAAGCATCCTGTTACACATGAGCAAGTCAAGCAAAAACTATACCTTGTTTTCTAAGAGCTGAAAAGTAGCCTACTCTAACTTACGTCGCTGAGGAGGACGAGAGAAGAATTCGGTACTCTAGGAAGCACGAAGCAGTACTAGGACGGAAAGCGCTTGCTCGCCCTTCACAAATGAGGGGCTGTCACCGGTCGTGAGAAGGTGGCCCAGGATTTCCTGGCTGAACACACCCCTTGTTTCCCAACCTGGCTGTGGTACTGTCTTCACTGAGATATTCCTTTGGCGTTATAATCACCCGTTAAACCCTGCAGATATGTGTGTGTACAAATATGCAGATATGACACATATTTTTAAATGTGCATCTTTACAATCTAAGTGTTCTGAACAAGGGAAAAGAAGGAAGGAGAGAGGGAAGGCGGGGGAGAAGAAAGGAAGGAGGGAAGATTAACCAATGCAAAGGCCAGCAGACCCGCACCCGCTCTGCGGCGGCGGGGTCCACACTGTGAGGGGAAGGGCGCCCGCTTTTGGTACGATGAGGTAGGCGGGGGTCGTCCCGGGTCCCTTCCTCTGCTATCCAAGCTGCCAGTGCGATGAAAATGCCAATGCTGCCCTCAACCCGTCACCTCTGATTGACAAACTCTAGGCCCACAGCACGTGAACTTCAAAAACCTGAGCCCACCCCTTACCACCATCACACTGCTAACGCTTTGCCCTCAGGCCAAGAGAAGTAGCACTTCTGTCCCTGCCTGTGTCTCAGTGTGCTCAGTTCCAGCTGTGAACTCGGCTGCAGTCTGCTAATCAAAGCCATATTCCGCCCCTCTCTCCCTCTCTTTCTTCCCTGTCTCCCTGCTCCTCTGCTCTCCCCTGCTCTCCTCTGCTCTCCTCTCCTCTCCTCTCCTCTCCTCT